>CM039472.1:111314-586488 GCA_022433065.1 Begonia loranthoides | reverse complement strand
CATCAGATTCATTAAACCGGCAATGAAATATGCAGAGCTGATAACAGCGCAGCATAGTGATACAAAAATAGAAACATAGTTCCTTTTGCTCTCACTTGTAGGGCTGTTTCTGTTTCGAAAAGTTATGAGCAGAAACAGATAAAAAAAACAGAGGAAGAACAGATTTACCCCATCAATGATAGTTCTCTGGATGCAGTGAAACCCCAGATCAGAATCTACCTCACAGATCCATGAGAGACCCCTTGCAAATCCAGGAAAAGAGACCAACCGAAAGATTTCCATTAAAGATTAGACAGGACTTTGGTTGTTCACAACCAGAAGAACTAAGCATATAAATAAAACAAACGATGGGACTTGTATACATCAGTCCTCAGATGAAAAAATATATCATGGTACTTCATTGGAGCAGTATAAAACGTGGGCAGTATCTATGATTGCCCCAAAAAAATACACTGATTTGATGAAGATTATGAGCTAAAGCAGCAATTTGCTGTCAAATTAGACCGTGAAAGATGTGTAGGGAGAAAAGGACAAGTGTACCAAATGAACTCTATAAGAAAGCCATTGTTGAAGAAGATTCACACTTCTGTAACCCTTTATAAGCTCTTGAATAATTATGAAGACAAGACAAAAGACAACAAGAAAAACAAAACAAAAAGAAACGATAGCAACATTATTGAATAAAAATATCAACAAAGATGGCGTTTAAGTAATTAAAACTGTCATTTATTACCTTAAAGCCTCCATCACTCTGCCTCAAGCATGTTGAATAGTGCACTACAAAACAATCTAAAATTGACATTTTTTGGCAGTAACATGCACATTTTTATTGATAGCCAGAAGAGGTACTTTCTGGGATAAATTTAAAGATGTCATGCTTGTTGTCAGCACCAAATTATTTAAAGACAGACGCTGAAACATTGCATGGGTATGAAAGTTTCCCACCACTAACTCGAGATTTAGACAAATAAAAAGAAAAGATGCTTTCTCAGATGGAACCTACTCAAATTGCTTTCTCTTTCTCTCTGTTTCCCTACCCCTTCTAGTCTCATCAACGTCCTCCATTTATGAACAACGACCAGAGAAATCATTACACCGAAGAAAGATGACGAGCGTACTGCATTTTCTCCGCTCGTTGTTGGAGGTTTTCTTCCTGTAAGATTCGATTGATCAGTGATAAAACAAATATTTCCAATATAATAATTCAGTGCAGTGAGTTAAAATCATCACTCTCAGATGAAATACAACTAAAAAAGAATTACACAATCTGTAGAAAACTTGGTTGGCTTAACTCTTCTCAGGACATTTCACAGACCCACCACGATTTTACAGTGAAATACCAAATAAGCACAGTTCATGTTTACAACATCGGCTGAATTCCAAGCTCGATTGGTTTCGATCAAAGAAGATAGAGAGAGAGAGATTTGAGGAACAGCCGCACAAGTTATACGAAGCAATATTAAATTATAAAAACATGGTAAAGACATGAAACACCGTATAAATGTCAGAAACGAGTCAACATCGGAAGCTTCCCCACCAACGAAACCACATCATAGCCATCACGACCCAAAGTTTAGATAAGGACGAGATGACTCTGTGAGGTCGGTATCCTCTCTGCGATGAAGAAAACCTATTTTTAGGCACTCATGCTTTCCTCGTTTACATCTCAATTCTCGGTGACTATTTTATAATTATTTCTTTTAATTTTTAATTATTATATTATAAGTAATTATAATATTCTTAATATTTTTATATCGTATCTATTATTACTTTTCATATCACTTATTTAGTTATGTAATTATACTAAATAAGTCAACTTTATCTAAAGAAACTTGATTACAACTATTATTACTTTTCATATCACTTATTTAGTTATGTAATTATACTAAATAAGTCAACTTTATCTAAAGAAACTTGATTACAACTGGGTCCATTTGTGGTCTGATAAGTACCGGCCACCCCACTAATAGATTTTGTCCTCTTTGGGCCGGATAGGCCCTCACAATTTTGTTCTCGACTCAACGCTTCCTTGTGCGCTGAGTCAAAATGCATCTATGGAGGGGGAGGGCTAGCACTTATAACCCAGCCCTCATCACTGCCCATTTCCGACGTGATAAGGATCCCCCAACTCACTGAGCCTAACCCAATAGTCCACCTCAATCACAAAGCCCAACCTGATCACCCAGCATTGGTGACACACCACTGGACAATGGATTAGCTCTGACACCAAATAATAAGTACCAACAACCTCACTGATAGATTTTGTTCGCTTTGGGCCAGACTGGCCCTCACGGTTTTGTTCTTGACTCAACGCTTCCACGCGCGCTAAATCAAAACGCGTCTATTTGTAATCCCTCCAGCATTTACTGAAAACTTACTTAAAAAAGTAATTTTGTCTAAGAAAATTATCAAATACAATATTTCCTAAAAATTATCCATATTATCTACGTTTTTCAACCCCAAATCTCCATTATTTTTCCCTACAATCTTTTCCACCACAAAGTCACTCATTGAAGGAAAATCCATCTGCATATTTAAGACAAATGTAGTGTTCTTGAAGCACGCAACTTCCATCTGAATATTTCATCACTTACCAAAATTACTTTTTTATTCGTACAAAACTAAGTTCCCAATAAATGTCGGGACACATCCACCCAAAATTCATGCATAGGTGATCACAAATCAATATACAGAGGAAACAGAAACTAAAGAAGGAATGTTTCGCCAGTAAATCAAGCAAAACAGGTCTGAATTGGCAAGAAAAGACAACCCTCTGTTAGAAGTACCAGACCCTTATGAAGGGTAGAACAATTCTGCATTTATCTCTGCAATTAGATCCAAGAGAAAGAAGGACATATTTCAAAGTAATATAATCCCAGTTGACAAAATAAGATTAATGGAAGAAAACCAATATACGTCGCAACGACAAACAAGCTCGAATACTACTTTAAACGAACTTGAGCAAAGGACTTTCAAATTGTCGAGTTTGCTTCTGTTCTTTATGATCTCCTCATTTTTGACCTTGCATACCTATAATACTCATTAGCAAGAAATAAAGAAGAGTCAAATCATAAGTTGTATTTTGCAAACAGGATTTTAGAAGATTAATCAGAGTTCTAAATAATTTACTCTATGTGCATGCCGCCTCGGTCTGACGATGGCAATAAGCTATCCTGAAGTTCCTCCATGGCCCTCGTAGCCTGCTCAATTTTCTTGGGGAGAAAAAAACAGCTCAATCAAACGAGGATGCTTTTGAACTGTGATAATCTTTTATATGAAGTAGCGTGAAATGCAAACTACAAACTTCTTAAGCATACATTAATGCAAGAACTAAATATTAATGGGAGGATAAAATGGGGAAAATAGTGATTATTAGAGACTCTAAATTCCTCTACATGTTCATAACATAATGATAGGAACTACATTTTTAATGAAGAAACTTTCACACTCACACAACTTTCAAGCTTTCAAGCCCCTTAAGTCTCTTTACAAAATACCCATCCTCCCCTGACCCTTTTTCTTTCCTTTTAATTCATTACTTCAACTCATTAACTACCCAAAAATTACAATAATCACCTAACACTCATTACCTACCCAACAGTTACAATATACAATAACCGCACCACTAATACTAATTATAACTACTATTTATTAAGTACTCTATTACATAATAAGAAGCTATAGGAAATAGACTAATTGTGATGCAAATAACAGTCAATTTGACAACCTCGAAATCAGCAAATGCAACCGGCATTCCACTTTTAGCACGCAATTTTAGTATATTAAATCCAGGATACCTAGCAACAGAAGAAAAACAAAATCATGAACTATCTCGTAACAATTTTCTAAACACATCAATATAATGGATGAAATAAGCAAAATGAAGATAATTAAAAATAATAATCTATAAAAAGAATGTGCACAAGCGATGAGATTGAACAACCCACTGGCGCAAAACTTCTTTCAGTTCATCTTCAGTGCAATTTGGACCAAGATTTGCGATGAACAGGGTGGAACATGTTCCTCCATCATTCTTCTCTTGCTGATCCTGTAGTAATCATAACACATTAATGCAACCTCCAAACTAGAAAACTAATTTAGGCTTGTTTACAACTAGAACAAGCCTCTAATCCCGATTAAAAGAAAATGATTTAGCAGCAGTTTATAATATATATCAGAATTTAACTATCATATAAAAAGGACCAAAGAGGCGACATGGGAGGTTGTCACACAACACAACCAAGAAATGTTCATGAATCATTGCGCTAATACAGAAATAGCGAGAGTTCTACAAAGGAATAAGAGAGGAACCGACAAACAAATTACTTACATTTGTGGCAGATATAGCATGGTCTGGAGCCCCCATCGACTCATTGCTGCAGATTACAAGAGAATGAAATATTGATGCATACTGGCAACACATTTTGTGACGGTAAAATCTTAACATTACACTTCTGAGTAAGACACCTATCTAGTATTTTGAGCGTTGTTTCAACCTTTCTTTGGTCTTGTCCCCACTATTGGGATTGTCATTTCCAGATGATTCTTCATCGCTGTTCCCTAGATACATAGAATGAAACACCATGAACATATAAGGGGTAAATCAAAGAGGAAATTAAGGAAGCATTATCCAATCTGCAAATTGCGTGAGAATCCTCCCAAATTCCAAAAGGAAACAGCAAAAGTACTATGAGATGGAGTAGAAGATGCACATTCCATAAAACAGAGATAAGGAATAAAAAGGAAGGGAAGAATATTATGAATCAGATTATCGCCCCACCCCACCCCCATTGTATCAAATCAAAAACATATTACCGTCCTCATCGGATGTCTGCTCAGGGCTAGCATTGTCTTCGACTTTGGTTCTTTTATCTATCACAACATATGCTCCACTACCTACAAACGCAAAGTTAATTGAACATTTAACCAAGTGACCATGAAACGATAAAATAAAAAATAAAGCTCAATTCAATAAGATGAGAGATTAGAAGGAATAAATTAACCAATGTGGCAAGCAAAGCCAGTGCAAACCAGGTTTATGTTTTCTCCTCGAGTTTGACCTGGCCAACTCAATGTGCAGCACCGATCCAGATTGAGGATCAAATTTAACACCCTGGTGAAGATCATGAGAGGAATCAGAAGTAAAATGGCTAGAAAAAACTTCAGATTATATATACAAAGTTGAAAAAATATTCCCCATTTTGCTCAACTCTATTTTCAACATCAATGGATCACAATTTCTCAATTACCAGATAAAAGCTCGAGTAAAAATATTACTTGATGCCTTAAAATAAATTGTGAACAATGTTGCCATCTTCTGGAAGTCGTAGTGTCAAAACAAACAAAAAAGAAATGACTTTACATAATATGGCAAATTAAAAGTGAATCGATACACAAAAAAAACTATATGACGTACTTGACATAATAAATGAAGATAAAAACTCACGTTTAAAGCCTGCAACGATGCTATGGCTGTTTGATGATTAAAAAAAGTAGCGAATGCAACGACCTGTGACAGGAAAGCGTAATCAACAGGGAGAAAGATCCGATTCTCTGTTTTAGCAGCAAAGTGAAATCAATAGGGATGCATAATCAGACGAAAGTTCCAGATTCGTCGGGTTTCGTATTTTTTGTTTTCAGCTAACAAAAAATGGTTTTCATAAAGAAAAAAAAAGCCAAAATTCTTTTCCCTCCATCTTTGAATTACCCACTCACCAATTATACGAAGACAAATGAAACGTGTGGAGAAAAAAAAAACTCATTCCAACTTCTGATAAAACAGAAACTTGAGAAATACTAGTGTTTCATAAAAATGAAATTTGAAGGGAGATAGCCAGTAACGAGAGTAGAATCTTGGAAAAGAAAAGAAAATGAAAACGAAAATGAAAACCTGGCTGCCACGGCCAGTGTACTTGAGCTGGCAAGAGTCAAAACCGGGGCGGCGACGGAAGAGGTTGTGGATTTCACGAGCCTTGACGTCATCCGGTAGACCGGAGATGAAGAGAGTGTTGATGTGGCTCCGTTCATTGTAGGTTGGATCAGGTAGATGGTACTGGTAATACGGATCATACGGCTGGTGACTCATCTGAGCTCTGCAATGGTGTGTTTCCTGGATTAACAACGGCGATGGACTGGTAATGAAAGGCGCCGGTAG
This sequence comes from Begonia loranthoides, assembly GCA_022433065.1. Taxonomy (NCBI): domain Eukaryota; kingdom Viridiplantae; phylum Streptophyta; class Magnoliopsida; order Cucurbitales; family Begoniaceae; genus Begonia; species Begonia loranthoides. The sequence goes on along the minus strand of CM039472.1, from coordinate 580,334 downwards.
GGTTCCACCGGAGTAAAAAGGGGGGGAGAGCTAGGGCTTTGAATTTAGTCGGGAATGCCTTGCACCCGCGCTGATGAGGTAACTGTCACGAAGGCAGGGTTGAATTCTAATTCCCGCTGTAATTTTTCGAGCTTATCTGTTAAGATAATTAATTTATGATTATCAACTAATTATTCTATTAATTATTTATTATTTACTATGGGTGTGCAACATGCTGGTCGGTTCGGTCGAACCGAACCGAAATCAAGTATTCTGTGTTCTGGAACCAAATCGAAACTTCGGTTCCGATTCCGATTCTGATTTTGCTACTTTTTTTTTAATTCAAATACCAAAATAATCAAATATAAGCAATGGGTTAGTCTCTCATTCCCCCACGCCACTTTGAAAAAGATGCAACAAGGACCCGTCTTTGCTTTCAAAACTAGTCGTCCGTTTTCACGATGGGCTTTCATTCTCACACTGTCATGGCCACTGATCAATGTCAAAGGAGGTGAAAAATCTTCTCTGTTTTTTATTTTCTTTGATTTGAGACTCTGTTTTTTGAGATTTTTCCACATCGATGGAAGTGGACGAATTTCTTCTCCGTTGCTGCTTTCGCTTTTGTCACTACCTGTCTCGCTCCCCAAGCTCTTAGTCCACATTTCCAAACTTTCTTCGTTGAGAGTAGAAGAATATGAAGACCTACAAAGAGGATAGAAGTATAGTTTCTCTTCTTCGTATTCAATTTTGAAGATTTTTTAGCAAGAAGAAAGGGATTGATGGAAATTTGGTTCGATTCAGTTCGCTTTTGTCGGTTTTGAGAAAGACAAATAGAAAACCAAACCGAATTTTCCAGTTGTTAATAAATTGAACTGACAATCGATTTTACGGTGTGCAAAACCGATCTAAACCAAACCGAATTGACCTGTTCCAATTCAGTTTTGCACATCCCTATTATTTACTGAATTTTAATTAAATTAGTCACTCACCCCAACGGCGGAATCTATTTCGAATAAAAAAAAAGGTAGTCATGAGTAACTGTTCGATAGTGGACCTTTCCATTTATTTTCTTCAATTTCTTCTTAGTGTTGTAAGTATTGGGTTTGTATAAGAATGTTCGAATGATATTTGAGATTGATGCACAATGTTCAATATATTTATGTAATTATTTCTCGTAATTACTACACAGACCTAATCTCATCCCATATAAACTATGGATTTGATTGTGCTCAAATCTTACGTTGTGAATCAAGTCTTGGGTTGAGCGATCAGGTTATCTCTGAGAATCGAGTCGCTCGACCTAATATTTCTGTTAGGTCTTCCTCTGTTACACTCATTAATTAATTCATAAATTATAAATAATTAAAAGTGAATAGCATATGTCCTCGTTGTTCTTGTACTTTTGTAATTGAATGGGTCATTAATAGACCACATGTTAGCTACGTGACACCCATACTCTGCACATTCATATTATATATACCGGCAATCACATGCCGACATGTCGTCTACTTCAAATCCATTGAATGAAACGATCAAACGTCAATTATCTGAAAACACATCACAGAAGAAGCAAATTACACCAAGATGTTACCCCCAAAAATTGAAATTCTATGAAGAAGATGACGATCCAGGCGCCGTTAATCCGGCAGCTTCTTCTATCGTGGACAAATCCTCTGTTTTTCTCACTATCGCGTGCACTAGAACAAACACTACTCCGATCAGGAGCGCCACAATAATATTAACCGTCGCGTGCGTCAAGAACAGGAAAACGATCGTCAATATGGAGAGCAGAACTAGAACGATGCGATCGTCGATCAGGCGGCCGAAGACTACCAGAGGCTCATCGCGGAGAAAGTACAAGAACAACCAGACGGCCATCATGATGACGAAGACGATGAGAGAGATAGGGTGCCACAAGAGGCTGAGAAACAATATCAGGAGGACGATGATCGCATAGTTCAATCGGAAGTATCCGATGTTGATCTTGACGCGAGAGAGGGAGTCGCGGAAGCTGGAAGGGAAATTGAAAGATCGGAAGTTGAACATGAGCTTCCATTGGCGGCGAGTGGCGAGTCCGGCTGTGATTCGCTCTTTGGCGCGGGAAATGTAATCGACATTGGTAGAAGGGCCGGGAGCGGAGGAGGTAGGGATGGTTCCATAGGTGGTCATTTCGGAGCTCCGATTTCACTGGTTTGGAATCCAACCTCAGGGGAGCAGAGCATGAACAGGTAGAGAAATTGATTATTGGGGAAGCTGAAATTATTTATAGGGTGTATAGACGCCGTAGATTTTCTGATGAACGGTCCTGATTGTCCGTCCAATCATCGAAGAACGTGATAGTTGCTCAATTCAGCCGACAGAGTCAACAACTCTTCCACCATAACACCGTGGGGACGCAAATCACGGAACAGACAACTCCCGAGGTGCCAGCGAGGCTGACCAGCGATGCCACGTGGCTAGATGGAAACAAAGAGAAAGCGATAACAGAAGATTTAATAGAGAAAAGTCGTTTGTCCAATGTCGAGTCAGCTAAAAAAGAAAGCTCTGTATCTCCCACGTGGCAGCAACTGAGTGGGTCAAACTGTTTAGCTAGTTTACGCGGGAAGCTGTCCTATTGGTTGAACGACAAAATAACAACTTTTAGCATTATCCATAATCATTATTCTAATCGCTAATTCTGGTACAAAGAGTGAGAGAAAAATAGAAGAGTAACAGAAAAAATAACTACGAGCTTAAGTAACATAAAATATCGACGTTTAATCTCCAAACGACCAGTATTAGTGATGAGAAATATTATCCAAAAAAGTACTGTCGGAACTGAGTAAACTGAACCGAGAATTTTGATCTGGTTTTGTTCAATTTTCCGACATTCGAAAAATTGATTTTGGAATCAATCGGATCATAATCGATTTTCTCAGATAGGTTCTCAGTTCCCATTTTTGAAAGAATTGTCAGAATTGCATCGAACAAAACTTCATCGAAATGAATCATATTCAATTAACGACCGGAACGAAAAAGCGAGTTGCAAAGCTTTATACACACTTGTGGGTTGAGCCATCTCAATTTTGCTACTCAAAATATCATTTTTTTTTCCCTTATGTAAAGACACAAGCATTACTCGGTGAATGAATAAAAGAAGACATTAAAATAGCGTAAAATATAATTTAAAATCTTTTATCAATTAAACCTTAAATTTTTTTTTTTTCTTTCAGTTATCAATAATTTAGATTGTGTTTCATTTCGACGGCTCAAACAGCCCGTTCGAGCTACTTATGTTTAACCCACAAAGCTTATAGGCCCAAATTGGGTTTGCAAAAAATGCATGTACTCTCTCTCTACGCTCTCTCTCTCTACCTGAGCTTGGTGTTAATGGCTGTCATTCATCTGATCTGTGATCAATATCAATCTCCTGTGTACATACATATCTTCTCATGGATTTCTGCTAAAAGACAAAAACATAAAATAATACGGTCGTTCGTTTTTCTTAGGGACCCATCAACCCAGATCATTGTCTGGTCCAATCTACAGCTAGTTTAGAAAAAGTCGTGTAACCCTAAACCTCTATTAGTCTTCTTATTATGTGCACTGCCATTTTCACAGACAAGACAGAAGTAGAGAAGTACCAGCCTGTAATTTCCTCCCAGCAGCGTGTGCAGCTGTAGCCATGAGCCACCTTCAACCTCTCTTCCTATATTTAGAGAGAGAGAGAAGAGAGAGAGACTGTTGCTTTGTTAGAAACCTTCTTCCCTTCTCTTCACCCAAACTGGCATTCTCTTCTTCATTTTCACCGTCGGAAAGTTTGTGATCGTGTCTTCCTCCGCCACCCACCTGCAAATCGGAGATCAATATCTGAAATTGATCATTAACGATTTCACGATCAAAGATCTACCCTGATCAAATCTTCTTATACGACAGAATTTGCATTACTACTGATGAGGTTGAGTGACGTCGACAGAGCAATACATTAGTATATTGTATACGTATTAATCATTATATATGTGGGTCTAGCTTGTTCTACCAATGACATTCTCTGTTCATGGAGTATTGAAAAATAATCAAAAGATGCAAGAGGACAGGAAAGCAGTCAAATTTGGCAAATCATGATATGAGAAAGTGAAGTTAAAGAGTTTATTCATATAATTTGTTTGTTAGAAACCCTCATTTCTAGGTTCTTGTTTACTCATTTGAATAGTAAAAACTCACAAGCCTAACCCCAAACTAAGGGTATTCAAAACCAATCCGAAGCTGAAAAACAAAACCAAAATGTTCAATTGATCAATTTTCAAATTTCACCGATTCGACATTCAGTTCTAAACTTTGAAAAGGAAAATTAACAAAACAAACTCTATAGTTTGAGATAAGAAACACGACAAACTTTGAAGAATTTTTACAGACAACTAAAATCTCGAACTATGAGAAATGAACGACGCAAACATTCTAGTTACATTTTTTGTCAAAAATTGTAGAGTCAAATGCCGCAGCCACGTTAACGCTTAGAAACCTCACGGACCGTCTAACGAAAACCAATGACAGATGTTCTTCAATGATGAGGGACGTCTAAACCTAATCCTGTAGGAAGGATGGCTATTGTTGATAAGGACGTCCTTTGTTGACGACAATGGACATCCAAGATGGGAGAAGGATTGAAGACAGACATCCCCCAATCGATGATGGACGACCACGAGACGCCGGTGGACAAAGGTTCACTCCCATTGGATTGCATCGAGGATGGACAACCATGATCATTATTTTAAAGCGCTAGCGGACATTATGTTAAAGAGAATCACATGCAAGACACGCTATTTTAAATTGGAGCAGAGTTGCAGACAATGGTTGTTGGCCGTAGGATCAACTAATCAGACGTTCTTCAGAGCTGAGGGACGTCCGTATCTAGAAATGGACGTTCAGGATGGATTATTGAAAAACAACGTCATCCCTCAACTAATTATGGACGCCCCTCAACTAACAACGGATGTCCCTTGCTTAAAACAGACGTTCTTCAACTTATGACGGACGTCACAAGCTTAAAACGGACATCCCTCAGCTTATGATAGACGTTGAAGGTTAACTATTAAAAGACGACATCGTTCTTAGCTTAAAATGAATGTCCCTCCGATCAAAACGAACATTCCTCGCTTCAGACAGATGTCTTTCAACTTACAACAGACATCCCTAATGAACGTCTCTCAACTTAACACAAGCATCCCTCAGCTTATGACGGACATCCCTTTGGCAAAACAACCACATCAACTCATGAAAAGCCTGAGAAGCAAAAGTGTCAACTGACACAAAGTCAAACAAGCTTCAGGCAATACAAAAAGAACGCAATGTACAAACCAAGTTCAATGAATTATGACTTTAATATGGTAAAAACAACTGTTAATTTGCCTTCCAATTATAGTGGTCACTCCAAAGACAATGATGTTGATATCAATTTTCTCTCTTAGTCGGATACTCTCCCGACAACAATGAAGAAGAACGATCATTCGAAACGGACATTCGTGCTTTCAAGAAAATCTGGATCAGCTTTGCACGTCCCTCGTGGTCGAAGGACATCCATTGTTGATCGTTGGACATTGTTGTTGGACGGACTTTGTCATTAGAGTGGCTACTGCATTTTTCGATGGAAAATGTGACAGGAATATTTGCATAGTTCACTTCACATAGTTCAATATTTTAATCGTTTGCAAAAAAATTTCAAAGTTTACCGTGTTTCTTATTCTAAATTATAAAATTTATTTTGTTAATTTTCCTTTCGAAAATCAATAAAATTTGGCTCCTGAATCATGAATACTCCTACTTTCCAACCATACAAATTTGGGTGAGTTCAGCCGGACGTGGGCCTTGATCTACCCCAAGGTCAATCAGACCTTGTTTTGGCAAGCCGAACACATATTGTGGCTAATCTACTCACCTTTTGACTTGTCGATCAAAAAGGGTATCGAGTATATCTGAATTGAAACATAATTTTAGATTTAGTAGATGATATATATCATCTCTCAATCATTTGACAAGAAAAGCACTTAAACGGTGAAGGAGGGTAGCCAAGAAATTGAATGCCTTAGAAATGGAATCGTTGGTAGTGATTTGGAGATGGAGAAGGGCCACAAAGAGGGCTATCATATGATAAGATCCTTGTCTTGTGCAGTAAGTGCAGCAAATGGAGACATGTCCTGGTTGCCAACCACTTGGATAAACCAGTTAAAGTCTATGCCACTGACTGCTCACAGATGGTAGAAGCCACAGAGCCATGGGTTACAGATGGATATGCCAAGCTGAACCTCAGTCTGCGTCCTCAAAGTTTGTGACCCCTCATTTGTCAGAAAATTTAATGGAGTTTCTTCTGTCTTTTCATGGGTGGGTCCTAATTAAATAGCTATCACATTCTTCCTACTTGTTCTTATTTTGACCAATACTAATGCTCAAAAATATGTTAGATTGTCCCCTACCCAAAACCTGTTCTACAAACAAAAATTAATACCCACTCATAAGTCACACTTACTCCAAACTCTTATGTGAGATCTGTCACGAAAGCCCCATCACTAATTTGTCAGTGGCTCTGATACCATGTTATAAGTGGATACTACCTTGTCGCTTGATGCTGCCCACTTTGAGCCCATATTAGTCCTCACGAGTTTGTTCTCAAGCGTCATTTAGAATTTTGTTTTCTCTATAAATTCATGTAAGCTAAAATTACAAAACTCAAACTTGTATTTTGAGCTTTTTATAATAATATGCTCATATACCCGTGATTTTTTTACGTGAATCTAATATCCAACATCATATTTTCTTTTTTTGGTTATCATTTGATCTCTAACAATTAATGTTTACGCAATCGCTATGTATCCACCCAAGCTTCTTCTATATTATGTTTTAGGCAAAACTCTTTTTATTTTGAGTCGTTCGCTCAAGATCAGGATAAACTGAAAATATAGTCCAGAACAAAAAAAATACACAATCTTATATCGCCAATTTATAAGTAAGATGTCTCCCTAAACTAACACGTTACGAATATCGATGCAACGCAGACAATATTGCAAAAAGATGCTTAGTATTTGGATAATCATTCAAAAGGGTGACTGTAAATTCATAAAATATATAATTACCTGAACTCAGTAACAAAGTGGTGAAGAAAGATGGAAGCTTCCAGCCTGGCTAGGTCAAGGCCAGGACATAGCCTTTGTCCACCTCCAAAAGGGGTAAAATTGCAGCTGCTGTTGTCCTTTTCCTGCGGGCGAGAGGTCCCGCAAACACAATCAGTAAAAACCTACAAAAAAACATTTAAGACAGAACATCTTTTTTCTTTTCCTTACCTGCCACCGCCATGGATTGAACTGATAAGGCCATTCATAGAGGGTTTCATCGAGATGAACTGATCTAAAATATGCAAGAACACTCCATCCTTTTGGTATCAAGTACCCTTTAATCTCTACATCTCTCACTGCCTTCCTCATAACCCCTACTATAATGTTTCCCATTCTCAACGTTTCTGTGATTACCTAGAGAGAGAGAGAGAGTAGAGAGAGAAAGGAAGTCAATGATGATGTTCATGGCAGAAGTAAAGTAGATTTTATGTTAGAAACAAATCCTTACAGTTTGTGTAAATGGCAAGGAAAAGTAGTCAGACCAGTGTAATGGCTCTCCGAGCTGCGCTTTTTGTCTTTTCAGCTGCATGTTTTCCTCCTGATTAGGATCAGTCAACAAGCTATTAAGTGAAGGGTAAATACAAAAGTACAAGTAAATATGGTGGGACAGCTCTGGATAGTACGTCAAAAGAGATCAGGGCAAGACGACAATGGCGAAAGTGATAAGATTTTATGTAGGTCAAAGAAAAATTGAGTGAAAAGTGAAAGAAATTGGAAGCCTACTGTTAATTGTTGCAGAGCAGGAGGGCAATCAGAGAGATACTTTATGGCAAGAGTCATAAGAACTGGGACTGAATCTTCTCCAGGTATCATCATATCAATCATATTCCCGGCTATTAAATCATCTGTCAATTGTTCATTTCCATCATTAAGCAAAACGTCCAACACGTCCCCAGGGACCCTTGAAAATTCACTGTTTCTTCTCTCTTGTATGATCTTCTGTACCACCTTAATCATCTTCTTTTTAGCCTGGAAAAACAAATAACAAGATAATTACTGCAATAATACAAGTAAAATGTTTCGAAATTCACATGTTCTTGTAGGAAATTCACTTAGTTTGGGTTTCAAAGATGGGTCACCATGGAATGTGTAGTTTATGAGAGAGAAAGTGCAAAATTCAACGTGCCTGTATCGATCGATGCAACCGACTTCCGGGGATGTTTATGGGGAAAGCCATGAGGCCGGCGATGAATTCTTGGAAGAGTTTCTTGAGGAATTCCATGTCTTCTCCGGGATCTAAGCTGATTAATGTCTTCACCAGAACTTGAAAGGAAATCTGGAGACAGAAAGGGATTAAGAACAGTTGAATGATTAAGAAGGTGAATTATAAGGCTGTATGATGCCAAACAAAATTATTACACTGCCCACCATACGTACTCGACAGAATTTTGTTTGGTTTCTCTCTGATTTCCATTCTAGAGGCTTGATTATGAACACCATGATGATGGAATTTGTTAAAAATTAAATGCTGAGCTTGACAATTGAGAGAGAGGGAGAGGGAGAGGGGGAGAGAGAGAGAGAAGTTACATTTTTCGTCTCGTCTTGCAGGTAAACAGGATGGAGTTCTGACCAGTTGGCCATGGATTCTTGGACATAGTTCTGCATATCTTTAGTTACTTGAGCTTTGAGATGATGAGACTTGAAGAAAGCTCCGACTAAACCATGGATTCTCTTTTGCAGACTCCCATTTAACAGCAAAATGGAAGACTTCCCCATCAATTCCGTCAACGATTTCGGATAAGATGGCACAAAAACCTTGGCATCACTCTGCAGAATAAACCTACTCACTTCTGCGTCTGTCGAAACTATGGTTGAACTCCCAAATATATGCGACTTAAACACTTTTCCATGCCTGTAAGTCAAACCCAATCATTATTTCAATAATTTCGACGAATTCTGTCTTGAAAAAAGATTTCAGACAGTCTACCCATCAAGAATTATACAGGAAGAAGAGTCTGAATATTGGAGCTTACATTCTACGACGCTTATTCATGAAAGTTTCTGGGTGATCGGAATAAGCGCAGCAAATGAAGGGAATGGTTTCGCCAAGAAAAGGCCATCCGAGAGAGCCAGAAGGAAGGAGTCTTCTGTGCTTTGATCTCAGCCTAAAAAAGCTGCTTCTGTACAGAATTATGGCGCTCAAGAAAATTGCTGTTGCTACCACTGTACTCCACAAACTGTCCATTCTCTCTCTCTCTCTCTCTCTACCTCCCTCTCTTTGTTTATAGCTTAAATATGCTTAATGATGATCATTACAGCATGCAGGACCTGCCCTCGTTAATTACTAAATAGAAGAATGGATTTTCATGGGTCTGTCAACAAGCGTGCAGCAAGAGTAGAGAGAGAGAAGAGAGAGAAAGCTAGAGCTGTGTACTTGGAGCGTCATTTAATTGTGTTATATATCTGTATATATAGAATTTAATTCATTACTTCTCGAGTAGTCTATGAAATAACAGATCTGAAGCTAGTTAACCTAGATCACGCTACAGACTCCATTTCTGTCTCTTTCTCTCAGCTTCAAATATATTTTTTGCTTTTTTGACTCACTGGGTCAAAAGCAACCATTAAAACCTACACAAGTTCATCTTGTTCTTCTTTTTCTCCTCCCCTTTTTTTTCTAAAGCATGGAAACTCATACATAAGTTGAGCATCTGCTGCGAGGATTATACTAAAAAACACGGTGTATTTCTGCCTTTTTTTCTGGTCAGAAGTGAGATGATGAGATTATATAGTTTATGAAAAGTGGACGAACAATTATAAGTAAAAAAGGAAAAGCCCCCACAAAGTCTATCATTGCTCTTGTGAAGACAGTGGATTTAGGCGTCCCCTCCTTCCCCACCCCCCCCCAGTTGGCTGTGGCAGATGGGCTGCCTCGTGCTTTCATGTGACATATGGAAACTCCAACCATCTCTCTCTTATCTCCTATTGTTTTTTAGGAATTAAACCATAATTACCACACAATGTTGAAGCACCAAAAGGAAGGGAGGAATATAACAAATAAACGGCCCAAATTACGGCCCAAACAATCAGATAATAAACGTATAAAATTGATATACACAGTATAAAAACTGATAAGCTGTTAAAGCAATAACACCTTGAGTTATGTACGTGATATCTCACAAAATAAGGGTTTTAAAACTATGATTGTTATGTCGAAAATTAACTTAATTCTTTGAATGTGTCATTTGGTTGATGTGTCTTTTCATTTGTGTCTTTTTGGTTAGTTCATGAATGTATTTAGATTAGTCATTCATGTATGTTGTAGTCATGTATTTGAATAGTTCATGTATGAGTGAATACATATATTTAAGAAATTCATGTATTATGATATACATGTACCTAAAAGTCATATGAATTATTATGTCACAGTATAAGAAAATTGTCTCGTGATGAGAAAATTCCTGAAGGGATACCAAAGTACCAAAAGACTCGTGACTATATATTTAAGATGTTCGTGTATTATGTAATGGATGTATCTAAAAGTCATATAAATTATGTACGTCACAGTATAAGAAAATTGTCTCGTGCTGAGAAAATTCATGAAGGGATACTAAAGTACCAAAAGACTCATGACTATATATTTGAGAGATTCGTGTATTATATAATGAATGTACCTAATTGTCATATAAATTATGTACATCACAATATAAGAAAATTATCTTGTGCTGAGAAAATGTCCGAAGGGATACCAAAGTATCAAAAGACTCGTGACTATATATATAAGAAGTTCGTATATTATGTTATGGATGTACCTAAAAGTCATATAAATTATGTACGTCACAGTATAAGAAGATTGTCTCGTGCTGAGAAAATTCTCGAAGGGATACCAAAGTACCAAAAGACTCATGACTATATATTTAAGAAGTTCGTGTATTATGTTATGGATGTACCTAAAAGTTATATAAATTATGTACGTCACAGTATAAGGAAATTGTCTTGTGCTGAGAAAATTCCCGAAGAAATATCGAAGCACCAAAAGACTCGTGACTATATATTTAAAAAGTTCGTATATTATGTTATGGACATACCTAAAAGTCATATAATTTATGTATATCACAGTGCAAGAAAATTGTCTCATGCTGAGAAAATCCCTGAAGGGGTACCAAATTACCAAAAGAAGCATGACTATATATTTAAGAGGATCGTGTATTATGTTATGGATGTACCTAAAAGTCCTATAAATTATGTATGTCCCAGTAAAACAAAATGGTCTCATACTGAGAAAATTCTCGAAGGGATACCAAAGTGCCAAAGGACTCTGTGACTATTTCTTCTTTTCTAAAACTTCTCATCTTTCTCGTTCCAACAAATTAGAGAACTAATTACATGCAGAATTCATATATCAAACACATTTATGTTGGCCCTCTCTTTCCTCTCTCAGTTTGTATTGGCAAAGAGGGCCAAGAAGCCACATGAGATAATCCTCTCTCCTAGCTCAAAAGCTCTAAACAATTAGGAATAAGTGATGTATCATCATCGTCGTCATCGTCATCGACAAGAAAAATTAAAGCAGAACCCAGATTTGAATGGAAGTGGAAGGGAATCCAGGAGAAAAAAATAAGAAAAAGAAGCCATCTTTTTTGGTGTTAAAGCCTATTTTCTGGACTTTCCAAATCTCACCCCCCACCTAATTAAAAATCTCAAGTGTCTTCTCTCAAGTGATCATGTCCTCCCATTCCTCATCTCTGGATAAACTATTTTACTATTCCTTCTTTAATCCAACTACACTTCATCATTTCCCCTCCCCCAAACCCTTCTCTCTCTCTCTCTCTCTCTCTCTCTCTCTGGTGGTTTGATGGATTCATTCACTCCTGCAATCTTTTAAGATTCTTGTCTACTATGGAGCCTGTTGGTTGTATAATTCAATATTGTTTATTACAACACAAAAAACTCACTCAATTATTAGGTTGTTGGGTGAGTGTTGCTGATGTTGTGCAAGTCTTTCACAGTGCACGTTGAAGGAGAGTGTTTTCAATAGATTTTTGGGACTTTCGTCTTCTTCCGGTCTAAAAAAAAAGTTTGATAATCGGATACTAAGAAGATGTGGATGACCCAAGTATGGATCTGAACCATGACAGCGACAGTGCACAATAATACCACATCGCTTGGGATAGTGAAAAATAAATAGGTTATAAGTAGAGTTATCTTTTCTTCCTAATATAACGCGTTTTAGGCTAATTTCAATAATAAAATCGTACGAGTTTTGATCCAAAATAGACAATATTGTACTGGAAAGACTAGAAACGTTAAAATATTCTAATGAACACCTTGATTTTTTTAAGTGTCACGATTGATACAAGATTATTGTCTAGAATTTCATTTCCTTATGTATGAACGAATGAGTGGATTATCTGACACACCAATTAAAGTTTCATGCATAAAAAGCTATTATAATTGTATAAGATCTTGACCCTCCTTACTATGACACGTGTTTGTTCCATACCTATCTTCAGCCGTTTGATTTAAAAGCTGGGACCCAGTGATTTTGAGCCAAAAGAAGTCATGATCATCAAGAGTTTGGGCTCATTGGCCCGACTCAGGCCCAGTTTCTTGGCTCAACAAGCAACCCACAGGCCTTAACCAAGGCCCAAGGTCTGTGGACCGATCTCGGACTACCTAAATTTAATTGGGTCTAACCAAGCCCAAGCCTTGGTCCACCCCAAAACCGGACTGGCTCGACAAGCTCTTAATTTCAGCGGGTCGGGCAGACTTATCAAGAGTTTTACATAGCAGCTAAAAATTCTGGATTCCAACTCTGCACATTTTGAAACTGAAACTGATGCATACAAATTCCATTGTTCTAATCAAAATCTGTAACAATTGTTCAATTGGGCGATCAAAGGACAAGCAAATCAACCAATATATCGATCCAACTTCCGATATTCGAGTAATAAACTAGATTTTCGGGATGGTTTTTGCTCGGATGAACTGTTTGAGAATGGCTTTCTCTTCGTCGCCGCGCTTCTTTTCTTCCGGAGCTTTACTCTTCATCTTTCTCTTCTCTTCCAGCATCCACTTGAAAAGTTCTCTCTGCCTATCCTCTGCAATTGGTTCTGCCAATTTCAGAGGTTCCACAATGGCCGGGGCAGTATATTGTTTTTGTTCCTCAATAACTGGAGCAGTGGCGGTGGTGGTGGTACTAGCTGAATCTCTGGCTGCCGCTTCTATCTCTGTCTCGGAATCTTTATTCTTCGTCCTCATAAATATGTAGACTGCACAGTTTCAAATCACATTGATCTAAGTTCGGTTTAAATTAACATTACAATAAAAACTTCAAACAAGTTTAATGGGTGGCAAGACGAATTTGGAACAAGATCCTAACCCGACCTGAACATTTTCAAATCAAAACTTGCCATTGCCAAACAATTTAAACCATGAATGCACATTCAAATGCATGCTTACCAATCTTCCGACTGCTCTATGGAACTTTGTACAATTTGACCAAACCGCTCTACGGCATTCATACTGGAGAAATTAAAACCAACCATGATACTAGATAACGTCACGAAACCGAAACCTACAACGAATATGGATGCCAGCATAAAACTCATCCCACAAATTTACTCATTTTTATGAAATGCAGATGCATAGATATGCGAATGGACAAATTATATTCGTGTTTGCTTTCACTATCCGAAGGTAGCTTGCCTAACGTTTAAAGATTCCGTTCTCATTACATGCAAAACTAAAGGAATATGACAGTAGGCAACACCATAAAATCCAATTATCATGACAGTTCTTTCATAATGCCAAGCTAAAGAAGGTGTATCAATGCCTACATGAGGCAGCTTTAATAGCTAACATTGTAAATCAAATACGAAATTGAAAAAGAAAAATCACGAACACTGGCCACAGAGATTTACATGGAAAACCCTTTTGGGGAAAAACCACGGTTAGAGAAGAATATTTCAATATATGAAAACCGGTATAATGAGTTTCACGACTCAAACATATATTTCTGACAATAAACTTGAATCATAAAACTGATATTCATAATGGAGGTCCACAGGTTTGACTCAAATAGAATTCGGGTCATTACCGAGCTCTTACAATTAAGAATTCGAGAAATGACGGCAACAAATACATTAAAGGGTTCGTTCTTACATTACTCTCTTGGATTAGGTTAGCAAGTATATGCTTGGTTTATGCGCACATATTCTCTCTTCTTTCTTCAAGTTGATTTAGAGCCAAGCCGAAACATATTACCAAAATTAGAACTCCTAGATTATCGTGACTTCTTCGGACGTTTTTTACACCGTCCGAGTCGTCCAACAAAAGATTCATTAAATTTTCTACCTCGATATTCCAAGTTCATTTGAATTCTTCTTCCATTTCAAGACATAAAGACTAGAAATATCATTATGAATATAAATATCATAGGCATGGACAGAAACTAACCCACCAAGAATTTAACAACAGGAACTAGTACCTGAAAAACCAAGTCTACATTCCAAAACCATAGCAAGTAAATAGCACATAAAAAATGAGAAGAATCTCCAAGTTTCAATTCAGTGTTTCTTTCACTTTATCAGCATTTATGCATACTTACAGAAAAATAATCATAATCAGTCACAAAAAAAAACTCACCCCCAACAGCAAGATTAACAGTCAATAGCATAGGCCAGAGAAACTTGTATCGCCTAGCAAATGACTCCTTTGGAGGCTGAATGGGCGAAGACGAAGACTGAGACGCCATTGATGACGATGTTCCTGCAGATGAAGAAACCTCAAACGTCGGATGCTGCTCTTGGAATTGCTTAATTTTGCCTGTTTTCTCAAAATGCGAGCAATCAATAATCAATCAGACATCAAATACCCAAACATTAAAAACCCATAACTAAGTAGAACATTCTCTATCCATCAAGAACATCGCAGCTACAGATTGAGCAATACCCGAAAAACAAAAAATTAGAATTTTACCCAAAATGAAGGAAATGATCCTACCTTTCTTGGGTTTATAGGCGTAGAGCTTCGGACCCTCTTCACTCATCTCCTCAGATACCAATTTTCTCCCTCCCCCGTCTCTCCCTGCTCCCTCTTCCCTGTCAGCACAGTAAACTAGTATGGATTTGTATCAGAAAGCAATGGTTAAAGCAAAAATCCCATCAGCTACTTCTAGCCCACCTTCAAAATCTCATGGAGTCATCTTGACTGGGCCCAATGTAATGGACTACCAAAAAGCCCATACAAGAGAGAAGAGCCCGGCCCATCTAATTATAATTTGTATTAATATTTAATAAAATTTGGATTAAAAAGGATGGAAATTAACAAAATAAATCCTGGATTTTGGAGTCACCAACACACCAAATGTTAAACAACTTTGCAAGTGGAGGAACGTCCATTCTGGGACGAGAGACATCTGTCTTAATAGAGAGACGTCTGTTGTTAATCCAAAGACAGAAAATGCTACTGTGAATTTTGCGTCGTTTTTCTTTTTTAAGTTTTAGTTGTTTGTAAATTTTCTTCAAAGTTTGACGTATGATTGATAAAAAATTATAAGATTTGTTTTATTAATTTTTTAAAAAGAAATATATGATGTGACTCATATGAAGTATATTATAATTAATCAAAATTTAATTACTTTATTAAAGATTAGAGATAATGATCAAGAGTTACTAGAATCTTCTACTTGGGCCCATGGCCCTACCCCTTTTTGTTTTTATAGATTCCTCCATAATTCTCTCTAAATATTAAGATAATCTTAGTACAAAATTTTCAAATTCAACGATTTTTTAATTGCATAATCAAAATTATGATATTTCGGAAAATATCACCAACTGCGAGCGTGACAACTCTGCAATCGAGTGTTTTCTTCGTGCGCATGTGAGGTGATTATCGTAATGCTCTTGTCTATATAGTCTCAAATCGATTCTACCATTGTTTTAGAGAGAGATCAAAAAATAACGGGTCAAATGTTTTTCGTTTATTTTACAAATTTTTAATGTCAGAGTCTATTTTGTTCATAGTGCGAAGTTCAAGAGTCGTATTATATATCAGTTATTTTGATGCCATAAATTTGATATTCATCGCAAGGACGCACACTATCCTATTCCAAGGCCGAATCATGAACTATAGGTTCCCGTAGATAGAAACTGGATGTAAATTATTTAAATGCATGTATTTAGTGTAGATTTTGGATCCTTTTTATGGGATTTGAGTCTTGTTTGGGTTATTTTTGGATTTGGATCGACTTTGAAGGTCCAACCGGATCTAGTCTAAACTAAATTGCCAGTTCTGTTTCTGACCATATGTTCGAATGACACAGTTACTATAGATAAATGAATTTTTTGTGATTAGGATATCATGTTGGCCTGATCATTGAAGATTTTTTGATGAAATATCGAGCATTTCGCGACGATGTTATTTAGTGTGACAACATGTTTAATGTATGATAAATAGTGACATAAAAATAGGGAAAATGACAAATTAACCATCGTGGTTTGTGGTCAATGACAAGTCAACCACTATCCTTTATTTTCTAACAAATTAATCACTGATGTATGAGAAAATGACGAAACCAACATCGCTGTCACATTTGTCGTTAACAAATTGATCTGGAGCCGCGGCGTTCATGGAAAGAAGGCCAAATTTGGCCTGGACGTCGCGGCGGTCCGTGGAAAGAAGCAAAAGGCCAAATTTGGCCTAGGATGCTGCGGCGGTGTACATTAGAACGCCTTCTGCAAAAATTTTTGGCCTAGACATCGAGGCGGTGTCTGGAAAAATTTTTGATCGCAAATTTGAGGGTTTAAACGCATGGTTTTGGGCCCGAGAAAGAGAATTATGGGTTTAAGTTGTAGATCTTTGAGAGAGCTTTAATTTGATACCTTTTGCAGCCAATTCTGACAATTGTAGCCAAAGTTATGGGTATTTTGAAGTTGAAGAGGTCAAAAATCTAATAAAAACATTGGATTCGTAAAACATATACATAAATACTTTGAAGTAACCATGAAACACTAAAAATCGAGAACAGTTGTGGACTGTAAAGTAGCCATGCATAAAAAACAGATAGTTCCAGGGGCAGGTGGCATCCCAGGACCCTTTGGTTTGGACGCCGCGACGCCCTGTCAGCTTCCTAACGGCGAACGTGAAAACGATATTGGCTTTGTCATTTTCCCATACGTCAGTGGTTAATTTGTTAAAAAATAAAGGATAGTGGTTGACTTGTCATTTATCGCAAATCACAAGGGTTAATTTGTCATTTTTCTTAAAAGATAATAATGAATTAATCAAATTAACGAGATAAATAGAAATGTAGAAGAGTTCATCGCCAACATGAGTCTAACTCAGACGCAGAGATTGAGACTAAAGCTTCAAAGCTAGACTGTGAAGTGTGAACGGAATCTCCCTCCGGCGCGTAACTCACGGCAAACGCTCGTAAAAGTCTATATCTCTCTCTTTCTCCAGCTTTTCTCTGTGAATGACGCGCTTCAACGACGGCGATGCAGTCATATCTTTCCCACTTCATCTCTGATTTTCATT
This sequence comes from Begonia loranthoides, assembly GCA_022433065.1. NCBI lineage: Eukaryota > Viridiplantae > Streptophyta > Magnoliopsida > Cucurbitales > Begoniaceae > Begonia > Begonia loranthoides. The sequence continues at coordinate 562,731 of CM039472.1, read as the reverse complement.
ATCTTTCCCTTTCTTTCTTGAAATTTTATGGTCAGCTTGAAATCGACGGAGCCATGTTTTCGCTGATATTTTGTTCCGTCTTCTTCGTTGCGGGCGCCGTGTTCGTTTTCTCTTTTTTTATCTACTCTAGGTTGAGAAAGGTAGAGATACGACAGCATCGGCGACAGGCGCAGAATCTTAACGAGCTCGGCGCCTTCAAATTAAGTCACTCATTTGCTGATGCGGGGAGTAATGCTCGTGAAAATTTCCCGGCCGATTGGAGCCTTTCGCTTCTCCTGGAGATATTACCTGACGATTCTACGAAATGCGCGAGCTTGTTTTGCGTAGAGGGTCGGGATATTACTGAAACAAAGGAGGTTGGGGACACTGGTGAGGAGCAGACTGGGAAAAAGAAGAAGAAGAAGAAGAAGAAAAGGGCAAAGAATAAGCGGTCGAATTTGCCAGCTGAAGATAATGGTTATGGTGAAAAAGAAAATTCCAGTAAAGACTTGGATTCTCATGGCAAGCAAGACCTAATATGTTTTTACCCGTTTACTTCTTCCAGTAGCGCTACGCAGAGGAAGATAAAGCAACAATATGATGAGCTCATGAAGTGCCATGAGTCCAGGGGACTAACCCTTGATCAGGTTTCTCTTAAATACTGTTTGAAAGCCACATCTTTCTGATTTCCGCTGCACTAATGACTGCTTTGCTTAATTTCTTATCATGATATCAATTCTGAGCTCTGAACTGTACTGGTTTTGCCTGTGTCAAGCCTAGAACTCTAAATCCTTGAGTTGAATTCTTGGGTAAAGTAAAATTTGGTCTTGGGAATTTTTTTGGGAATAAGTATGAAAGTCCTTTATTTACTTTATGCTGTGATAACACAACCTTTCTCATTTCAGATACCATTTGAAAGGTAATCTTCTATTACCAGTTTCACAAATTAAGAATGAATTACTTCTCATGCTTCTATTTTAGTGCTTGAATTTTCTTTTATGCATAGATAATTCTAAGCGACATTAAAATTAACAACTCTTGCGCGGACAGGAGGAAAATAAGCAATAATAATTCCCCACAACTTCTGTTTCATGACTCAACTTTCTCATCAAACTCAAATATTGGTTGGTAATAGATGGATGTACTGTCCATTCAATTTTATAGTTCTTCTTTTATTTCCAGGGCGGTGATATTAGAGGAATTTCACAGTTTTAAACATAATCAGATTAAAAGGAAATCTTATTGCATCAAATTAAATAAACACAAAAATTTGCTTCTTGTTGTTATTTGTGTGTCATCCAAACAGGTTTAATAATCTGGTTGCTGAATGCATTATACGACAACCTGCTATCATGAATCAAATTTCTCCTATTTGATTCATTCAGTTCACAGAAGTAAAGCATTTGGCCCTGCTCTATTCAAAGGCTTGAATTACATCTTCCAATAACAAAGAGTTTGTATGTATGTGGAGTACGCGATTTAATAACTCAGAACCTTATCTGAACCTTTACGTTTCAATTTTGGGAGAAATATTTTACTAAGATGTTTGAGATCAACTTAGGGGCTCTGATAAATTCGGAGCTGCTTTCCAAACTTTGTATTCAACATCTGAATTATCAAGTGGGGTGACCTGGAACTACAGTTGTAGACTATGAAGGAATTTTTAAATCCCATGTCTGGAATTGTTGATAAAGTTCTTGTGCAAGCGATGATTTTTCCGTTCGTATTTTGAATAGAAATAATAGTTGAAATCATTACTGCCATATCTATGTCTCATAGTACTACCTCGTTGTTAATGCAGGTTGGGCAGTTCACTAATTGTTTGATTAATGCCAAGAATGAGCTACAACACAAGTATGTTTCTTGTCAGCTGCACAATTATGTGCGGTGTTGTCTTACTCTTTCTTCCTTTCCTTTGTTTCAAAATTTTAAATAATACATAGTTTGTGTGCTTATTGTGCATATTTCCATTTCTTTTTAACTTCCAAATGATTCTTAATAGCTATACTGGACATTAATTCTATTGGATGCATAGAAACCTGGTAATTTCAGTGATTTTTGTTTCAGTTTTTCCTTCCTTCAGATATTCTCCCCCCTTTTCTCTGTAACTATAGCCTTTTCCCATGACAGAGCTGATAGCATCCAACGGAAATTCACAATTACAAAAGCTTTGCTATTGAAGGCAGATAGATCTTCTTTTGACCGGCTTCATCAACAGGTTGGTTTTCAACTTATAGAAAATATAGTAGAAAATTGTACTACTTTTTTTTTTATTTATGAAAAACGATACATATTGAAAACAAGAAATTAGAAGAGAAAAGAGGGGAAGAGCCCCTCTAAAAAAGAAACATATGGAAACACTCAAATTCCAACAATTTTCCTTTAGTTAGAGATAATCAAATTAAATAGATAAATCCTAAAAAACTTATGTTCATTTAGAAATAGAGTAGTTAATGTTGTTTCATATATCGATACTTAGCTCTTTATCCTAAAAAAAAGAATAGCATTTAGTTGAAGCGAAATAACCTAAAAAATTGCCTATACACCCAATTTCAAGATAAGTTTGCTCTTCTTTGACCCTTCTTGTCTAGTGAAATTCAATGAGGGAGCTCTGAATGTTTGTGTACACTTTAATAAACTGATTAAAGAGAAAAGAAATACACCCAAATATTTCTAAAAAACTCACAATTAATTATAATGTGAGTACTAGTTTCTTCGTCGGCCTTGTAGAAAATTATATTACTTTTTCAAAAACATATATCCGCACATTGTTTCTTTATTATCTTTATTAGAGGTTTACTAATTTTGTATGGCCTGTAGGCAGGATTATTGAAGAACTTAAATTATTTTGATGGACTATTGATATTATTTTTTTCTCTTTTGGTCTCTCCCCCTAATTTTACATCTTAGTCTCTTTGTTATTTCTAATCTAATTTACCCTCCTATTATGCATCATAAGTATTTGTAGGAAGTTGGAGTAATCAATCATTGATATCATTTTCTCAAGCATTAACCATTGCAATTTTAGATATGCAAACTGGAGTTGGAGCAGAAAAGATTAGAGGAAGATGCTTTTGTTTATAATTGGCTCCAGCAACAGCTAAAACTATCTCCGGCATACAGACAGGTACAACTACTAGGGAGGCCTTTGTAAAGTTTCCCTGATCAAATCTTCATGAACTGATCAAATGCGTGCAGCCAAAATATTTACCCTTACGTTTGTTTAGCTCGATTGTCGTGTTGGAACTTCTTCTGTTGCATCCTTTTTTGGTTTTGTTGTAGATGCTTCAAATCAGGGCTTCCATGGAGTTGAAGGCAGAATCTGATAGTATGAAGGGAGACGAAGAATCTGAGTGTTCAGACATCTCATTTGAAGAATTATTAGCTCAGGAAAAGAAGGATTCATTCTGGTTAGACATTGACTTATAAGTAAATCTAGAACGAACGACACTCTTATTTAGATACTTAAAAAGGACACATGAACACACACTTCTCAGCTAGGGAATATTTTAAGGATCGACATAACAATATTGGACTAATGAACAAATAATATCGAATTGCAACACGTAAATGTTTAATTAGAGTATTGCGCTAACATTAGTCTTGCTTTTCGCTCATTACTTCTTGAAAAATTCATACGAGCTATCGACTAATTGTCTTTGCTATTTGAAACACAAATGCAGGCAAAAAAATGGCAAATTGAGATCATGTTCAAGCTGATGAAGAATTGGGGTATGCTGACAATATACAGTGTTAACGCTGTTTTAATGTGCTTGTAAATTCAACTCCAAAAGCTCTGCTCAATTCTTACTTGGTTCTTGCATTTCCTCTTTGCCTCTGGCTGCTTTTATATAGTAATTATGGACCATCTTCTATCTGTTTTCTAATTTTTCCCCTTATTTTCCTTTCTTAGAAGAAACAAAATCATATCCTTTAGGCTTTTGCGATTGATTACTTTTCAATTTTTGTGGTCTCCTAAACAAAAAAGGCACGCTATGTAACACAAAAAATCACCATAAGTCGATAAATTCGAGTTTCTTGCATTTTTATTTTCCTGTCTAATGTCCCCAATCTTTCCAGTATAATTTTGTCCGTTTTTGGTTAAAACTCGCATAGTTTTATTCTTGGAGTTAGCCCAAAACACATTGTACTAGGAAGAGAGGAGAACTCTATTTATAAACTATGTGTTTTTCACTCCTAAACAATATGAGATTATACACCCTCAGTGTTATGAGCTACACCCACATTTGAGTTATTATTGCCTTTACAAGGCGTGCTGCCATGTATAACCTGTGAATTTTATAATAATAAATATCACGCGTATATTATAGTCAATGAGTTAAAGGAATTAAAATTTGAGTTATTTTTGGTAAATTGTGGACTATTTGTTGGGTGTAATAACAATAAATTAAATGGAAGTAAGTATAAGGTTTCATTAGGAAAGCGACCTCATTTTTTGGGTATACATTTATGAGCTGAGAGAAGGAGAGAGTGGTGAAAGGACGGAAAGCCAAGGTTGTAAGGGAAGGATTCTGACCGAAGATCCGTGGTATTGGAGTGTCAAGCTACAGGGTTTGTAGACATAATGGTTTAAGATAATTTTCTAAAGTCCTGAGTTGTGTGAGTGTTGAATTGGATTTGGGCTCGTAAGCCCAAGGATCTTGGATTTCTTGTGAATGATTAAGGTCGTGAGAGGTAGGAATCCACTCGAGAAAAAGATTTTATCCTCCATTGCGATGTGGCCAGGGTGATAGGTTGAGAAACCACGTGGATGCTCAAGGGAGTGCCCGTTGGAGATGAGACTCGCATGAATGTTGTTCTGCTAGCGGGAACATTGATCGCTCCACAAAATGAACCTTATTCCATAGCGGAATGATCCACATTCTATAGCAGAAATGATCCATATTTCACAGCCGACCCCAATTTTAAGTGAGGCACGTGCACCACACTTGCCACAAAATTTCAAAATTCCATGGAACATCCTGGCTAAATAGTGCCTTGGACGTTCAACCTTCCGCGGATGCACTATTTTGCGTCCGCAAGAGGTACTGTCCTATGTCGTGTACACCATTCCCTTCTCAATATTCTTCCAAGTTTTTTAGTTGGATCTTAATATCGTTTTAAGACCTTTCCATTTCTCTTGTTCGTTCTGACTTAATGGAAATTTCTATTTCATGGAGTAGACTCGGATGAATTTGCAGGCTACGAGCCGTTATTTGAATTTGTTGCTCCTCCGGACAAGAAGCGAGACCATTGTCGAGACGGGGTATTTTATACTTGTTTTACATTGCATTGCATTGTTTTCCAAAAATATATTTTGTGGGTTGTCACATATGAAAACCCTGAAAACCCGACAATGCATGTTCAACAACACGTCATTTTCTATGCTACATATATATATATATATATGAGTTTTACACGTTTTCTTTATGTGCATGATATTTCATGTTATGCTATGGTTCTGCGGGAGGATGAACTATTTTCATACTTTGGACGGTCTCGGTGTCAAAGTATCACGAGGCTATTTTCGATGCATCTTCTGTTATGTGAAGATGATTGTTTGCACGCTGTGTGAAAAAATGGGAATAAGGCAATGTTGACACACGCTCCTTGAGTTTCGAATTCCTAAACTTGATCAAAGTGGTTGTTTATGATGCGGGTTGTGTCGTCACAGAGCCTAGCTAGCCGATAGGTCTGGTGACGCGTCGGGTCCTTGGATCGACATCATTTCTCTTCCTCTAAGCTCATGAGGTACTATCCTAAAATAGTCGCTTTCTGTGCGTTTGATCGGAGTCCTTATTTGATCATCCATTTTCACTAATGACTGATTTCAGCATGAAATTACGTCGAGAGTACTTTGTTTATAGTTGTCTATATATGCGGCCATGTTTTCATCAATATCTTGTTGGGGGCTTTCGACGCTAGTTTTCCTTAAAAGGACATAAAGGATTTTGAAACGTTTTGAACGGTATATATGTTTTCTCAAGTTCATAGTTTTGATGAAAAATAGGTAAAACAAGTTTTACATGCGCATTGTATTTAGTATAAGTTTCAGACTGAATTATTTATTCACCCTAACGACCCCTCATCTCCAAGTAAAGACAATAGTGCTTAAGATCGTGGGTGTTCATGCTTTGGATTCTCATTTATTTTATTATTTCCTTCCCTTTTGTTGTAATTCTCTTTGGTAAGAATTATTAGTTAAATTATTGTAATACACTTTGATTATATGCACAATTTAGATTTAATTTATATTACCGCACTATCATATCTATTGTAATCACTATAAGACTGTGATTTATCTCGTGTAGGTTACAGCTATAGATTGCATTCAAGTCTTCCGCTATTCAACCTAGTCTTGAGCTGGACGATCAGATCCTCTCCGAGGATCAAGTCTTTTGACCTGTGCTTCTATTAGGCTCACCTCCAAATTGTTACATGCCACATTTTGGGTTCTTTTTGAATCAGTGGAGAAATTGCATTTCAATGCCCAAATCACATTCAAAGTTAGATACAACAAATCAATGGAAATACAATCAAATAAAATAAAAACTTCATGAGCTCCTAAATGAAAGTATTTGGCTCAGACTATAACACAACCATAAAATGAAGATCACTACAATACATCTTTTCAAAGTGAAAAACAAGACCTGCTAACCCGGGAAAGTTAAAAAAACGTTCAAAAAACCGAGCGGTTTCCTTTCGTAGTATGTTCTCTCGAGCAACCCAATTTTCCACCACTTCAAATTGTTTAGTCCAGACAGCTTCTTTTATTCATGTCACGATCAATCGATCTTCACGGACGAGTAGATCTTCCGGACAAACCAGAAACACGCATAGAACCCGATGGTCCCCGTCAAGACGAAGAATGCATATGAAACTATAATCATGTATCCGAAGTAAAGGAGGCCCGAAACAAACTTGCTAATTTCCAACTTGGTGACAAAGTAGAAGATTGAGTAGAGGAAAAGGTAGAGTGCAGAGGAGCCAGCGGTCAAGTAAGATCTCCACCACCAGTGATAGTCTTCACTGCACAACTGGAAGTAGCAAAGCACAATTGTGATCTCAGCACAAGTGATTAAAAGGATTATGAAAACTATGAAGAGGAAGCCAAAGATGTAGTAGAATTGGTTCAGCCATATCGACGTCAAGATGAAGAACAGCTCGATAAAGACGGCCCCAAATGGAAGAATCCCGCCGATGAGGACGGAAAAGAAGGGCTTCATGTACCATGCCTGCTCGGGTATTTGCCTCGGGATTTTGTTCGTCTTGACGGGATCTTCAATGGCCGGCTTTTTAAATCCCAAGTAACTGCCGACGAAGACCAAGGGTACTGAAATGCCGAACCATAAGCAAACAAGAGCAAACATCGTCCCGAAAGGTACGGCTCCAGAAGATTGCTCCCCCCAAATCAAGGCATTCAATACGAAGAATATTGTGAAGAGAATACCCGGAAACATAAAAGCCGTTTTTAGAGTATTGCTCTTCCACTCGGTACCTCTGAACATTTTGTACAATCGAGCTGACGAGTAACCGGCGAATAAGCCCATGAAAACCCACAAGAGGACCATGGCTGTCATAAGGCCGCCTCGGTTCGAAGGGGACAGAAAACCCAACAAAGCGAATATCATCGTGACAAGGGCCATTCCAAATATTTGAACTCCAGTGCCGACATAGACACTCAGTAAGCCAGAATTTATGGGCAATCGAAAGACATCTCCATGAACGAGTTTCCATCCGGTTTCTTCCTGAGCCTCATCTTGGGTTTCCAACTGATTGTAGTTGGCAATATCTCTGTAAAGAGTTCTCATCATGATCATGGCTACCATGCCAGAGAGGAAGAGGACGATCATCAGAGAGTTTATGATGGAGAACCAGTGGATCTGATCATCGTTCATGAGAAGATACGTGTCCCAACGAGAAGCCCATTTGATATCGCTTTTCTGAAGGAAAACCCGAGAATGTTTATAGCCAATCATTAAGAGATAAAGTATAGAAACAAGAGCTTTCGACACATCATATGTAAAGAGTACCTTAAAGGCAACATCATATGTAAAGACAACTGTCTTGTTCGTGTCGACTTCCTGGGGAACTGTACTCCCTTGTATTAAGTTTTTGGTGTCCTTATTGCATGTCCCTACCTGAGGGTCCTTCTCATCCCACTCCTTGAACTCATGATTAATGCTGTGGCTCAAACGAGAAGAAAAAACAACTCAACCATCACACAACAAATAGTGCGAACGACCAGCTAAAACTAAAAAACTTACTAAAATACGAGCTTATATAATACATCGACTCCAACCCAATGGGTTGTTTTGACTTCGAAAGAGAATCGAAAAGAAAAAAAGTAATGCTAGGCTTACAATCTAAATTTACACACTAATCTCGCAACTCGTGTAGCAATTACGTGTCATTAACTCATTGATTTATGTAATCTATTATTTTAAATATTTATATTATACTATAATAATTCTATCAACTAATTAATGACATGCAATAGTTATGTTAGGGTGTGAGATTAGAGCGTAAAATTAAAGTGTAAACATAATATTAGCCAACGAAGATACATAATCACATTAATCTGATTTAAGCCAGTGTGTTTGCAATCTACTACCACAGACAGACATAGATGAACACAAAAGATGTTCCATTGGGATAATATTATTCGAACCTTCCTAGAATAATATTATCCTATAATAATTCTATTAATGAATTAATAACACATAACAGTCACGTCAAGGGTGAGATTGGAGAAAAAAATTAGTGTAAACATAACATTAACTAGTGAAGACACATAATCACACTTATGTGATTTAAGCCAGTGTTTGCAATCTGCTACCACGGACAGACCAATGAGCTATGGTAGTTGTGGTTTCTTCCTAAGATCGCTCTCAACTTCACAAAAACTTTATCCCCTTCGTACTTCGAGTCTAATAAACTTACCATTAGTATGTTGAACAATAAATAAAATAATATGAGCTGAAGAGAAGATTAGTTAAAAAACCTGTTTGGAGCAACCTCAAACCCAACAATTCGAGCAAAATCATTATCGGGGTCCTCGTGATACATGACCCTAAAGCTTAAGTGGTTGTTGATAAAATACTTTTCATCTTTACTCTGCAAACAGACACAAGGGTTTAGTTATTACAAATTGTCATCATTTTTTTCTTCTTGAAAATAGCATTCTGAAGTATACCCCAGCATAACTGCCTTTGAACCCAACACGGAAACCATGATCATAACCTGTTGCCTGACCATCCGTCCTTTGTCGAAGAACAGCAACCGGAAGGTTATCCAAAATCCTGGATGAACATAGTAGGGGAGAGGTAAAACTTCCGGTGTCAAAGAGAATGGGTTTTGATCGTTATGATTCTAAATTTGCATGCCAACCCAAACCATATATTTGAATAACGAATATGCTAGGTTTACCATCTAATTTTATCTCCTGATTTGGCGTTTACGTGTCACTCATTGATTGGTGCCATCAACGTCTTATTTTAACTCTTTTCAATTTATCTAAATCATTACACCAATTAGTGAGCAACCCACAAGCGTCACTTCAAAAGATAAAATTAGAGCGTAAAATTTGAAAGTAAATTTATCATTATCCTTGAATAATATCAAAGATAAAAACAAGTGAGTGTGTATTCTAAACACAGCAATCAAGAAAACAATGCTTGGGATAAGGGTATATCCATTACTTACATGTTTACTCGATATCCATCATCAATTTTTTCCTTGAAATTTTTTGCAGACTCGGCATTGAGCTCAACTTTACAGACAACAGTACAAGACTGCTCTTTCCTCATTTTGAACTGGCATAAATTTAACCAACTTAATGTCTCATTTAAATAAACCAGATTTGACAAACTTTTCCCGCATTATATAGATATAAAATGCAAAGAAAACAGTAACATACGATATATTTGGAATTCTCGATGCGGTCACCACGAAGAACCTCTCCCAAATTTTCTGCACTGTTCTCGATAGGTTTTGGCTTGCAATAGTCCAAATAATAGTAATCATATGGAAGTTGTGTTTTTATGGATGACAATTTATTCACTTTGACTTGAAGAGGATCACCCTGCTCATAAAAGACAGGACAACAACACAATGAGATTTAGAAACGAAGGATTAAGCAATAAATTTGATGTGACTGATGGCTCAACAACGAGTAAAGAAAAAAAACCCGAATTCCGCACACAACCGTTCTTCGGTCGATGAACTTTTCAACTAAGCTAAATTTGCTCTTACTCGTATCGAAACCAGTCATTAACGAGGCAGAAATAACAGGTGTGATGGCGGAAAAGCAGCTTCCATTGTCAAAATGATAAAAGAACAGTGAGAAAAACTAAGCTTTTAGATTAAACGATGAAGACATTGATGATAAGCTACACCAGTAAACTGGCTATCACTTCATGCAATTTGTTCAGCTTCTAACTATTCAAGACATTCAGCCAGAACTAGTTAAGAAAACTATTTATATCTACAAGTAAAGTGCTTGAAATGGAGAAAGACGAGAGCTATAACCCGTCAAGCCACCCCGATTCTAATCTCAGAACTCAAACAAATCGCACAGATGGAAGCATGCTACAGTACAGACCTACCATCAAATGTAGCAAAAAAAGGATGGATCAAGTCCCCGAAACCCTAGATCCAACTGTGACATACTAAACCAGAGATATCCCTTCAATTCAGCTAAGTTACGGACCCAAAATTGAGGAAGAAATCATAAATGAATTACAGAATTGATTGAAAGTCCCCAAAAGGACAAAAAAAAAAAAGAGAGAAGAGTATGATCATGAAGCGTACACTTGCGAAATCGCGAGGCGCGACGCCAGGAAGGTAGAAGGAGTGAACTGAAGAAATGAGAAGCAAAGCAAAGAAGAAGATTGTCGGTGTGTATGCACAAGCTCGAATCTCACCCATTTTCGATTTCCCCACAAACCAATTTCCCTATGGGTGGGTGTTTACTGTTTATGTGGGAGAGCGGGGTACAGAGAGAGGAGAGAGAAAGGGGGGTGTTTTATAGTGTCGCTACTTGTCCTGCACTGACCAAGGCAATTCACATCTCCCTCTCATCACACTTTTTCATTACTAAAACCAAAACTCAACAGCTACCCATGACTCCCCAAATAATAAAAATCGTTGTTTTAGGTCAAAGTTATCAATTTTATGGCAGAAAAACCATGCAAGAACAAATATTTTAAACAAAGAGGTCCTTTCTACCCAGGTTATTAGGTTTAGGTATAACGAAGACGATGAAAGAAGGGAGAGTGGACAGAGAAAGTAGAGAGAGAAAGAGAATGGGTGTTTTGATATTTTCAATATAATCTCGCATGAGTAGAATATCAGTCGAGCATGGGATCATCACAAAAACCGTGCAATGGCAAGGAAAGAAAGGGATTTTGATCAAACAAGATGGTTCCCATGCCATTAAACCTCGATCAGAGCTCAAAATACAGAGAAATTTACTAATCACAGTCCAAGTTCAACATTTTAAGAAATGTACACGAAAACTCGAACAAGTTTCTTGGGGATGAAGAAGGAGAAGATAATACGAGATTTAAACTTCTGCAGAGTGGGCTGGGACCTCATCTTAAGGCCTGTAAATGGAATCAAATCTTCCGCCATATCTCTATGGGTCGTGCTTTCTAGATTCAAACCTCAGTTAATATTACATATATCCAAAATGCATGGACGAGTAGATTTGGGCTCTGCATTGAACATGAACAGTAGGATTAAACAATCACTAGATAGTAAATGACAAGATAAAACATAGCAAAATGGATGGCAGCCAATGATATGTTCTCTCCCGAACCGATCCTCGCTTAACCACTTATTGTCTCTCTACTACAACCGTTCGATGGGGTTGTTATGTGTGGTTCAGTTTAATTGAGAGCACGTGTTTTACATGTGTCATACTCAGTTGGTTGAAGGCGTTGCTTTTCAGTTGAGAGTGACAGAAAGTTAACTCTATTTTCGTTAGATTGTAATAAGGTAGGTAAGATTAGATTGATGTAGTACTCTTTACTATATTAGTGTTCCGAGAGAGGATAAGGGTATTGCAGGTAAGGTTGAGTTTCTCTCTCGGTCGATGATTCTGTAAAATCTGGTGAACTCTCTGATCTTCGTTTTCGTATTGATCTTTCAAGATAAAAGTTTTTGTCTCGGTCCGTGAATTTACGATTTTGATATCAGAACCATGTAAATGCTATGTGTTTTTTCTTTCACTTTCTGTTTTTTCTTTCTTCGCTTCATACATTAAAGGATTGTTATGTTTTGAATAATCAACAGGGGTAAGTATAGAAATTACTGGCTTTGGAGAAACTATTTCTTCTTATTTTAGCATAGTTATTTTTAATTGAAGAGAAATTGTTTTAAATTAAGTATTTCTCTCTCTTATTTTTTTGTAAGGGTTTTCTTCTTCTCGTCTCTTCTATAATATTTATTCAATATACAAAATATTCTTATCTTTTCTCTCTTTACAACGTGACACCGTCATGGGAAGGTAATGATGATGCATACAAGTGAGAGTGCACAATCTCACATCACTTAAGAGAGCAAAAATATCCATGATTTATACATAGAGTTCTCTTCCTTACCTTGTACAATGAGTTTTGGGTTAACCCAAGAACAAAATCGCGTAGGATTCAACTAAAAGTAAATAATATTGTATTAGGAGGACCAAGAACGTTACAAATAGTATCAGAGTTAAAACCAACTGGAAGTCTGGAAGTATGGCCGACGAGGACGTCGGCCCCCTAAGAGAGGGAGATTGTGACATACCACCATGTGAAAGTAAAGACAACCCAAGATTGTGAGGGTCCGACCAATACTAGTGGAGTTACATAATCCCAAATCATTTGGGTGTGTGAAAAATATATGGTTTATAAGAAAAAAATTTCTTCCTACCTAATACAATGCGTTTTAGACTAACTTCAAAAATAAAATCGTGGAAGAAGTGGGGACATCATGTATACCCAAGTCACAAGCCCACAAGATATGATCAAATGCTTTTTGGTGAGGTGAATTTAGATTTGGTGCTATTCGTTGAATGGTCTGCTGAGCAGGAATACAGATCTGCCACTTGAAGAGAATGATACTTGACCTTGTAGCCCACAACGTTTGTACAAAATATTTGCTAGAAAGTGTTTGAGAATTAAACTCAAACAGTTAGCATTTTTGGATATTTTTCAACGAGAATTTAAAGGGTCAAATGACAACCAAATTGAACAGATGACCTATGAATTTTAATGCCCCGGATGTCTACTTTCTGATGGTTTAAGTTTCAAGGTGTTTAGAGTTTTTTATAAAAAGTTATGACGTTTTTAGTAACCAATGGTTATAAATTATTGTGATATTTCATATTCTGTCTTAAATATGTTTATTGTTTTAATTGTTGTGTGAAGTTTAAGAGTCTTATTTGAGTTTATAAATATCATATTGTGCTCATTTGAGAAAAAAATGAAAAAAATACAAATATTTCAAAAAGCTATAAAGTAGTGTTCTTCTTATTTTCTCACCAATACAAACACTCTATTTTTTTTTATAAAAAAAAGAGCTCATACACAAGCATGTTGCATCAAAGATGACATAATTTGCTCATCATTTGTAGGTAATGGTGATTCACCTATGATTTAAGATGAAAATCTTTGTGGTCATACTTTAATCCCTCAAGAATCTATGCACAAATTATCCGGATTTGATGATATTCTCTATCCAAACACTATTAGAGTTCGTTAACCCAACTTATTTTAGGTTCATCAATAGACCCGCAACAAACATCTCTTTTACGGTTTTGATTTTCTCTTTAAATATATGTAAGATTGAGTTTCAAAATTTACAGTTGTATTTTGATATTTCACAGTAAATATTTTCTTCTACTTTTGGTTTTTTTTTTTCTCGAAATGATTTTTCCAGATAAATCTTAGTGTCTTAGTTTTGTACTTTTTTTTGGTTGTGTTACCGATCGATTTATAACAATGAGTATTAGAGCTCTCGTTTCGAGAGCAAGTTGCATATCGAATTCAATGAATTTACGACCCTTTAAGGCACTTGTTTAAAAATGAGCTACATTTCGTTCATGCTGCCTAAAAATCTATAACTCACAGCGGAAATCCCTCGCACCTGTTTGTCACGTTCATTGGTTGCGTAAGCGTCGTAGCGTTGCCAAAGCGGCTATGATGGTTGTGGCATGTGAGTGTCAAATACTAATCTTCAAATTATTTTACTTTAAAACAACATTTTCTCTTAATGTATTATGGATTATGAAGATATTTAGATGGCTTCTTTCAATTTCACATATTCTAAAATCATAACCAAAGCTCATTAAAACAATCATGTAGTTGAAATAATGCAACAAATCACAATCAAAGAGTGCTTTCCATTAATTTCCTTCCACCCAAATTTTCGCCCATTTCATAAATGACATACGATCCATTAGTGGAAAAAAAAATGTTTAATTTATTTATATCATGGCTCAGAGGCGGATCTAAGAAATGTCAGGTAGAACAACTCGATCTTTGGAGAGGATCTGATTGTTTAGTCAAAAGTTAGGATATTAACAAAATTTAAAGCACAAACCTGAGAGAAAGAGCAATGAAAGAACCAATACCAAACTATAAAATTTACAACTAAAGACACAATAAAATCCTCACCGAAAAATATCGACACCAACCATCACGATTTAAAACTGAGAAAATATGAGATCATGAGATAAGTGACTAACTAAGTAGAGATTTTATTATGTATGCATTCATTGCATAACATAGTTTTCAAAACATATTATGTGTCGCCTTACTTACTCCCCTCTCTAAAACAAGAATTATAGGTTGTAAGTATCAAAGAAACCACGGCAGACGATGAAGACGACGTCGACGGTGACATAGCGGTGTGCATTGAGTGGTGGTGAGGTAATAGTAAGGCTTTCATGTGCAATGAAAGTAAAGGGTTGCAGTGAGACATGTTCTATGTGGGTGTCAAACCTTCCTTATTTATTGACTTCATGCAGGCTATAAATTTATATTTAATGGAGTTGGGTCCATGCCTGTCCACCCTTCTTTAATATTTTGGAAGTTTAGTCTAAGTTAGAGTTATTGGATCCTCTTAAGAACAAATACTAGGAGAGTGGTCCTCTCTCTTTGGTGGAGACATCAAGTGTGTTTAAACATTGTGGGGAGAGATCTTCCTTAGATAGATAGGTTGCTTTGATGATTGCACAATTTAGAGTTCGAACTTATGAGTTTCAATAACTAATTCTCTAAACTTTCTCTTTTAGTAACTACTTCCCGAACTTTTGACCGTAATCGTATCGAATCTTGTCATCATACGCGTAGCATTCGAAGGTGAAGGTAAGGTCAAACTCAAAATGTTTAACACACTTACTATTTCTGTCTAAAAAATATGATGTTTTTTTTTTTAATCTTTTGAGCAGTGTTTTTTGATAGATTTTAATTGAAATCGTTGTCGTTTTCGAGTTGAAGTGTAGTGGTGGAAATTGGCTCTGTCCAAACCAAGTAACCGAATCGAACTCAATGATTTTACTTGGTTAAAAGGCAAAAAAAAAAAAGAATTTAAAACCGAACCGAATATAACCAAAATATTCGGTTCGTTTCTTGGTTTTAATGAAGAAAAACCAAGTAAAATCGAACCGAACTGAAATAAACTTAAACCAATTCATTTAACTTAATTTCAAGAATCAAATATTTAATATTACAGTTTACAATTCTTTTTACAAATTTTTCATAAATAATAAAATTATTTAGTTCTCACGTCATATCAATCTATCATTCTAATTTTATCATAATGTAATATAAATATTTAAAATAATAAATTATATGAATTAACAAATAAATGACACATAAACGTCATACAAAACATTGTCTATACTATTTGAAAATCGAAAAGCTAAGAAAATCTAAATTTTTTGGATATTTCAAAAACCAAACCAAAAAAATTGAAAACCAAATCGAGAAAAACTGAAAACCGAGATTTGGTTTTTTATCGATTTTCCAATGAATTCAGTTTGATTTTGGTTTTTTATTTTTAAAACAAAACTGAATTAGTTCAGTTTCAATTAATTATAAAACTGAACCGAACCGAATCGAACCGACTTCGCTTCAATAAAGTGGGTGTTTTTATTTAAAGAATTTACACTAAATTTAGTTTTTAATGCACCTACTAACTATGAACCATATTAGATTAAATCTAGGTTATCATTGAATGTCACGTTTGGATTTGGTCTAAATTATGAAACACATAATCCAACTGAAAAAACTAAGTGAATAATTAATATGAAGACATGGTTACAGCACCATAGGTGGGTGAGCTGAGCTGTCTTGTACTGATGGATCAGCATGATCAGATTTGCAGAGGAGTTAATCCAACGGCCAGAAATCAATAATCCAACTGTGGCATTCATATCCCCATTAAATGGCATTTCCCAGTTGCAGTTCATCTTCTCTCCCAGACAGTTGAGAGATGAAAATTTAAATATGTAGTTGTGTGACACCCAGAAAACTAGGCCAACCAGAGGGAGCCAAATAGAGGCCAGGAAGAAGAAGCTTCTTCTGTGTACCTCTGTGTTTTTCTGCATTTCAATGGGTCTGGTTGGAGCGGGGAAGCTCTTCTTTTTCTGTTTGATACTAAGCGTCTTTCAGTTCATCGTCTCTTCTTCTCAAGGTCTTTGGCTTTCTTCTTCTCCACCATTTTAGCTTCTTCGCTGTTTACTTTAATTTTACAAGTAATCTTCTCCTCCATTTTCTGTATCTGGTTTTTTTCTGAGCTTGTTGTGCTTCGAATTTATGCAACAATGGCGTTCTCTTTCTAGTTCTTCATCTAAGGCTTTGTTCTTCTTATTCTTGATCTTATATGAATCGCAGTGTTGATTTGCATTTGAAAAACTTATCGACATTGCGATTTTAGCAAAAAAGAAAGTACATTTTCCCCATTGAGAATGATTCGAGCTTGAGCTTCTGAAAGTCTGCAACTTTCATTTAGTGAGAGAAAACAGAGCAAATGGTTAAAATGTAGTCGTCTTCAGGAGAAAAAAGAGGAGATTTTTCAACTTGATTCTGTGTTTTCTTCATTTTCATCTTCCATGGCTAAATGGGTTTCTCACCCTTTCAATTTTGAAGCTCCATCTATCGTCATAAGATCAGGAAGATGAACAAACATTAAACCAAGCAAGAAAATTTCACTTTTTTGGTACTAAAAACCAACTTTTTAACAAATTTCAGCAATGCAGGCGAGAAGACTTTCAACGAATTTCGCTACCCATTTATCAGAAGAGCAAGTTCATTCTCATCGTCATCGTCGTTCTCGTCCAACAGCCACGACAATGGATACGACTACATAGTCGTTGGAGGAGGCACCGCCGGTTGTCCATTGGCCGCCACTCTCTCCCATAAGTTCAGCGTCTTGTTGCTCGAAAGAGGCGGCGTTCCTTTCACAAATGCCAACGTCTCTTTTCTCAAAAACTTCCACATTACCCTCGCAGACACTTCCGCAACTTCTGCCTCTCAAGCTTTTGTTTCCACCGATGGCGTCCTCAACGCCAGAGCCAGAGTCTTGGGCGGTGGCTCCGCCATTAATGCCGGCTTCTACAGCAGAGCTAATGCAAGGTATGATCCTATATGTGTCTCAACACCATATCAAAAACGAAGCTTGTGAAAAGGGTGGTCGTTTTCTGAGTTTATGAGCTTGAAAAGAGACCTGAAGCAACATAAGCCATAATCTGACTCCATTCTAGCAAGTGGTCCAGTTTTTCTGGAAGAGACTCCACGTCTCTGTGATGCAATTACTAATCTCACCAACTCATGTTTCCTCTATGGCTGACACGTCCTGGAGGACGCACCGCCGGTTGTCAACAACAGCAGAAACTTCCTGGGGGAGAAAACTGCTTTTAAAAACCGTTTTATGAAACACTTTAGAACAGTTTTCTGAGTACATAACTCAAGAGTTGTAAATATATGCTGATGTGCAGGTTTATAGAGAAAGTTGGGTGGGATTGGAAGCTTGTGAATGAATCTTTCCAGTGGGTTGAGAGGCACGTTGTTCACAAGCCTCCGGGGGGAGGATGGCAGAGAGCTTTCAGGGATGGTCTTCTGGATGTGGGGGTTTCCCCCTTCAATGGATTCACCTATGATCACATCTCCGGAACCAAATTCGGCGGCACAATCTTCGACAGATTTGGCCGCCGCCACACTGCCGCCGAACTACTTGCTCCCGCCAATCCCAAAAAGCTAACCGTCTTGGTTCACGCCACTGTCCAAAAGATCATTTTCGATACGTCAGGTAATCGGTATAGCATTCTGTAAGAAGATCGAACATAAGCTAAACCTTAAATGATATCCACAATGAGGCCCCTCGACCCGATCCCAAAGAATTTGGGAGGATAACATGTCCTCTTTTCTTTGAAATTAACATTCTCAACCTTAATTCCGACATAATTTCTCCAATAATTCAGTCTTTTGGTACAAAATAAGTATGCAATGGCCTATTGCAGGAAAGCGAATAAAGGCAGTGGGAGTTGTTTTTAAAGACGAAAACGGAGATCAACATCAAGCAGTGATCTCAAACAAGCCCGAAAGCGAAGTCATACTGTCGGCCGGAGCACTCGGAACTCCGCAAATGTTGATGCTAAGTGGGATTGGTCCAAAATCCGAGCTTGATAAGTTCAACATCCCCATAGTGCTTGATAATGAGTTTGTTGGGCAAGGCATGGCTGATAATCCAATGAACAGCATCTTTGCTCCTTCCAAAAGACCATTGAAGATGTCCCTTATCGAAACGGTCGGAATAACCAATAAAGGAGTCTATATCGAATCCAGCTGTGGATTCGGACAGTCCCAGGACAGTATTCGATGCCACCACGGAATGATGTCGGCCGAGGTAAGATTCCTTGTTCAATCCGAAAAAACAAAAAAGATTCTAGAACATCATCTAACTTCAAATAATTGTCTGTGGTCTAACCAGATTGGACAGCTATCCACCATTCCTCCAAAGCAAAGAACACCAGAAGCCATCCAAGCTTACATTAGAAACAAGAAAGACTTACCCTATGAAGTCTTCCGAGGAGGTTTCATTCTCGAAAAGATCGCCAATCCGATCTCGACGGGGGATTTAACCTTGGTAAACACCAATGTCGACGACAACCCATCTGTGACGTTCAACTACTTCAAGCATCCGTACGATCTCGGCCGATGTGTCGATGGCATTCGAATGGCTGCAAAGATTGTTCAATCCGACTACTTCACAAACTTCACACAATGTGACAAGGAAACTACAGAAAAGCTGCTCAATATAAGTGTCAAGGCCAATGTCAACCTCATACCGAAGCATATCAATGACACTAAGTCGCTCGAGCAGTACTGCAAGGACACTGTGATTACAATTTGGCATTATCATGGAGGGTGTCATGTCGGGAAGGTGGTTAGCCGTGACCATAAGGTTCTCGGCGTGAGCCGGCTCCGAATCGTCGATGGCTCGACGTTTGACGAATCCCCAGGGACCAATCCTCAAGCAACTGTCATGATGATGGGCAGGTGAGATACAAAAAATACAAGAATCCTTAAATTTTTCTTATGTAGGATGAAACATTATTGTCTTTTTTGATTGGTGCAGGTACTTTGGGCTAAGAATTTTGGAAGAGAGACTGAGAAGGGCAGCTGGGGTGCAGGGTTGAACCTGAAACATCTGGTAATTGAATCAAGTGAGATTGGCATAATTCTAGTAGAAATGTAAACAAATGATCTTGAGTTAATATTTAGCAAGTTTGGCTTGCCAATGGAAATGCTCATTCCTTATCTTATCGCTCTACGACCCATCTTGAAGATCTTATTAGATATATTTCGGTGTTATTTGAATTCTATTTAAGCCGAGCTAGTTAGACCTATATTGTGTATCTCAATTTAGGATTCCAGTTTAATATTATACACATATGCTTAAATCGCAAAATTTATTATACCTTAATTTTCGTATAGTAAATTTTTTCCTCTACTTGTGTGTTTCTCTTGGTGGTAGCTCGTTCTGTGAATGTCAGAATGATTCAAGTATGAGTTCAACATATATTAGTGAGAGTGTACAATCTCACATCGCTGGAAAGAGTGAAAAATGCATTATTTATAAATAAAGTTCTCATTCCTATCTAGTACAAATCGTTTTGGGCAAATCTCAATAACAAAATCCTGCTAGATTCGATCCAAAGTGGGCAATATTGTATTATGAGGACTGAAGGATGTTACAAATGATATCACAGCTAAATCTCAAATTGAAAGTGTGGTCAATGATGACGGTCCCGAGAGGGGGGGGGAGATTGTAGCAACGGGCCATATGAAGGTCAGAATGACCCAGATGTAAGTCCGATCCATATCCAGTGGGGGTGCACAATCTCATATTAATTAGAAGAGTGAAAAATATATGGTTTATAAGTAAGATTCTCTTCCCTACCTAGTACATCACATTTTTTGCTAACCCGTAGAACAAAACTGTGCAGACTTCATCTCAGAGGGAAAACGTTACATTCTATTAGAATTGTCTACAAAAATCTCAAAATCCTGTTTCTTATTGTTTTTCTTTTTGACTTATTGTTCGATATCAAACGCCCTTTTTCTCGGAGAAAAGATATTCACGGGGAAGAAATAACTGCATGAACCTGAGCAAGTTATTTAGATCACTGAGAAAAACAATCTGAGTCTAAAATATTGGTCATTTTATGAAGGTTTTACAGAGGATTGAGCTCTGGGAAATAGTTCGGCCAGTTTATTTCGCTGCGCGGCTGCTTTGCCGGATTAAATTACCATCTTTTCTACTAAAACACATGAAAGTAGGCTCAGTTTCAACCAATATATATACAATAGATTGGACTAATGAAATCCAGACCAGAACTTGGAAGCAAAACCATGCTCACTCATACTACCTCTTGACAAACTTCTCAACCTTTGCCAAAAATGCCTTTGTCTTCTTCTTCCAGTTCTTAGTGGCTCTGAAGCAGAATACCACCTGAAAGACTCAAATTCGTGCCTCTCAACTCCTGTTGCACTTGCCAAATCTGATGCGGAAAATTTAATCATCGCTTCCTGGCTAAGGCCCTGCCCTCCTGCCGGAAATGGCTTTGATTGGACCGGTTCTTCGTCGTTGGCTTTGATCTCGCAGGAGAAGCTCGTCAACTTGGTGCTAAAATGACTCATGAATTCCTCTTGGCTAAAACTTGACCCTCCGAGCTGTTTTGCTTCGTCGAACTCATTGCATACGAGTTTCAAAGCCTGCAGGACTTCGCCCATGAAAGGACGATGAGACACTTCCGGTTGGACACACATCGAAGCAATGGCAGCAACTTTGGCCAAGCTGTCAAATGAGATATCAGACTTTATATTCGTGTCTATTATCATCTCCAGCCCTTCCTTACTCCCGAGGAGAGGCCGGGCCCAAGCCACGAGGTTTTCCTGGCCCGGAGGGAGCAACAAGTCCACCGGCTTCCTTCCTGTGAGAAGCTCTAGCAAGACGACTCCATAGCTGTAGACATCACTTTTTACGAGAAGATGGCCAGTCATCGCATACTCCGGTGCTAAATAACTGCAAAACAAGAAATCGTAAGATGTTCGTGGCGAAAAAGTGGCAAGAATTGGCGTATAATTAGATCTAACCCGAAAGTTCCCATCACATGAGTGGATATGTGTTTATTCTCCTCTAATGCCGTCCTGGCCAATCCAAAATCTGCAACTTTAGGCGTAAAATCATGCTCCAACAAGATGTTGCTGGACTTGAAGTCCCGATGAATTACACGCGGGTTGGAGTCTTCGTGTAAGTAGGCCAAGCCTCGAGCTGCGCCAAGTGCAATCTTCATTCGAGCATCCCAATCAAGTGGATCGGTTTCTTTGTCAATACCTAACGATAAGAATGCTGGACGAATAAATCAAAAGTAGAAGAAAAGGAGAATAATAGATCGGATTAAGTCCTACCGTGTAATCGAGATTCGACACTACCGTTTGGCACAAGTTCATAGATCAGGCAGCGAGTTTGATCTTCCGTAGAGATACCGATTAGTTTGACTAAATTTCTGTGATGGAGGCGGCTAAGCATTTCAACTTCGGCCAAGAATTCGCGGGTCCCATGTTGATCGTCTCTTTTGAGAACCTTCACTGCAACTTCCCTTCCATCATCCAAAATCCCCTGGTAGACAAGTCCAAAGCCGCCTTCTCCGAGTATTCTAGAGGTAGCAAAGTTACTAGTCGCTCTTTCTAGTTCTTTTATCGAGAAGTTCTTAGCAGATCCCGTGTAAGTGATAGCTCCAGAACCGAAGGACATTGATGCAGAGCCAGGAGCACTTCCAACGTTGCCTGAAGAGATACTGCCATCATTTAATTTTCAAGATCTCTAAATCACAACGTGTGGATGAAATTTCCAACCATACCTTGCTGTTTTTCAAGGGAAGGCATTAAGGCATGCTGGACTTGTTGGGGTTGATGGGAAGAGCGTCTGCATTTCAAAAGCAAAATCCAAACAAATCCCACGCAAACGACAAAGGCAGTGACAGACGATAAAATGATCACGACAATCATATTTGCACCATGCCCTTCTTTTCTCCTCCTCGGAATGTCAACTCCCAGAGGTTTTATCGCGTTTCCTCCATTATAATCTCCATGGCTTGGGCCGTTGTCAATGGTGGAAATGGTCAAAGAAGATGAAGGTGGAGATGGTGGAAGACCTGCTCAATTTAACAAATTTCAGAAGAAATACGGCAATAAAAATGAAGTCGCGTCCATTTGGCAAATAAAAGAGATTCAAGTCGATATAAAGCGATTTCCTTTATTTTTGTACCAAAACAAACCTGGGTAGTGGACATATAGAACTGTGTAGGCACCAAAAATGGAAGCGTTAATGGAGATCTTCCCATGCCAGAACTTCTGATAGATTAACAAAGCAGTGTCATAATTAAAGATTACTCCCTTTGGGATCAAGTTGATAATAACTGTGGTTTTCTCAATCTGCTGACTCGCTGCATCTGCTCCCATCACACGAACTTGACTAAGATTTAGCACGACACTCTCGGCAATTTCATCAGTCAGCATAGAAACTAAAGGAAAAAATGTGTAAATTCCAACTCCAAGGCTAAGTTTTACTTGAATTGGCCACACACAACCGCAGGGCGATCCAGGAAGTGTATATGTCAATGGCTCTGTGCATGTAACTGGTAAACAATCTAAAGACAGAAAACTTTTAAGTTAATACAATTTGCTATGATAATAAATACAGCAATTTCAATAGCTGTATTAGATACCTTGATTAGGAGGCGGAGGGGGTAGCGTCAAAACGGGTGATAGCGGTGAATTTCTGTTCTTGTTCGTGGGACCCAGAGGAGCGGATGTAGGAGGAAGAATAGGCCCTTGTAGACACAGCATAATTCATCAGCATATAAAACTTTACTAAGCAAATCATTAAGACTTGAGTCTTTCTTTCGTACTATGAGAGTAGTCTGGTAGAGTACTTGGAGACGGTGCAGGCACCCTGGAGCTTGTCGATGAGGCAGAGGGCGATAGGATTGGGGAGGCTACAACATAATTTTTCATGTCAAGGAAAGAATCTTCGAAAATTAAGCTTGTTTTTCAGACGAAAAGAATTAAACCTTGGCGATTATAAGCTGATGGGGATATTTGATAAGCTGGCTCCGGAGCAGAGCTCCTGAATTTGCTCTTCCTGTGATGATGTCCACGTGGAAACAAAGAAGGCGACACTGCCGGCGTGATCGAAATACTTGGAGAACTTGCAGTATTATGAGACCTCCCATGATGTTTTCGGACAACATGATCTGTTGGACCATAAGGTGACATATTTGTCAAATACCCAGAATTGCAAATTCAGCCAATACGAATAATCGATAGTAAATGGAACTACCGGGAGAATGCAACGGCGATTCGCTTATCCTGAATAGGTGGAAAATTGATGTTTTTTGTGGCAATCTCTTTGAATATGCATCTATCATCAAGCAAAAACAAAAATCAGTTCTTAATTTGGATGTCTCTGAAGCAATGTCTATTCTTAAATAGACACCAAACTATTAACATAAGCTGTACCTTAATAATGTCGAGAGATAGGCAGTTCTATTGATTACTGATTTTGTACAAATTTATCAACAATTTTATCATAAATTTTCTCCATTGTGCACTCAAATGCAGAGAGCAAGCACCGACATATAAGTATCAATGGAAGAAAAGCATGCATTGTTTGAAACTAATGATCCAGCCTTTTCTTTGTCTAGATCATCGGAAAGGGCTTAGAGAGACCAGATCTCCAGATTGAAACCAAAATCAGTCATGAAATAGATCAAACATGTTTCCAATAAGACGTATTACCTGCAACTCTGGGTAGCGATGAGCAGCAGAAAGCAAGACATATTGTGATCAGCCCTGTAATCGATAGGATCCCCATTTTTGGCCAGAAGAAAGGTTTTCTCAGTTCTATCTATAGATCTCTTCGCTCTCCCCAATCACCCGGTTAAGGAGAAGGAGAAGGAGAAGACGGAGAAAATGAAAACAGAACACTCAAAATCTACCATGAGGCTGAAGCGAAACATCGATGGGGTAGTTTTATTTGTAGAGGAAGACCCACAAACTGTGCTGAAAAAGTAAGTAAAAGACAATAAGAGTGATTATACAATAATGGATGGAGCACTCTGAAAAAATGGGAACCCAACTCTTCTTTTTGGAAGATTACGCTATGGAGGTTTAAAAATGCCGAAAACCCTAATAAATTAACACCTTCCATTGTCGATTACTGAAGGTTTACCAGATCAGATCACTAAGAGCTAAGTGGGTGCCTTTTGTGTAAGAAGTTTGGTAAGCTTAGAGAGAGAGAGAGAGAGAGAGAGAGAGAGACAGAGGTCTGGTGAAAGGCCATTCGAATGCGATTAAAATAATTACAATTCTTGACTTCTTTTCATTTAATTATTGAAAAGTTTGTCCAGTATTCATCATCGTTACACCAAAGCAGGAGTCAGAGTCAGAGTCAGAGTCGAAGTTTGAAAAAAATGGAGCATAAACTATTTCTTCGAAAGCTTACATTTTTCCTCAGTCCATGAAGAAATGATGACTTGGGTAGGGTCAAAAATGGTGTTTCTCTGTCCCGTTTACATCAAAGAAGATGATTATACAGTCCAAATTTATGCAGCTCCAAAACAGCAACTACTCTCACTCTGCAACTCATCTCTTTTTCTGCAAAATAATTGAACTTGGCGTCAGCTAGCTTGCTTTGATCATAACCCGTTGTTTGAATTTGATATTTCTTACTGTAAATGTAAATTGAAAACAATGTATATGCTGGTAAAAGCGTTGACAGATGAAGAAGACGTGGATGTTGCGTTGGAATGAAGGGGGAGGACGGCAATTGATTTATAATGGCGATTGGCAGACGGGGATGAGTGATGATCACACACCCAATCATTGATTTCCACTTGTCGGTGATCGCATTCTTGAACAAGAAAAAGAAATTCATTGGGAATACGGAAGATGGGGTGAATTAACAAATTGTTTTTTCGGTAATTGTTGTTATTATTAACTCTAAACACATATATATATTTTTTAATTAGCAACTTAAATTTTTTTTAATTTTATTTAACACCTTAAAATTTAGAGATATTAATAACAGAAACCATCATTATTAAGAAGAATCTCTCAAATGATAAATATTATTTACAAAAATATTATTTTTGCATGTGACGAGGTAGTGCCCACTTGTAATAATGGTGTCAGAGTCATCCCATATCTGATTGTGGAATACCGATGCTGAGAGATCGGGTCGTGCCCTAAGGGGGGTGGACTGTCATGGTTATGCCTTGGCCCGCGGAGGGTTACAAGGGGACTTACAGTACCACATCAGAAATGGGAAGGATTTGGGACTAGTGTATAAGTGTGTACCCATCATTGTCTGTTGGACGCGTTTTGGCTTTGGGTTATGAGGCCCTAGGCTAAGAACAAACCCGTGCGGGTCGTATGGGAGGCCCAAAACGGACAATATCCAGCTATGAGGTAGTGCCCACTTGTAACAGAAACATTTTTATTGCAGAAAATATCATTTTTGAAGCGTTTGTATCCGCCATTTAATAATAAAGACGTCTGTTGCTAATGTCTCAAACTTTAAGGTGTTAAATAATAAAAATAAAATTTAAAGATATCAATTAAAAAGTCTTCTTACTTAAGTGTTAATATTAATAATACCATTATTTTTATCATAATAAGGTATTAATCAAAATTGAAAAGTTAATATATTAACCAAGAATTACTCCTAAAATATAGTATACATAGTAAATTTTCAAGAATTGAAAAATATTTGTTGATGAAAAAAAATACATAATTACGCCGTAATCGGAAAAAATAAAATATCGAGGATTAACTAGGGCTAGGCACTGGCAGTTCGGTCCGATTTCAGGATGGTACGAGACTCAATTGTGGACTTTCGGTTCTAAGAGTTTTAAAAATAAACTAGAACAAAACCGAAAGCTTTCACAACACATTTCTAATAATAAGTGGGAATGTCAAGTTTTAATTAATGGGTTAATTTCTAATGGTAAAGATGGTTTTTTGAATAAAAAATTGACCTGAATCATCGTATACGAGTCTACACTTTTGTGAAAGGCTACAGTTTTCAGAATATATCCAACCTGAGCCGAATGTCGAGTTTAATTAATGGGTCGATTTCTAATGGTAAAGATGGTTTTTTGAATAAAAAATTGTCCTGAATCATCTAATACGAGTCTACACATTTGTGAACTGTTACAGTTTCCAGAATATGTCCAAACCGAGCCGAATCGCCCAAGTTAGTTTTATTCATAGTTTCGGCGCATTTTCCACCCACCCTTAAGATTAATAATATATTCAATAATCAAGAACAATATAGGAAAAATATGTCCTAATTAATCAATTGACTAACCATATAATTAGCTTATTAAAAAAGAAGACGTGACCATATGATCAATGTCACGTCATTGTTACAATTAAACTGAGATTGGTACCACACAAACTCTTATATTTTTTAATTTAAATTAATATATTAAATTTAGAAAATTGTATAGCTTATTTAAATATATATTAAAAAAACGTTGTTTTTCTGACGACAGAACATGAAGAGAAAAAGAGAAGATGGTGATGAGAACTGGACGAGTGAAATCGAGAGGAGGAATGAGTCACCAGAAGATGTTCAGAAAATTGAAAATGTATGAATTGTTTTTGGGTTTTTTGTTCAGTATTTATGGACTTTCGGCATCGTTTTCGTGGTAAGATTGTTTCAATTATTGCGATTTTGGTATAAAACTGAAGTAGAATTAGAATTACAGAGCAGATTTATCACTACCATTTTTTTTTTAATTTAATGTTTCTTTCAACAGATTAATGATGATTTTTGCGTTGTTTATTTCTCATAGTTGAGTTTTTTATTTATTAATGAAAATTATTTAGCGATTGATTTGTTATTGATATCATAGTTAAGTGGTTATTTTGTTAATTTTCCTAAATTAAAATGATTTTTTTTGTTTATTAATGCGATGTGCCAACTTGGGCCCTTTACATGGGCCGCCTTTGAGGGAAATATCTCTCTACGACGCCAACAAAATAAGCAAAAGCTCTTCACCGTCGATTTGGATGACCAATATTCTTCGTTTCCTCTAAAGCATTTCGCTAAACCCTTTGTGGACCGGCTAAAACCCTACCGGACATCTCATTGCGAGCTCCGAGGACCGAGCCTACGGCGACGATGTACCGGATGGCTTCAAAATTGCGTTCTTCGATCACTTCACCTGCTAAGAGTAAACTTGTAAGAACAACTTGTAAAATGAAATTCTTTGGAAGTTTTACTTCAAGTTCCGTCAGCTGGGAAGGTATCTTAAAATGTTGAGTCTATGGTGCATTTTAATTCGAAGTTCCCTTCTTTCAATCAGTTTTCATTTGGAGGAGTAACGTTGTATCATCTTTTTTTCGTTTGGATTAATGTTTTTAGCTCACTTTTGTTATTTGATTCAGAAATGTTGGAATTTTAGATGTGGGTCAAGTTTCAGTGACTTGAACTATTTTTTAGGTGTGATATTGACTTTGTGTAATATGAACTAATTTTTAGCTGGTTGGGATTTCATTTTGGAAGGTATCTGGTAAGATATTATTTAGCAGAAACTATGCTGCAAAGGATATTAATTTTGGGGTTGGAGCTCGTGCAGCTATGTTGCAAGGTGTTTCAGAGGTTGCTGAAGCAGTAAAAGTCACAATGGGACCAAAGGTATTGCATGTGAAATTTTACGTGCTTCTTTTTTGCACTGTTTTGAATTCTTCTGCTACATATGGGAACTTGATTTTCTTTTGGTAAGAATGAATTGGTTAATTCTCTTTGCATCGTGTCTTTTCAGCATGTCTTTAGTACAATTGATGCTGGCAATTTTTAGAATCCATTTTCTCATTCTTGACTATTGTGGTTCAAGTTGTCTAATACGCTAGAGTAGTATTTTCTGAGTGATTTTACTATTTTATGAGGTATTGGATGCTCAAAATGTATTGGTTCCAAGTGTGTTTGGGGCTATGCTAGTTTTTCTGTGTTCCTTTATATTTGAAATTTCCTAGAATTGAGGACAAATGATTGGTAAAAGTAGTAGGAACTTTGAGAAAAAAGTTTTTGTTGGTACTGGCTTTTTTCCTATATACTCATTATTATTTCAGCATATATTTACAAGCGACATTGAAAGGAATTACTTATTCAGTTTTGTTGGTTCTGTCGTTCTGATTTAATATAGGGTCGTAATGTTATTATAGAGAAAAGTCATGGGAATCCCAAAGTTACAAAGGATGGTGTTACTGTGGCGAAAAGTATCAAATTCAATGACAAGGCCAAAAATGTTGGTGCTGCTCTTGTAAAGCAAGTTGCAAATGCCACTAATTCTACTGCTGGAGATGGTATTCTCTGTTTTAGTATTTATTTTTAAATATGCTAGAAAATTACTCTCCGATTTAGATTGAGAAATAATAAGGTTGGGAACTATCGTAATTAAAGCATATAAAAGAAAACTATTTATCATATAGGAAAATAAAAAGGAAGATGGTGAAAAAAAAAACTAATTATGATACATCGTGCCTACTCCTCTATTTATTGTGTATTCAAGTAATTTGACTGGTAGGCGTTGGCTGTCGGTGTGATAGAACCTGCTTAAATTACGTGTTAGAACCATTATGCAATGTTGGTACTTCGAAGATAACCTCAGTTATGTTTTTCTGCTACATTCTTTGCCAACATGTCTTCATGTTGGTTTTTTGAACTTTTAAAGTGATTTTTTTTTCAGCACTAATTTCACTTGTGACCTGAGGAAGGAAAATGATTTGCATGAGAATGTTCTTCCTTGGTTGCAGGTACAACCTGTGCAACTGTCCTGACTCAGGCCATACTCACAGAAGGTGTCAAATCAGTAGCTGCTGGTGTAAATGTAATGGATTTGCGAAGTGGTATCAATAAGGCTGTTAACGCTGTTATTACTGAATTGAAAAGCATGGCTTTGACGATAAGGACTTCAGAAGAGATTACTCAGGTAACAAAGAAATTTGGGACTCTGATCATTGCAGTAAGAATGTTTGTTTCCTAATACAGAAGAAGTCTGCTTGAGTCACCCGTCTGTTGTCATGCTTTTCGGGGGTTGACCAGCATGTTGTAAACTGATCATTTGTGTTAGAAGTGAACATTTAACATAGAAAAGTTCTGTTCAGTAGCTTGCTGTCAAAGGTGCCCTTTCTTTTTCCTTTTTTTTTAGTTTCATTTGTAACTTCATGATACAACAAATAGTGGTAGATTTTGCACTTCATATTTTAATCTGGTAGTGCTCTATTTTTTTAGCAGTAACAAAGACTGTATCTGTTAAAAGAAAAAATTAATCCATACAACAATATGAGTCAAAGAAAAATTATATTTGATATCTTGCTAAAAGTGTGCTAGCAACACGATATTTTCTTTCATCCGGAGCTTTGTGATTTAATTTTACATGCAGGTAATTCATGCAGAATTATTTCTTAACAGGTTGCCACTATTTCTGCAAATGGTGAACGGGAGATAGGAGAATTAATAGCCAGAGCAATGGAAAAAGTTGGAAAGTTAGGAGTCATTACTGTGGCTGTGAGTATCCTCTTTATTCTCTGTCCATTTGATGATTAAAATCGTAAGCATACCATACAGTTTTTAAGACTGCATAAATGATTCAGGATGGGAATACATTGGACAATGAATTGGAAGTTGTTGAAGGAATGAAGCTAGCTAGAGGTTATATTTCTCCTTATTTCATTACTGATCAGAAATCCCAAAAATGTGTAAGTAGATGCGATGAATAAAATTTCAGTTTCATCTTGCTTTTTTTTTTCTATATTTCTTTAATTTGCAAAGCACACTGAGAAAATTTATGACAATAGATGTCGATGACAAGTTTTTTTTGGTCAATTCTTTCTATTGAAGCATGACAAAAAAACGTATTTATATTGTATGTGCGATACATGTTGCCTTTAGTATTTGTTAGCAATCTAAGTAATTCTACACAATCCACACCAAAATATGGTGGAAAATGCCCCTTATTCAAGAACTAGTAAAGTTCTGGAATGCACAGTCAAGTTCTAGGGAAACACATCAACTAGCTCCACTTCTGAAATTCCTACTCTTCACGCAATTTCGATGATCCTTCTCCCACGCTCCCTTGGTCTATTTATTCTTCTTTATCATAACAGCCACTGACTACTATGATTGCAATTGCTATTAATCACTCCCGCTCATCTAACTACTGAGCTCTTAAAAACTAAGTAGCTCTTACCAACTGTCTCCTCCAATCAATATTTAATAAGCATTCATCTGCTCTCCTCCTTAGATATTTAGTTACTTTTGCATATCTTTCGTGTGATTGTTTTCTCTACTCATAAATGTTGTCCTTTTGTTTCACCACTGGTCTGTGGTAGTTGTATCTTAACTGTTTTCTTGGCCATTTTTTGTATGGGTTTTTCCTCTATGATCTAGTTAACTTGAAAAGTCTACCTTGTCATGTAAAGCTAGTAGTTTTTCTCTGACAGGAACTGGAAAATCCTTTGATCCTCATTCATGAAAAGAAGATATCAGACATGCATCTGCTGCTTAAAATCTTAGAGCTGGGTCTTGAGGTAATCAAACAACTGTCCTTTGATACGATCTTTGCATTGTATAAACATTAGTTTCTGTTAGAAAATATTCATGCTGATTTATTTGCCCTTTTGCGTGGATTGTGGTTTGAGAAGAAAAAGAGACCACTTCTTGTTGTTGCTGAGGATGTTGAGAGTGATGCACTTGCAATGCTCATACTTAACAAGCATCATGCTGGCCTGAAGGTGTGAGTTTTAAGCAGTTGCCTTATAAGCTATTGTAACATGTAAGATCGATTAGCTTGAAACTTCGGTTCCTGCAGGTATGTGCAATCAAGGCTCCGGGTTTTGGGGAAAACAGAAAAGCAAATTTAGATGACTTGGCCATATTTACTGGAGGAGAGGTAATTCACTTTTGTGCCCATATTTTGTACAATTTGCTTTTTGACTTTTTGGATGTGCAGGTTATCACAGAAGATCGAGGATTAACTCTTGATAAAGTTCAACTGGAGATGCTCGGTACTGCAAAAAAGGTTCAAATCCTGAAAAACGTGTACTTGAATTTGAAATTGATTTCGAACGTGGCTGACTACTTTGCAATAGGTAACTGTCTCCCTTGATGATACCATCGTTCTTCATGGTAATGGAGATAAGAAGATGGTGGAAGAAAGATGCGAGCAGGTTTACTTTTCACTTTCGAGATTGTTATCATTAAAAATTATACTTTCCTCCCGGTGCTAGAGATTTTTGACATTTTTAATGGCTCATATTTTTTAATCTTATATTACCAGTTAAATGGAGTAAATTACAACTCGATGAAAAGGATTTTTGATAACGTGTTTGCATAGAACGTAGATTTTTTGTGATATTAACATTCCTAGTTCGTTTAATGACGAAAAACTTGATGTTTATTTGATAATTCCAAATTTCAATCGGAAAAGAATTTTCGATTTCTTTCTTATACGAGTACTGTAAAATGATTCACAGCTGAGAACAGCCATTGAGAACAGTACTGCCATGTTTGACAAGGAGAAAGCGCAGGAACGACTGTCAAAACTATCCGGTGGTGTGGCAGTTTTCAAGGTGGGTCAAAGTTGTTGAACACTAGTCAGTTTATATTACTCCCTAGCGCATAAGTAGCTATTTTTCTCGTAGGTTGGAGGGGCAAGTGAGGCAGAAGTTGGGGAAAGGAAGGACAGAGTAACAGATGCTTTGAATGCTACAAGATCAGCAGTTGAAGAGGGAATCGTACCAGGTAAGATAAAATTTGCTATTCGATCTAAAAAGCATGTCCATGATGTCTTACCAAGCAAAAGATGACTACCTTTTTCAGGCGGTGGAGTTGCTTTCTTGCATGCTGCAAAAATATTGGAAGATCTTCATACCGACAATGACGGCCAGAAACGAGGAGTACAAATCATAAAGAATGCTCTCAATGTTTGTCTCGGTTTCTCGATATTTCTCTGGAGGAGCTTATAGCTGTTCAATCTTTGCTAATGGAAGTTCCTTTCTTTTTGTAGGCACCCACTTTCACCATTGTTTCAAATGCAGGATTTGATGCAGCTTTGATTCTTGGCCGTTTGTTAGAACAAGATGATAAAAATTTCGGTTATGATGCTGCCAAAGGTACGATGTTTCATTGACTTGCCGGATCTTGCTCTCTTCATTTGTTTCTATAAATTTTGGTCTCTTCAAAGTTCATATTAGTTTCTCAGATGATCATTCTGTAGCAATGCAACAATCGAGCAAGCATCAAAATTAGTGTGCAGAATAATCTTAGAATGTCATTCTCTTAAGTTGCCTACAAGTGATGGCCCACCCAAATTTGGGTGATATGAGGTTGGGCCAATGTGTTGACGTTCTTTACGAACCCGCCTACAGAAACATGTCTGGACCTCACAGGCCAGCCCTGACCTGGCTTTATCAAAAGAAAAAATTTGGGTCTGGCTGGTTGCTGACCCTTAGATAGACATTGCTCTATATACTTTATTACAAATTGTAGTCCGGTGACAAAAAAGTTGGTTGTTGAAAACAGGTGCATATGTTGATATGGTGAAAGCGGGAATCATAGATCCTCTTAAGGTCGTTAGAACTGCTCTAGTGGATGCTGCCAGGTGACAATTTTTTTCACTTCTTTTTTGGTGCCAAACTTGGAATTTTGACCCAAAAAAACAAACCTGTAATACCGAGCTAAAGAGGGGTTGTTTGTGATTTACAGTGTATCGATGCTACTGGCTACAACCGAAGCAGCCATAGTTGATGATCCGAATGACAAGAACAAGCTTCCGAGTCGAATGCCTGCAATGGAGGACATGGACTATTAGCAACAGTTTTGACATAGTTGAGGCTTTCTGCTTTGATTTTTATGGTTGGGAAACAAAACATAATGTGGATGTTAAATCTGGGAAATTTTCTGAGTCGGGTAATGAAAATGGACGACATTATTTGCCAGAACAGCATCGTATGAACTTTTCCAGATGAACATCATCACTGACAAATACTAATATCATCAATCAGCCATGGAGAGATCGAAAAACAACAAAAAGTCGAAGACTCATCAGAGAATCAACATTTTTAATGAATTGACAAACCATAAAAATGGTCTTTTTAATCGTTTTTGGATGAACTAATGGTAGAACAGAGAGCACTGTTGAAGCCCAAGCCATCCATCGGCCCCATAAAGAGATGGGCTTCAAGCAGAATCGTTGATCTGCAATGCCCTTTTAAATTTTTTGTGTAAGAAGCGAAGCGAAAATGGTGGAGAGAGGACGGAGGGAGGAATGCCATCATTTTGTTTCCGGAACATCGTCATTCGCTCGTAATCACTCAGACGAATCGAGCATCTCTTTCCAAGGTCTGTTCTCTTCATAGTTCCTCTTTTGCTTTTTCTGATGCTCGCGTAGTTTACTTTTTGATTCGTGTTCCTCGCGGACTCAAGAAATTTGTTCCTGAATTTGGGTCTTTATGAATTCATTCTCCAATTGATTAATCGTGAATCGATGAGGAAAATATTTTGGAGGGAAACACATTTTCATGAACGCGGGATACAATTACCTAACCTTCGATTCAACTGTCTGGGTTTCCACCCCCTCATATATTACTGAATTATCATCTCGTTGTTTGTTCAGTACATTAGAAAAGAGGGCTCATAGGAATATCTTGTGATTCCTGAAATGGAATTTCGATTTCAGAAAGATACTAAGGAAATGCTTGCACTAGCAATTGTTGAAGGTCTAGAAGAACACAATTCCAGTTGATAGAAAATGAAAAGAATCTTCGTTCGTCTGGCTAATCATGTAATATCTGTCTTACAGCATCGTGGTGGAAGCTTCATTCTAATCTAAATCTATTTCACCATGCCTGCATGAATGGTTTGTGCGATTCGAACGAAGTAGTGATTTTTCTTGTTACAATTGGCAAAACCCATCTGATTGTTAGAATCTTTATCAGATTTTGTAGAACAATTTGATGTGTTTTTAGTTAACTTTGGTGGTTGCATGTATCTATCAGACGTGGCGAAGGAATGAGAAATAATCACGTTTATTGATTGAATGGACAAGATTGAGACCCAATCGAGAAGGAAGATTTTGCTATTATAACATCAAAAATGATTTTAAACTGATAGCAGATTGAAACCATTGACTATTATTGTAACATCCTCAATTCTACGGGTACAATATTGTCCGCTTTGTGCAGAATTCTGCACGGTTTTGTTCTTGGGGTTTGTCCAAAACACGTACTAGGTAGGGAGGAGAATTCTACTTATAAACCATTCATTCTCCCAAGCAACGTGGGATTGTGCACTCTCACTGTGAAGGGCCGGACCCACACCTGAGTCATCCTTGCTTTCACAGAACGGGCTAATACAATTATATTATAACCTTGTCGTGGAGTTGGTTTTATTGATAGAATTAATGAGCTTATTATCTGCTATCAAACTCACTAGAATTAGATTTCCCTCATAAATGAACTCAGATGACATTAATGAGATTGATGTATTTTTGTCTGTGAAGGTTCATATTTTCAAGGGCGATATTGTTGACAAACTTCCAGTAAAAAACACAAGCAAAATGGAGGTAAAACCGACGGTTGCGTTTAGAGCACTACTTGTTGGAGGAGTGGCAGCTTTTGCTAAGATAGCTGCTGCAATGAAAGCTGCCGGTGGGGCAAAGATTGGTGCGGCAGCGACTGCAATGACAGCTGCAGCAACAACGGCCATGGCCGGATCAAAGCAAGAACCCCAGGATGATTCTAAACATCTTGCAAAATAATATCCATTCGAATTTCGATGGACTGGTAGGAACAAATTAAAGGGTTTGTGTTTGTTCTCAAATGAAAAACTAATGCCATACCATTGTTGTGATAGAATGTGTTTGTATTGATCTTCTTTTGGAGTTTGAGATGAGCTTTTTTTAACTGAGATGATGTCTTAACAGCTGAAATTCAGGGCCTGAATTGCAGGGTTGTAATGCTGTGGTGGATTAGATGATGATGATGATGGATTTATCTGCCATTTTTATAGATATTTACTTATTTACATTAGTAGCTATGCTGGCCTATCTTTGTGAAAAATTTGTTGTGACCCAAAACTAGGTGACAGTGACCACAATTTGACGTTCAAAATTTATGGTCTTATGATGCATTATATATGTAGCGTTTCATCTTTCAACTAGTATAATGTTTTTTGGGATAAAATCTAATATTAAAGTCATGTAACTCCTGACTTAAAGTGGATAATATTGTATTGTTCGGTAGAGTTTGAGTTATTATACTAATGGTATCAGAGCCAAACAGGAATGTGGCTAATGGGGACATCGAATCTTTCAAAGGGAGGTGATTTTGATGACCCATCTTTGTGAGCGTTTTGTTGAAATCTAGTGATGTTACCACAATCACACGTTAGAAATTTGTGGTCTTAGGGTATTATACTATAAGAATTTAATGTTGCGCCTAGGAATATCACAGGATCCTTATATGTTTCTTAGGGTTAAAAGTTAAATTTTCTCAGGAGCCCAACACTCTCAAGAAAATGAAAGCATGAAGCCTAGGGGTGTGCAAACCTAACCGGAATTGAAGAACCGAACCGAAATTGGTAGTTTCGAGTTGGTTCGATTCGGTTTTGCACATATAATAACCGAATTTCGGTTTTGTTTATGAAGAACCAAAATTCTCGGTCTGGTTTTTGAATTTCGGTTCTGTTTATGTAGAACCAAAATTCTCGGTCTGGTTTTTGGTTCTAGCTTCTCAAAAGTGAACCACGAGGTGTAATTAGGTCTTTCTTTTGTTCCGTTTTGCACTTCTGCTGAGTGCCGCAGACTCCTGATTCCCGAATGCTCCTAAGGCCAACTCCACGTTTGCGCTGCAACTCTCCCAAGCGGCAAACGTTTTGTTCATCTTTGTCTTCGATTCGTCTTCATTTGCGTCTTCTGAACGAAGACGATTCGTTTGTGTCGACAGAGCTCGGTTCGTTTGCGTCTTTCGGTTCGTCTTTCGTCTTCGATTCGTCTGTGTGTTCGTCTGCGTCTTCGTCTTCGATTCGTCTCTCGAACGGCAAACGATATAATTATTATTATTTTTTATAGAATTTTCTTATAATATTAACAAAAAAAATTAAATCTGATTTCAAACCAAAACTAAAATAGGAACCAAAATTCCAGTTCAATTCCAATTTGGTACCATTTTTCATATACCCAGTTTTGGTTTAGGATTTCCAAAACCCCAAACCCAATCGATTCGATTTGGTTCCATCCAAAATCCAATCGAACGGACCATGCACACTCTTAATCAAGCCCTAAGTCCACCACTTTCTCTTTGACTGACGAAAAGTGAGATGACAACATGAAATGATGACACGAAGGGCAAGGAAGAAGAATGATTAGAGAGGCAAGTCAACTGTGGTCTCAAATGTGGTCGTATTTCCCAGAAAACTACGAATAGAAGAGACAAACCAAAAAAAGCCAAGGGATTATTAGCTGTTTTTTAAGATCCCACCATATTTTCCAGACAAAAAGCAACCTGCAACCTCAACGAAAAAGCATCGTTAAAAAAGAAAAAACAAAGGAAAAGATGGCCTTGTACTGTGGGGTTTTGGGGAATGTGCAAACTTTAGGCCACCACCATCAACGTGCTTCTGTCTCCATTTCTGGTCGGCTAGACCCTCCATCTTCACACACTCACAGCCTGCTCCAGAGAGATATATGCATGAAACAGGAGAGAGAGAGAGGGAGAGGGACGAAGAAGGAGAGAGAGAGAAGGAAGCTTTTCTATAATCCAAGGAAGGAACTATATACTTTTGTTCACACGTGATCCTGAGAGAGAAGAACCAAAATTAGGAGAGAGAGTCGTGTGGGGACCACATTAAATAATAGGGGGATTGTTAAATTAATTAAATTATTAATTTGGTGTTATTTAACCTTAATCTTACCCCCTTTAAATGACATAGTTTTTTCAATGATAACGTCATTATGAAAGTTTGAGGGAGAGGAACTTACCAAAGGAGAAAATTTGAGAGGTAGTCATGCATGCGATCGAGAATTTTCGAGGAGATTCATGACGGAATAATTTTGACGGTACAATTTTCAGTTAAGAATCAAAGTATGTGTTATATTATTTTTCGTTCATATCTAAAAATTTGGAACTTTATCGTTTAATTAGGAAATTCTTTGGTGTGACGATGGATTTGAGTTATGTTTTATGGAGAAATCAAAGTACGTCGTCAAGAGTAAACTTCGTTATGACTTTTTTGTTATTTGATTTTGGTTCGAATTTAGGACTTTGTTGGCAAAGTTTATGTTTTGAGATATAACTCGCAATTGATGGATGGAAATTGAGTATTTTTTGCATAAATTTGAGTAAATGGACATTTTGGGATGGATTTGTTTGGTTTTAAGTTGGGAGATCGGAGTTTTCACAAAGCTCATGATAGTTTCTTGACGCAGAGGTCGACTGGGGTGTATTCTCGAACGACCAAAAGTTGAATGGTTGGGTTTGGGAAACTAGTCAGCACACCGGACAACTGAGAGCTTTTATGGTTGATCGATTTGGTCGACCGAACATTTTCGAGGTCAGCTAGACATGTTTTTCCAAGGTCGATTGTGGCATGTTTTGAGGCCAAGTTTTGACTGATTTTTCATGGGATTGTTTTCTTAAGATCTCTGAGCTAGTTTTTATCCAAGTTATAGATTCCAACAATTATTTTGGGAATTCGATAAGACTTCTGATGATGGTACGATGCCAAATATCGTGATTGATGAGTTAGATTGATTGAATTATCTAGGGTGTTGGATTTTAATTACACTCGTTTTAGATAGTACATCAGTTTGTGGTAAGAGTTTATTTTTATGTCTACCATATCATGCGTTAGACATGTTTTTTTTAGCATACACATTATTTTATTGATCATCTTGGTCGTGTGAACTAAGTTTAATTGATTCATATGGATATCTTGTTTTGTTACGCACATTCGACTATTAGAGGATGTGTTTGTTTATTAAATAGAATAATGAGACAGTTCTATATGCCACGTTCTTGTGCGCAAAACCCTAAACTTGATCGGGATCATTCATGACTTTGTGATCGCTAATTATCATCGTTATTATTATTTATGTCTATGACATGGTATGCTCAGAGGCCATCAGTGACTCCATTTTTATTGAGATTTTTATATTATTCAGTGGAGACCTATTTTAAATAAGCGTCACACTGTAGTCGAATGTTTTGAAACTTGACATACTAAATATTTATAGTCAGTTTTTATAAAAATATGTTTTATACTTCGCATGTTCATTCATTTTTCTTACTTTTACGCGAAATATAAAATTTAATCTCTACTGAGTTTAGCCAGTTCACTCCAACGACTTCCCCCTTTCAAGTTGTAATAGGGAGATTTTCAGCAACCGAAGCATAAGTGAGCTCGACTTTCATTTTCTTAAACTTATTTGTATTTGAGGGTTTTATTTTTGTGAGATTAGACAAAAAAAATTAATTTATTAGACCCCTCTGTAATTAGGGGTGTTCACGGTTCGGTTCGGTTCGGTTTTGATGTGAAATCAAACCAAACTAGTTGGTTTCGGTTTTAAAATTACAAAACTGGAATCGGTTTAGAAAAATCAGAACCGAGTCGGTTTCGGTTTTAAAATCTTGGTTCCGGTTTCGGTTCGGTTTCGGTTTTTTCTTTATTAATTTTTTTTCAAATATTATAATAAAAATTGTATAAAAATTATAAAAACATAATTAATAACAACAAAATTATTCTTTCTCTTCTCTTTTCAAAACAAAATTTTGTCCAAAAAATAGTTATTAGGTCTTTTGGAGCTAAAATCACTTCAGAGGCTGAGACACGAATGACCGAATATGGAATTTCAAAAACAAAAAAAACACTATAAACGTATTTATGCGGTTCGGTTTCGATTTTTCGATTTTGAAAAACTAAAACCGATAACCGAACCAAAACACTCGGTTCTTACAAAAGAGAACCTTATTCGATTTTTTTAATAGAAAAAACCTTATTCGGTTTTGATTTTTTGATCGGTTTCGGTTCGGTTTGTTGGTTTGGTTCGGTTTTGAACACCCCTATCTGTAATCATTTTTATTTCGTACAGTTTAATCGACCATGTTTTCTCTCTATTTACGATATTATAGTTGGACCTATGATTTAGCCCAGTTTAGATGAACTCTTGACTTTTATTTATTTTTTTAACAGTCTTCCGCTGCTCATATTAAATTATCGATAAGAGTTGGACGATTCGATTCACTTTTAAATTGAATCGTTTTCGTTTTTGAGAGAGAGAGAGAGAGAGAGAGAGAGAGAGAGAGAGAGAGAGAGGTAAAATACTTTGCTTTTAAAACACTTTTAGAGAGAAGTTTCCCAAGGCCATTGGTCCAATCCATAGGGATCATCACACACAGATCATCTCTAGACTCTTCTTTTTCTCCATCAAGTTAAACTACTTTATCTAATGATACGATAATCATAACAATCAATCTATCTTTGTCTACTCCCCCTCTTCTCCAAATGCAACTTGATAAACAGCCATGCCTGCTTCTGGATCCATCCCTCTGGTCTCCATAGATTCTCAGTACAGGCAGTGGGCAAAAAATACAGTGATTCTATCATCTTCCTCCCAAAATAATACGAGTTTCATTATTATAATAATATTATACTCAGTGAATGGTTTTTCTTGATAATCGTTAAAGTTATAGCAGTGAAAGCCACACAGAAGTGTGTTACTTGAAACTATGGCTAAATATGTTATTTGAAACTTTGGTTTATACAGAGTGATGGGTGAAGGCAAGAACGACCCAAGATGCTGTTGATATTGAGGGCGCAACCTACAATTTCATTTCGTTTGGGAGAGTAAAAAGTGAATCTCACGTTGTTTGGGAGAGTGAAAAGTGAGTGGTTGTTTATAAGTAGAGTTTTCTTCCTTACCTAGTACAATGCGTTTTGGAATAACCCAAAAATTATAACTGTGTGAGTTTCGGTCAAATGCGGAGAATATTGTACTGGGAGCAATGAAACTCCACGACGAGAGAAATCAAAGAGACAACCTGTCGTTCATAATAAACATGTTGCAGAAAGAATGAAAGAGAAACTAGGGTTTTTTGTTTCTTAAAACAGACATTTAAGATGTTGAAGAAACAACTGTGAAAAAACATTAACGTTGTTTTTGTTCTTCTAAATTTATTCCCTTTGGAAATTCTTTCCATTGGGAAAAGATGAACAATCAAAATAACTAATTAAAAGAAAAAAATTAAAGAGGTCTAGCGAATTTTATTTCATCTTAATCTTGCGAAGCTAGCCTTGCCATGGCTTTTGGTGATTCTGCAGAGTGTTGATGGAGTTTCCAAAGCTTGTAATATTAAGAATATCGCTGTGGGAGAAAGCTCTCAGACCCAAGAAGTCTCTGGTCAAACTTTCGCCATTTCCACCTCCTTCATTTTTGCTGCTCATGTATGAAATTGCAGAACTTGTTTTTGCCATGATAATGTCGTTCATATTCACAGCTTTCTTTTGCGTCATAATCCCTCCAAATGCTTCCTCGAAAGAAGATTCTTCAAACCCAGACGTAGAGGTTAGAGAATTCCCGTAAGTACTTGGTAATGAATGAGGAAAACCTTCACTGGCAGAAAGGTTGAAGCCAAAGCCACTGGCTGTATTAATGGCGGAATTCTCCAAAATCTGGTTCGGATTTGTCATCGTTGCCGGAGTAGATAAAGACGCCGTTTTCGTGCTGACGGTGGCACCCATCCGAGCTGCCTTCTGAAGCAATGCAGTGGCTGATATGTGAGGGGAAAGAGACGACTGGTAAAGAGGAGGAGTAGGACCCAGATTAGGGTTAGACTGTCGAGGAGTTTGAAGGAGGGATAAATCGTGGTGGGTTTGCGTAAAATCACCGTTTAAGGCCGAGGAGAAGATGGACGGCGGTGATTGGAAATCAACGGGAGGTGGGGCAAGAGAGGGGAGCCAAGTAGGACAGTCTGATCTGAGAGAGAGAGGCTGATGCTCCTTTTTGAGAGAAGAAAATGGATGTGGGTTTTGAGAACTGAACAATGGCGGAGATGGTAAGAGGGAGATGGAAGAAGAAGAAGCAGATTGACGAGAGGAGAGAAGTGGGTTGGCTGCAGCAACGTTAGTTCTACTACTTTCTTCTGCCAAAGCGTCGCAGAAGGCTCTGTGAGTAATGAAACTATCCCGCCTGCAAAACAAAACAAAACCAAAACGTCACTCACTGCCATCAAAATGCAGAATCTTCACCTCTCTCTCTCTCTCTCTATCTTTCTCTCTCTTGTTTCTTTAAAGTTGAAGAGTGCTGCTAGACAACCATAGTTGACTGCTAAAAGCTCAAAATTTCTAGGAAAGAAATACAATTTTATTCATTTTCAACTAAAACAGTGAAGCTGCCATGGGGTTTTTGATCATAAAAATCAAATCTTTCACCTACCATATTCACTAATACTCATAAATGAAGCTTTTTTTCATACAAAAATGGCAGAAAAAGATTAAAAAAGTATTCAGCTTTCTAAACTTACTCAGATTGAACTTGAATCGTTAGTGATGATAGATAGAGTAAATGATACCTGGAGAAAAGGGTTCCACAATCACATCTATACTCTCTTGTTCCACAGGTTTTGGAATGAGCCTTCCAATCTGATTGGACAGCATATTTCTTCGAGCATTTGTCACATTTCCACTTCTTTTCGCCATGCTTTCTGCAGAAGTGTTTCTTGATGCCAGTTAGGTCGCCCAGAGCTCTCGAAGGGTCATGGTGGACGCAGCTTGTTTCTGGGCAAACGTAAACCTTCTTCTTCACCTCTTTGCTTGATCTCTGCTTCAGTTTCCATGGCAGATTATGCCCTCTCCGGTGAAGTTGCAGGTTTTGATCTCTCTGAAACCCTTTGTTGCAGATCTCGCAGATGAATCTGTTCGTCGCCATTAGAGTCTTGGGTGACAAAGCTATCACTTCTGCTCCTGGGTCTGATTCAAAAAAAACTCATTCTGATCAAGAAGAAGCTAGACATGTAAA
Source organism: Begonia loranthoides (assembly GCA_022433065.1). Taxonomy (NCBI): domain Eukaryota; kingdom Viridiplantae; phylum Streptophyta; class Magnoliopsida; order Cucurbitales; family Begoniaceae; genus Begonia; species Begonia loranthoides. The sequence goes on along the minus strand of CM039472.1, from coordinate 520,115 downwards.
AAAATCTAACCATAAACTGAGAGAATTCAATAAGAAAAACCAAACAATTCTCTTCTGAAACCTGGATTGCCAGGAAGATTTCTCTTCTTCTTTGCTGAAGGTTGAAGATTTTGAATCTGTTGACTCGGGTATGGCTGATTTCTATGACCCGAGGATACACTTGCTTGATCACCCGAAGCTGAAGTCAAATTAGACACGTTCTCCTCCAAAACTTGCTGGAACTGCAAACCTTTCATGTTCACCATCTTCCCCGATCTGAGACAGCTGCAAATTTCCTTACCCTTTTTTCGAAAATCCTAAGGTTGATGTCCCAAATCACAACCCAAACACACCATAGATTTTTTCTTGATAAGATCGATTTTTCAGATCCAACATAAACTCCAAAAAATGATAAGAAGGTGGTGAAGAAGGATAAAAGACTGGAAATCAGAAAGAGACAGAAACAAAACAAAAGATTGATGCAGATATTAAAGAAAACATCATCAGCTACTACAAACGCTGCGATGCTTTCTTCTTTATTTGGCTTGGACCAAACAGACAATCTTCTAATTTTTTGGAGCAACGAAGGAGAGAGAGAGAGGAAGCGAAAGAGCTAGTAGTAGCTAGAGAGAAGAAGAAGAAGAAGAACAACAACAACAACAGAAAGCAGATCCTCTATCTTATTCATTCATCATCTACTTTTTTCCTCTCCATCTCCTTGTTTTTTTCCCCAGGAAAATTAAAATAATAGCCAGCCACACAAGTATGATCAAAACTTAAAATCTTCTAGACAGAGAGAGAGAGGAAGGAAGGAGAAGAGAGAGAGAGAGATGTGGACTAGAAGAGATTCCTCTGCGCGACTGAAAAAACAGTCCAAAAGACAATACCACAAGCCAGTGGGAACTATGCAGCCAATTCTGACGTTGCACTTTCTGTCTTTTCTGCTAATTTTTATTCTTTCTCGAGTATAGGAAATACTCTAAATAAAATTTTATACATTTTCTGCTAAAACTCTTCCTCTAATCTCTTCTGCACATAAAGTAATCATAAAAGGCAAAGATTCCAGGTGAAAACAGCCCATCATTTTGTACAAGACAAGCAACATAGTAGAGATAGAGAGAGAAGTATGTTTTACTTTGATTTATCAGTACATTGGTTACAGTTGTATTTCGATCTTCATAATAGATTTGTTCCTCTACTCGTAGTTTTGATCTTTTTCCAAACCCCAGTCACTTACATTAACGCTCTCGTTTATTTTTTCTTAAAGTTTAGTGTGATCCGAATTCTATCTGGTCAGACCAGTGCGCATGCATTGTAAAATCTTATTTAAGATTATGTTTTCTCTGTAAATTCATTTAAAGTAGAGTCGCAAAACTCGCAGTTGTATTTCGATCTTCATAGTAAATTTGTTCGTCTGCCTGTAATTTTTTTTCCGAGAAGATTTTTTTCACGTAAATTTAGTGTCCTACATCTTTTTTTTTTTTTTTTTATTATCGTTCGATTTCTAACAGCTTCAAAATATTATCTATCTTCAGGGTATTCCCGATTGCTTAATCCAACAAAAGCTTCGACTTTCTACCTTTGCATCAAAAACTCAAACCGTATTCATCGCTGCCCCGCAACTACACTCACAGATAATACTTTATATGCTTTTTTCTGCAATTGTATGAAAAGCCTTGAAAAAAATGGGTCTTGAATGGATCCCAAATGAACTTCAACCAGAGCACATCTGGCAAAGAAAATCACAACAACTGTTCTTCAAAACTGTTTCTCAAAGATTATATGTTCTCATGAGAACCTGTACTTTTCCTACATTGCTCATCTTTTTCGATTGAGTCAGTGATGATCCATAAACACCTCCATAAAACTTAAAACATCAGATATTTCCATGTTTGAGGTCTAAACAATTCCTCTCATTTTGTCATTTCCTTCTTCCCTAGGGTTTAGGTTTTCAAATTGGATCTCCACCATGGTCTCTGTAGCGTCCTCAGTGCTTCCAGTACAATATTATCCACTTTGGACTGAGCCCCGTATAGTTTTCTTTTTTTTTGGATTAGCCAAAAACGCGTTGTACTAGGTAGGAAGGAGAACCTTACTTATAAACTATGTATTTTCTACTCCCACAATCGATGTGGAATTGTGCAATCCCACTAATATGAGTCAGACCCACATCTGGGTATTTCTTGACAATCACAGGACGGGGACTGGCAAATACAAATCTAAAATAATTTCCTCAAACTTTGGTCACTACAAAGCTTAATTAAGTATGCAAGTCCACGTATATTGCATGGTGAGTATTTATACAAGTACATGTGCATATCACATTTGTGAAGTTTGTGTATGAGCATAGTTACGTGTGTACGTGTTATTGGTACAAAAAATTAAGGACCAAATTGTACATATGTTTCAAAAGTCTATGAATGTGACTTGAAGTGTCATACTAAGAAATGAATTTGTGACAAATCAAACATTGATTTTTCTCTCTACATTTGACGAAGAATCAACAAAATCTTCGAAAGTTCAAATTGGAACAAGTTCAACTTAAATCCCGGATCCATTGGAGGGCAAATCTGATGTCAACAACAGCAGTAATTCCAACTCCAATATCGTGTATTCATAACATTATATAGTTGTTCAACATCAACCACATAAACTATAAAATGATTAAAGACATTAAATTAATATGATTATATATATATAATCTAGGAAAGATGGGGGACGAATGATAATAGCAGTAGCACAGCAGCCAGAAACAAACAGAGGGGGTTCACGAGGAGCCATATCCACACCTAAAGGCAAAAGAGGGTCCCACTCTAAACCATTGATTAAGTCAGATGGCCCCACACCTTTTGTCTAATCTCATCATCATCATCTTCTTCTTCTTCTTCTTTGTCGTCCCCCTAACAATTCTCCAATTGACACTCCCCATTCCTTGTACCAGTGCTTCTATGTTTTGTTCTCTTCCTATCAGTATCTAAAACTAAAAACAATAATAATAATCAGGGGTGGGTACTGGGTATAGTGGGTTTATGCTTCTAAGCTAATTGTTTGTTTTTGTTTTGGTTAAATTATAAAAAAAATGGAGATAGGACTAGGAGAGACTAAAGTGAGAGAGAATTTGGCTTGCCTGTTTGCAGTCGTGCCTATTGTTCACAGCCTTTTCACCGTGTGCTTCCTGCACACTGCAGAAAACGACCAGTCATGAAGCGCTAATTGGATTGCGTTGTGCGTGGCACCTGCTCATTGGAACAATATGGGTCTAAAAGTCAGAAGGGACGGCAAGATTCCTTTCGACAACTATGTCCCAAAGTTTCCCCTATTCGCACGGTAGCACCGTGTGGCCCACCTCCTCAGAAATATCATCTTAGCTTATAGCACAAATAAAGCACCTGCTCCGTTATCAAAATCATACACCATGAAATATTTTGAATCTTATAGCATCATCAAAGACACAAACTTCGAAGTTTAGGGCCTAGCTCAACCTTTTATTGCCAATAGTTCTTTTCCCTCTCAAGATTTTGTGATCTTGAGATGATACCCAGAATGTTCTATATATAATTTGATTGAAGCTTTAGATCTAACTTTATGATTTAAGAAAAGAATGGGAAAGAAAAGGGTGGGGTGCTATAGCTTTACTGGTACGCGAAGTCCGTCAAAACTGAGTTGGACATCAAGACCCTCAGTCTCCTTCAAATTTATAAGATAATTGTTCACTTTCTCATGATCCATCAAATGCATCATCCCTGAAAATATTAAAATCAACGTTCACAATTCCATCACTCAAGTTCCAATCAAATCAAATTATTGATCTTCTTTGAAAAATACATGAAGCCAAACCCATTTTGAGATTAACTGATGCAGAAGAAGGTGTACATCAGCAACAAAATGGAGTTCTTTAAATGGTTTAAGATGGAAAAGATAAAGTTGAGCTTGAAGGATAGGTTGATGATAAAATGTACCAGTGAACAAAGTTCTTTTTGGTTGGATTTTCCGTACTTCTTCAAGAGCCTAGAAGAAAATATACAAGGAATATCACATGAAAAATCCTTGTTCTTTAACATAATCGAAGATAAGAGATAAAGCTTACTCTTGGAAGTCCAAAATGGGTTGCAGAAGATCTATCCGGTCTTAATGCATCCTGCATGTAGTCAATTTTAGCAACTATGAAGAAATACAATGTCTTTTAACCATATATGTGTGTGCATGATTTTATAGAGGAGGGAAGAACAAAACCAGAATGAGAATTTCAGAATCCTTCAAAAGTGGGTACGTTTCTTCAGGTATTTCACTAACATCACTGCAAATTCAACATAAGAACAAGCATAGAAATAAAAGTGTTTGATACAAGAAAAATAAAATTTAGATTTCCTTGTAACTCGGAGGCACTACCTGATGTAACAAACATTACCAAAACGAAAACCAAGAGAGCGATAACCTTGACCATGCCAGACTGGTAAAGGAGTAATCTGAATATTAGGACAAGAAAGACATTAATAGATTCATCTTTTAATTTATCTCTAAAACATTCTTTGCATTAGAGTAAAGCAAATAAAGAGAAGAAAAGTAAGGGTTATAGGATTCTGTTCATCTATTAAAGATAAAGGTGCTCAGTCAACAAAAAGATCTTTTCAGCTGATATTTCTCATCCCATACTTGAACCAAAAGCGTTGAGAATGTTCTAAATCTACAAAATGCGACCAGGTACTAATAATTACTAGATTAGGTACGACCTTCAAACCATGCACTACAAATGGATCTTCGTGAATGATATTAAATTGCAACTCCGACACAGCAGCACCAGGTGAAATCACACTCGTGTCTAACAGATAATAATGAGTTTTTTTCATCACCTGAAATTTTAAATAGCCTAAGGAAATTTGGTTAGAAGGAACAAGTCTTAGTTCATACTTTTATGAGAGGGAAGTTGGAAAAATAATATTGGACATCAACTACAAACTGCCTTCCCAAAAAAAGATTAAGATGTTTTATTTAATACAGAATAAGGCAAATATAAAACTTGGACCTCCAAATCACGTTGGGCAACATATATGGGAATAGAGGGTTGAACATTGTTTGTCCAATCCCGAAGATCATCGAGACCTGGGAAAAAAAACAACAGAAATTGCTTCATTTAATAAAATTTGATTCCCACTGCAAGTTGGATCAAATTAAAAAAAGAAAAAGAAAATTAGTTTCAAAAGTGTTTATATTAGAGACCTCCAATTGCATCAGCATGAGAGTGAGTGATAATTACAGCATCAATTGTTCTTATCCTGACAGAAATGCAGCATGTTATTGGGACGCAAATATCATAAATGCATAATCAGAGAATTCTTCAAAACCAATAACATAAATGTGAATCTTAAGGCTCAACTACTAATAACATATAATATTTAATTGAAGAATGAAGACTGAACTCTTTAATAGAATATCAAATTGTATGGTGTTTCAAAAAAAACAAATTGCCATGGTCCATAGGAAAAAAATACCACCAACAAGAGACACGCATCAAAACAGTTTTATGAAGTAAATTTTTTTTAATGGACATAACATTGAATTGCCCTTAAGCACATTCAGAATGTTAATTACATCTTAGATTGTTTCAATAAAAGCAAATATCATTGAGCTAGCTAGCTCTAATTTGATTAATTTCAAAACTTATTAAATCAACATTTTAGGGCTTTACAATGAAATCTCAAGATCACTATATCATGTCCAATTCCAGTCGTTTACTTATCGACATTAGATGCCAAAAAATACAAGACAATATCTTTTTGTCCCATAAATCCAGTTTATAATTAGGTTAAGCAGTTTAAGCGACAGACTTTTTACCTACCCAAATGCAGGGAACCACTGAAGAGCACTGTGGTAGAAAAATCTGCAAGGAAAATACAACTCTTATCATTACATAGCATTGAATTTAATACTCAAAACTAGAATGTCCTTTATTTCAACTACAATTTTTAATGAGAAGAAACGTGTGCTCTTTTCATTCTTCATTTTCAGAGTTGAAGAATACAACTCGAGAAGTTGTAGTAAAACACAATAAAATAACTAATCAAGCCATGAATAGCTGTTCATAGATATTGCATATATTTTTGTTAAATACTTGGACACGTTATGAAGAACCAACAGTTGATCAACATTAACTTTGGAAAACTATAAAAGTGGAAATTGATCAATGTGTAATTCATACAACGAGAACCAAAGCCACTGAAAAACTGTTATGTAATAATAATGCAGCACAAAAGAAGAAGGGAACTCATTTTAAATTAATAAAAGAATATAAGAACAGAATTGATTTCCCACTAACTTTCCAGCATCTACAAGAATGTTGCGTGTTCCAGAGGACATGGGATAACGGATAAGAATGCTAGTATTGAGTCTTTTGTTCTTATTGGCTGGTTCCACAGCTTTAGAGCACACCTGTAGAAAGAATATGCATCGGAAACGTAATACTAGTATCAGTTGAGCTATTGATACCTTTCGCTTAATTCATAGATATTCAGATTCATACTGGGCATTGCTTCAGCGGATTAGTCAAACAGCTCACTCGGGGAATTCCTTCACTGGTTCCCGTACCCATAAATATAACTTCAGGTTGGCTAGATGATAATTGATCTCCATCATTTTTACTTGAAAAATCTGTTATATACAGCAAAGTGAATACATATTTCACTGTATGGCCAATTCAGAAATAGATCAAGAACGTTTCTTGTTCTTGGCTGGGTATTAGGTGCTTCTCATCAATCATCAGTCACAATGCCCCTCTAAGTAGTACGAAAGATACATCCTAGAAACAACTAACCAGGTAGATTTACCGACAGCATCCACACTTCATTTACTTAATAAAAAACAAAGACAACGAGATTAGAAAAAATATTTGTTTACGACAAACAAACAACAAAGGTATTTAGCGTTTAGCGATGAAGCTCGAGTATACGAACCAGAATCAAACATCACTCGAAATCATGAAATCTCACTCCGCGGACCAAACAGCTATGGGCAGAGGGGAAGAAGTAGTGCAGTATAAGAGAATACGCTAAATTCCAGCAGAATGCATAGAAATACGATCATACAGTGAAACACAATATCCATCGATTATGCACTACAAATTTCGTCGTTCAGAGAACAATTCATTTCCGAGGATAAAGCGGCAGAGAAAGCTTACTAGATCGTAGACAAGCCTGAAAAATCGGCGTGAATGAAGGAAACCTTGGAGAAGCGCCCAGAATAAGAAGGGAGCTACGGAAAGGTAGTTTTCTCCCGCCAGGTACGAAAAGGCTCAGGCGAGACGGAGGGCGAATGGTGCCCAGAAAATGAACCATCGGAGAACTTCCACGTTCACAAACTATCGTTCTTCACAAGGAACATAATGGGTCCCTAGTGACTACTGAAACGACACCGTTTTAGAAGACGAGATTTGGATCAGCACCACCCGGCCCGCCCCGGCCCATAAGCCATCTACTCGCACGTCCATATTTACATCATCAAATTATTATTTTTATTAATCATTTGAGAAATTAATAAAACAAACCCTATAGTTTGAGATAAGCAACAAGTCAAATCTTAAAAAAATTTTGTAAATAAATAAAACCTCAAACTATGATAAATGAATAAGGCAAACCTCGTAGTCACATTTTCCGTCAAAAAATGTTGAAGCAAACGGTTAGAGTCATGTTTTCCGCTTAGAAAATGCCAAGAAGGTCACCTGAACCTCCAACGGACATCCAAATATCAACCTTGGACGTCCTTCAATGACGTGAGACGTCCAAGGCAGATCCATGGGGAGAGGAATGTCTGATGGAAATCATATTAGCTCTAATCCCAAATGATATTAATCATAATAACTTTGATTTCAAATTATGGATAACAGAATCGACGACAAGCCGAACACTTAGATAATAAATATGAAAAATATGGATTGAGGGAGAAGATAATTGGAGTAGAGGGAGGTCGGATCGAAATAGGGTGGTCGACAGACAATGAGGAATAACATATGATGAAATGGAAAATGATAAAAGAATAAAAGAAGATGATCATTGGATTAAATTAAGGGACGTCTGATATAGAAAATGAAAGTCTAACACGAAAGATGAATGTTTGTGATGAAATAGGGGGAAGACACTCGACTTAATACGAACGTCTTTCGTCCCACAACGGACGTCCCTCGTCTCACAACAGACATCCTTTGACTTAAGACAGACGTCTCTCATCCCACAAAGGACATCCTTCAGCCCACAACGGACGTCAATCCACATACGACGTCGTTTAGCATTGAAGGACGTCTGTGAATGTTAGGGGATATCTATTGATGTTGAGAGATGAAGTTATTTAGTATTGAGAGATGTCTATATTGACGAAAAAAGTGACTGCGAGATTTACATCATTATTTTCCCATAGTTCGAGATTTTAGTTGTCTGCAAAAATTCTTCAAGGTTTAGCATGTCGTTAATCCCAAACTACAAGATTTGTTTTGTTAATTTTCCTAATAAATTTTTCCACCTTGATACTTTCTCCTTACGTCATCTTCGTCGTCATCATCAGTGATAAGACAAACTTTAACATAATTTCGCTAGCAACTAAAACCTTTAATTATGAGAAATGAACGAGTCAAATCTCACAGTCACGTTTTCATTTAAAAACATCTCCAGACACTGACGTCCTTACTAAAAATAATGGATGTCCGCTTTCTAGGAATGACGTCTTTCCTATTAACGAACATCTTTTGTAAGGAGCAGACATCCGCTACTTTAGTAAAGCCGTCTGCGTCTATGTATATGCAAAGACACAGATGTCTTTCATATTAACATTAAAAAATTAACGGACGTCTTTCTTAGGGAGTAAACGTCTGCAAGTTAGTACGAATGTATTCGTCTATGTAAATGCGAAGATTCGGACATCTGTCATATAAATATTTTCGTTCGCTTTCAAGTAAAGGGATATATGTAATACCTTGAATTTTTATATCGAAATTGAATAAGATTAATTAGAAAATAAATTGGGATATTTGGATTTATTGGATAATTTTCGAGGTATTACTAAGGACGTAGTCGTTAAATTATAAATTATGAAAATTAAATAATTAAAATAAATATTAATTTAATGAGTTAAATTATTGGGTAAATAACACTGTAGACCCTATAGTTTGCGATCAACTACAAGTCAAACCCTGGAGATTATTTTTTAACAACTAAAACCCTGAACTATGAGAAAATGTCGCCGGCGACCTCGCAGTCACGATTTCCGTCCAGAGCCGTCGAAGTTAACGCCCCATTTGTACCTTGTCTAGCGGCGTCGAACGGAGTCGAAGGGCGATGGCAAAGCCGACGGTCGAATCGTCCAGAGCCGACCGAAGTACCACATTCGCTGGTCGTTGGATCGACGAGGATTGTCCCTCGTCTGGATCGACGGCCAGGATTGAATCTGGCGTCCCTGCCAGATGCGATGACGGACAAAAATCCTTGGCCGTTGGATCGAGCGAGGGACGTGCCTCGGATCGACGGCCAGGATTTAATCCGCCTGGCGAAGACGGACGTCGATCCTTGTCCGTTGGATCCTCGCCTGGATCGAACGATCAGTAGTGACTCCAAATTAATTGGGTCACGTGCGGGTCACATGCGATCCTAAATCGCCAGAATTCCCCATTATGATGGACGTCCGTGGGAATACCACGGACGTCTGTCTTTAAATAACACGTCATCAGCCTCTGGACGACGTCCGTATGAAAATGACGGGCGTCCGTCACTCTCGGATTTTATACTAAAACCCTAACAGAGTCGAGCACAAAAAGTCCGACCATTGTCATAGATATTCGAGAGAGAGAACTTGTTTCCCCTGACCAACTCCCACAACGTAAGCGAACGAACAAGAGTGTTGCACATCACATGGAGTCGTCAAGGTGTGCTTCTTCATCATACATGGTTGAAGAATCCATTGACTGTGGAATGGAGGTGGATCCTAATCCTAATCCTATTTCGGCAGTAGAGACCAATGAGAATCGGTGGTTCTACCACGAAGCCGGTATAGAATTGCGTTCAATCTCGGGATCCCTGGAATCGGAGCTACGTTCGATATGTGACTCCGAGGATGATGATTGGGCAGAGAGTATGCATCCCCAAATTGAATGTTCGTCCTCGGAGCTCTGTCTGGGTAAGAAGTATAGTGCGTTGAAGGATATTAGAGATGAAGTGGTTAATTATGCTTTGAAAAATGGGCACGGGATCAGGTTTGTTAAAAGCGAACGACATCGGATAACTGCTGTGTGCAGTGATGGATGCAATTGGCGGCTTCACGCTCCAAAAATGAAAGGTGAGCTGACCTTTCAAATTAAGAGCTATAATGAGGAGCACACATTTGCACGACAAATGGAAAGCCGACACGCTTCCTACAAATGGGTGGCAAACCAATATTTGGATAGATTAAAAAGTCAACCCAAGTGGGACCTTGCTTCCATAATTGAGACTGTAAGGAAGGACTTTAATGTCAATATTTCTCTGAGTCTTGCTAGAAGGGCAAGGAATTTAGCACAGACTTTAAACGAAGGGGATGGTGACGAACAGTACAAGCTACTTTGGTCCTACGCAGAAGAGATTCGAAGATCCAATCCAGGTAGCACACTGTTGTTGGTGGTAGATTTTCCAGATTTGGTGGCCCGTCCAAGTCTAATATTTAAAAGAATATACATGTGTTTGGATGCGTGCAAGAGGGGTCTGAAGGAGTTTGGTAGACCCATTATTTGTCTTGATGGCTGTCACTTGAAGGGGTCGTGCCCAGGCCAATTGCTCATAGCTGTCAGCATTGATGCCAATGATGGGATTTATCCAGTTGCTGTGGCACTTGTTGAATCAGAATGCAGAGACTACTGGACCTGGTTTTTGTGTTGCTAGCTGACGGACTTAGACAGTGACATAGGCAGAGGATGGACACTCATTTCCGATCGACAGAAGGGGTTGGTGCCTGCTATTGAACAATATGCACCAGCAGCTGAGCATCGATTTTGCCTAAGACATTTGTATGCCAATTTCAAAAAGCAATTTCCAGGAATACAATACAAAGATATCATGTGGAAGGCAGCAAGGGCCACAACATCACCGAACTTTCAGAAAGAGATGAGTAAACTACTTGCGCTCGACCATACAGCGCATGCGTATATGCAGAAAATTAACCCGAGGTGTTGGTCAAAACATGCATTCAGTCCTGTCCCAAAGTGTGACATGGGCCTTAATAATTTGAGCGAGTGCTACAATGCCTGCCTCCTGCCAGCACGGGACAAACCAATCCTCACTATGTTCGAGATGATTAGAATGGGCATAATGACTAGGATCGTTAAGAAACATAAGCAGCTGGCTGAATCAACAGATCTTTTGTGTCCTAAGACCACAAAGAAGCTTGCCAAACTGAAATATGCGGCTCGGATATGGTGTCCAACACCTTGAAGATGTAATCGGTTTGAGGTAAGCGATGGTAACGAACGGTACGCATTCGATCTGGATACGCATACCTGTAATTGTAACAGATGAGAGCTGACTGGAATCCCATACGTGCATGCCATCCCTTGCATCAATTTTATGCGGACTTCAGCGGAGGATTATGTGCATGCATGGTACCATCGTGACACATATGAGGATGTATTCCCATTTTACCCGACCTGTTAGTGGCCACCACATGTGGCCTGCAACGAACCAGCCACCAATTTTGCCACCACTAGTAAATAGACTCCCGGGTCGGCCTCAAAAACGAAGAGTGCGAGACGCAGACGAGCCCCGTAGCAGCACGGTACTCAGCAGGAGACATATCCCTATGACATGTAGTCGTTGTCATGGTGTAGGCCACAAGGTCCGTTCTTGTCAAGGCGGAGGCTCAACAGGTGGCACCGCAAGTGGCAGTGTAAGAGCAGAACGCTCATACGACACCTTCATGGGGTTTAACATTGTTGCTGATACACAGGTGCTTAGATTGTTATGCTTTCTTACGTTGTTCTCACTATGAGCGTTTCGTCTGACATGAACTTCCTTTTGTGTTTTGCAGGAGTCCGTCGCCCCACACCCACATCCTTAATCATGGAGCTTCATCTACGTATTTGTTTTGTTCATGTATAATACACTAAAGTTTTTAATACATTGAAGTTTATTTGTTCATTTACGTAGTTGTTTAGATAATATTTGTTCATGTATAATACATTGCATGTGATGGACGTCCGTCATGTTAAGACGGACGTCCGTCATGTTAAGACGGACGTCCATCACATTCAGACGGCCGTCCGTCACCTTGAGACGGACGTCCGACCCCTTCTGATGGACGTCCGTCGCATGCAGACAGACAGCACTTGCCCTGTTTTGGGCGCCCCTCGCGCCAACACAAAGCAGATTACAGCATACAACAAACCACAAAACAGTATGAAGAAAACCACAAAGCAGACTACATACTACAACAAATAATTGAATTCAATTTCAATTGAGCCACTTGTTCAACGTTTTTTCTATTCTTTCAACTCTTTCACGTACTGCACCTCTTGCACGTCTTGCACCTCTTGCACGTCCTGCGTTTCTTGTATATCTAGAATACGTTACAGGTGGTACCGTTGCAAGTGGCTGAACAAGTGGGGCCTCTGGGAGTGGCTGAACAAGTGGGGCCTCTGGGAGTGGCTAAACTGGGGCCTCTGGGTGTGGCTGAACAAGTGGTGCCTCATCAAATATGGAAGGCTCTGCGTCCCGGATGTCGATGATGTTGAAGTGCAAATCGGAGCTCATCTCCACACTCGTGCACTCCTCGTAGAGTTCATCTCGATCGTACGGATCGTGGAGATGGAAGCCCTGCCCATTGCATTTGGACATCACTGACCACCCTACAGGGTGGGAGACTTGAAATATGCCGTGTTGGCTGCAATTGGAACTGCAAATTAGTTTGTCACGTCATTCATAGCGCAGGTCATTCAAAAACATACCGTTTTTTGTCCACAGGTGCCATGACAATTGCAATTGAATCTGGCATCAATTGTTTGTACGCATACTGCGTGTGCATGTCAATCGATGACATGAAACAATCCATCTCCGGGTGGCACTGTAGGAGGAAGAAATATTAAACCATGTATGATTTCATGAATGAATAGAAGTGGCTTACATGGATCCAGCCAATCGTCAACAAACCCTCCCTTATTTGAACAACGGCGGTGTCCTCCTCATTTGTCATCACGTACTGCATTTTAAGAACATGATTTATGTAGTTATTTTTAGTAACAATATAATATAAGTTGGTTAAACATTCTCACATAGTCAGGAGCGCCCGATTGCTTTGGCACAAGGAGAGTTGTGATTGAATATATCTTGTCACCCTGTAAATCAACAACACGACTCACAACATTAATTTTCTAATCACAACTGATAATAAATTTCAAATGACGTTGCTTCTTACCTTGGAGCCGCAAAGGAGAGCACACGTCTCCTTGTTATTCTTCATATTGACCCGTGCAAGTGCCATGAACTCTTTCATCAAATTCACAGGCTGCAATGGAAATTCAGTGTAAGTGTAAATTCTACACATTGTATAAAACCAAATAGAAGACATACCACTTGCACTGTCATCCTCTGACGAGCGGTAGGACCCACCACTGAAGGACCTGGGGCCAAAATCTTTTGAACTTTAGCCAGGGTTGGAGGAGGGGACGGTTGCCTGATGATCGGAGACCTGCATAATTGTAACACATTGTTAATCAACGATACTAATGCATATAAGGAAATTACATGTAAAATCAAAGACATACTGGCATCCGTCTGGACCGGCATCGGAAGATGTATGAGATGCTGATGGATGAGATGGCTGGGCGGTTGTGCGAGCAGTTGCCATATGCGTTTGTACTTCTTGCATCTGTAGTACAGTGGCTTGAAGCTGGCCAAGTTGACTATCCTGTCTATCCAACTTGGCTTGAATCTCGCCAAGTTGGGTGACAAGCCACTGCCACCTCTCTTCGTTGCTGAGTACGGAGGGCGACGATGAAGACTGGGGTGGGGGAGGTGCATCATCCGCCATAGGACGCACAAAATCGTCATCCATAGGATGCACAAAATCGTCATCCACCTCCACGTGATATGTCGGTTGTGCGTTTGCTGTCCACGGAATTATGGCAGTGCACATGGAAGGAGCAGGTGGAGCTGACGTGGATGGCAGTGGTGGAGCTGACGATGATGGCCATGGTGGAGCTGACGTGGATGGCGGTGGAGCAGCTGAAGTGGAAGGACGAGGTGCAGGAGGTACAAGATGTGCAGGAGGTGCAGCTGCCACATCTCCTCTGAATACCCACTCCCCTCGTACTTTTTGCAACCCCATCCAAGCCAATGTAACTTCATTATACATGTCAAGTGGTTTTTCGTCTGTTCGTCGCTCTGTGTGAGGGACAACCAACCCGTTGCTGTCAATAATGCGCTGAATGAGCTAATTATATGGGAGATTCTTCCTTGCACTATTCAGAGTTGCTTTCATTTGCTGCATAATGACGTATGCAAGGTTGAACCTCTTCCCATTGTATAGCTTCTCCATTACGTACAAATCCATGGCTGTGACAAGGTCTCTATGTCCATCACGAGGCATAAATGTGTGCGTGATCATGTGATGGAGGACCCTTGCTTTCGCATCGAGGTCTTTTGATTTAGGCTGGAAGAAAGACTCAACGGCTGTAGGATTGCGAACCAATTGCTTCAGCAATGCAAGACCTTCTCTTTTTTGGACAAATTCGGGGTCCTTTGTCGCATGGTAATACTCCTCCAACGGCTCCTCCGTGGAGCATCCAATGAGCTCATTTAATTGTCCTAGAGTTATCCTAATATGTTTTCCAAACAGAAAACTCCTCAACTCTCTATCACTTGATTTGTCCAACTCCAAATTGGCATAAAACAGTTTGACAGCTCTTTCATAGAAATAACCTCCCATTGTGCACAGTTTATCCAATCCAATTCGTTCAAACATTGGCTTCAATCCAAAATCAGCAAATGAATTGAAATTTACCTTCCTGGATATGATTGTTGCACCGGGTACAATGTCCTTCTCGTACCGTACATGGGCAGAGGCTGAGCTGAACATCCCAGGTTCTACAGACTCCACTGGACCCGTCGTCTCGATGGGAGCCACCACCTTACGCTTCTAAGACGCTTGACTATTCCTCGGCGCCATTTTCAGATTCAAAACTCAGGGGTTCGGGAATTCGTCGGGGGAAATCGGAAGTTCGGGAATTCGTCGGGGGAAATCGGGAATTCGCTCGCGATTTGAAGTACAGGGCGATTTCTAGGGCTTGGACGCCCTTGGCGATTATAAGCAGCGTTTTGTCATCCGTCAGGACGAAAACACGGTGGTTTTGGTTATGACGGACGTCCGTCATGGTCCGACGGACGCCGTCCAGATGCTGATGACGTGTTATTTAAAGACGGACGTCCGTGGTATAACGACGGACGTCCGTCATAATGGAGAATTCTGGCGATTTAGGATCGCATGTGACCCGCACGTGACCCAATTAATTTGGAGTCACTACTGACCGTTCGATCCAGGCGAGGATCCAACGGACAAGGATTGACGTCCGTCTTCGCCAGGCGGATTAAATCCTGGCCGTCGATCCGAGGCACGTCCCTCGCTCGATCCAACGGCCAAGGATCTTTGTCCGTCATCGCATCTGGCAGGGACGCCAGATTCAATCCTGGCCGTCGATCCAAACTAGGGACGATCCTCGTCGATCCAACGGCCAGCGAATGTCGTACTTCGGTCGGCTCTGGACAATTCGACCGTCGGCTCTACCATCGCCCTTCGACTCCGTTCGACGCCGCTAGACAGGGTACAAACGGGGCGTTAACCTCGACGGCTCTGGACGGAAATCGTGACGGCGAGGTCGCCGGCGACATTTTCTCATAGTTCAGGGTTTTAGTTGTTAAAAAATAATCTCCAGGGTTTGACTTGTCATTGACCGTAAATTATAGGGTCTACAGTGTTATTTACCCTAAATTATTTTGTTATGGTAAATTATTTAGAGCGAATAATTTAAAAATGGAAGAATTAGTGAAAGATTTAATTAGAAGAGGGATTTGAAATGAGATGGAATTAATTTCAATGGTGGAGTTAAGAAAGAAGGGGGAGTGAACCAGTTCGATTTGAAAGAGATAGAATGGCCTTCGGCCGACCATTCTATTAGAATGAAATGAGAAAGGGAGAGAGGGAGGAGAGGCAAGAGAGAACGGGGGAAGGGGAGATCGACGGCAAGACGCGAGGAACAAGCGGGAGGGAGCGCTTGGGATGCGACTGGCGGCCAGCAACTGCGATGGCGACGATGTTGTGCGAATAGATGGTGACGACGTTTGCGGCTAGGGCTCATGTCAGGTGGCGTTTCCAACGGCAAAATTAGGTACGTTCGTCGAAGCTCCTCCTTTGTTGCGTTTCTGTTGAATCGTTGTCGATTGGAGGCAAAAATCAGGGGGCGAATCAACGAAATCCGATTCGTTGATGGAGTCCCCTGCGTTGGCCGTGTGGGTGCGAACTCGAACCACGACCTGGGGGGAGTTCGAATCAGGTTTGGCTGGTTCGGACCGAAACGTTGTCGGCAGAAGACAACTCCTTAAATTTCTTCCAGCCTGGAAATGCAGAGAATGTGGTGGGGGAGTTTCTGAACCGCACGAAGAAATAAATGGTGCTGTCAGTGGCTAGAGAATTGGAAGAATAAATTGAAATACAGAGGATGATTGGGGGGCTGAAAACTCTCGGGTGTGTGCTGTGCATGGCTCGACTACTTGTTATATTAGATAAGCTGATTTCCCTTACTTGAGACATTCTCTATGTTGTTACCTTAAATTCAATTGGTAGATCTTTGATTTAAATGCCTTAATTGTTGATGCCCTGAATTTATATAATGGACAAATGGAAGATGAGTTATGCTTAGATAATGAACGAGACAAACGAGCTAAGTGTAAAGATATTGTTATGAATTGTCCTTTAAAGTTTAACTTACAAGTTGCAATTTCATCATTGATGTTTTGTTTCTATTTGGTTTCCTTACCTCCTAATCCTAGCATGTTTGGAAATTATAACAATAACACTAATTATGTTTAGTTAGTTGATTTATAAGTAACTAACTAGCATATCTAATGGTTAAGCAATGAAACATGTTAACCAAATTGTTAAACTAAACTTTTTAAGTAGGATCAAGCATGCTAATTAGATACATGTACAGTAATTAAATGCAATTAAACCAAGCATGTTAAGTATTTAATTAACTAGCATGTTGTTTTATGTTTAATTAACTAACTAAACTACTATTATGCTAAGTGAACCTTGAGCATGTAAATGAACTGGCATAATTAATTACAGTAGTTGATGAACATGTTAATCAATCTCAGCATGTCAACTAACTATCTTGCCTGATTAACTAATTAGCGATGGTTAATTAGAATATGTTAATTCCAGAGCATGTAAATGGACTAATAGGTAACTACTAGTACGTTTAATTTATTTAATTAGCATATTAGATTGATTAACTAGCATGATTAATTAACATGTATAAATTAATTAGTAAGCATGTTAATTAACTATGATTAATTAGTAAACATGTTAATTAACTATTATTAATTAGTGAGCATGTTAAATTACTATTAAATAGAATGAATTCGAGCATGTAAATGAACTAGGATAACTAACTAGAATGTTAATATTATTTTTCTTGAACATGTAAATTGTTTAGCGTAATTAACTAGACCGTGCATGCAAACAAGATTGGATGAAAGCAAGTAACCTACCTTGGATAATAAACTAGAATAATCACCTAAAACAATGAATGTAGGACGCATGTAAAGTGACTAGAAAACATGTAAAATGACTAGAAAACAAATTAGGAAATGATAGTACGTTTTGAATTCTCCTTATGTGTTTCACTGTTTACGATTCGATATTATGACTGTTTTGTGTGTGTATTTATTTCCGTTATTCATTTTATGCTCTTTCAATTCTTGTTACTTACAGTTACCTTTAATTCAATGCGCATTTCAATTTCTGTCTAAGTTATGTTATACGCATCATGCATCATGTTATGTTGAGAATGTATGGTCATGCATTATGTTAATAGAAACTAATAGGAAGTGCCACGGGGTGGTATGTACACATGTATGAGTGAGGATAAATGATGAATATGAGTAAAAATGTAAGATAATAAAGGGTTTTGTGGTCCGGTAGCTTAGCCCAGCACAGATACAAAGAAAAGAAAAGAGAGTTGGGGGCGAATGGGTAGTTTGGATCTAGCCTGGAACTAGACTACGCCCCTTTCTCATGTCGGGAAAGGGACAGCTGCTCATAGGAGGTTAGAAGCCGACCAAGACTATATCATTCCATATAGGTCCGCCAATCTCTAGCTCAAAGTACGAATAACGAACGAACGACGTAAAGAAAAGTAATAAATGGTAAATGGCTAATGAAAAGATTGGTTTGAGTGGCCCCATTCCAAAAGAACTAAAGAGAGTCATAAGCATAATTGTATTAACTCTTTTCTTTACTAAGCCTTTAGGCTTACAGTTACTTGTGGTGTAGGTACAATGACGAACATATAATAATAGATTAATATACAAGAATGACAAACTAATAGCAAGCAGAGGTGAAGAATTCGCACATGCGAGACTCGAACTGGCCAGGCTAAGAGAAATGGTTGTGTATATGTTAAGTTTTATTAAATTGTATTAAATTGTTTAGTTTCTTCTTTAAACGATTTACGCTTCCGCCACGTTTTATATTGGGTTTATTTTATAACGCTTTCACAACGTTTAAACAAATGTTTCTATTATTTACGCTTCCGCACATTTTATCAATTGGTTTTCATAACGAGTTTAAAGAAAGAGTCAGTAGCGATCCGGTTAGACATGCTATGATACGTTCTGTTTTAAAAAGAAAAAATTTCAAATTTTACGCATTTTCAAGGATTTACAAAAATCCGGATCTTTACAATATACACTGACGTTCTTTCTATTAACAAGCGTTTTTCCTATGGAGCGAACATACTCTCACACCATATGACGTCCAAGGATGTCCTCCAACATTGAAGGACCTCCAAAGATCAGCTTTGGAAATCCTTGAACACTGAATGGCACATCCAAGGATCATCCATGAATATTCTTCAATGCCATATGACTTCCAATGATCAACTTTGGATATTCTCTAATGTCGAGGGACGTCGAAAGATCAACCTTAGACGTCTTCTGATGTCGAGAGACATTCAAGAAGCATTTTTTAACGGAAATTGTGATTGCGAGTTTTGCTTCATTTATTTTTTATAATTCGATATTTAAGTCGTTAACTAAATTAGTTTAAAGTTTGACTTGTCACGGATGTCATTATTTAGATTTTGTTTTTTTGTTAATTACCCGTTTAGGCATGGATTACAACAAAACTAAGCTCATCTGAGCCAAAAATTGTAATCACTGTAAATTCTTTGATTTCGTATCTCAAACTCCCATGCATTTACACGTATCAAATCTCAATGAAAGCATATCAATCTTGTACTTTAAAGAACAACGAGAGGTTGAACTGTAAATTTAGCTTCCTAATCACGCCGACGAAATGGGGTCGGAGGATATAAATTCCGACACAGCTTCCCGGAGTTGATTGGACTAAAGCTGCCTCTTGTTGGTGTCATCATCTTGTAACCCAACTGGGATTCCTCCCTTGAACGCCTTTGAGTGGACGGAGATGATTGTTTTTGGCAGCCTCTCTGCTTCGCCATGGTTGAAGCTGTCAGATTCATGTAGCTGGGTTTTGAAGTTATGCTCTCCTCAGCCATTTCCTCGTCGAGAGCCCTGCTAAACACCAGATTTGTAGACTCCGACGTCGGCGAAGAAGATGCAGAATAATCATCGTAGAAAGATTCAGAGCTCTGGGTGGAAGACGATCGAGAATTTCGGCTAATTCTGTGAGGTTTGGCTGAAATTCTCGTCGTCACATTGTTCCTTCTCACTTTTAATGAATCAAATTCTGAAGAATATGAACAAAATCCAGGTGGGTAACCTTCACTCTTCCGAGAAAATGGAGAGCCAATGTACTTCTCTCTCATCCAACCTTCCCCGCAGCTCCATCCTGAACATTTCTTACTTACCCTGTCATTTTTTGGACACCTTGTTCTTGAATTTGGGCTGCCACTTGATTTTGACGTCTGAAAGCAGGAAAATTCCAAATAATATACAACTCCCCAAGGATTGAAACTATATTTCAAAGCAAAAAAACAGGCAATTCTTCACCTTTTGTGACCTGTTAACAGCTAGTGGTCTTCCCCTCTTAACAGCTGCTTCTTCTCTCATCTGCAGCTTCGTCCTAATTTCATCTTTCATAGGTACCTCGGTGTGTACAAGTGAACCTGTTTCGATTTGATTTGATTTCAAAGCTTTCATACACTGTGCTCTTACTCGAGATTGAACTCTAACAAGAGCCTGCATGCACTTCAATGTCATGTCAGCTTGCTTTCTAACCATCCTTCCCCGAAATATAGCTTGAATTCTAACGACTGATTTCAATGCCCTTAGAGCCTGTTTTGCCTGAAATACAATAAGAAGTGCAGAAGATATTCATCAACATTGGAAACCAATGATTGGCTACCTCTGGAAGAAGAACAGAGTGTTATTAAAGATTGGACTGAAAAGAGCAATAT
This sequence comes from Begonia loranthoides, assembly GCA_022433065.1. Lineage (NCBI taxonomy): Eukaryota > Viridiplantae > Streptophyta > Magnoliopsida > Cucurbitales > Begoniaceae > Begonia > Begonia loranthoides. The sequence goes on along the minus strand of CM039472.1, from coordinate 499,483 downwards.
AGCATCAAAGAAAATGGATCGCTTAAATTTGGATTGAAACTGAAAGACTTAATTTATAAATTATGTTGATAGCTATAGAATCGTCATAGTTAAGCCACAATACGAGGAAATCGCGTGAGTTAGAGAGAGAAAGTGGGACCAAAAAGCGGCGAAAGGCTGTCTGAATCCGAATAGCAGCCCATTCTTGCTTGACTGCCATGAATTCCTTTGCTGGAGCTCGAGCTACAGTTGCCATAGCTGCACTGAAAGCATCGCCTTTCGAAATTGCAGATTCAGATGAATCTGATACGTCTACGTTCTTCATTCCTCTCTCTGCACTTCCCAAACCCTCCGATACACTCCTCCATAACCTCCATTTCTTCTTGCCCTTGTCCCTAACCTCCCCCTAAAAAGACCCAAACAGAGAAATATAACTTAAAAAATCCAATCAAAGAACAAAACCATATTTGAAAAAAACAAAACTCGGCGATTTACATGGTCAGAGGATGCCGAGCTGGCCTTTTTGAGAGAAATGAGCGATTTCAGCCATTTTGCAGAAGCACCCATGGGAATAAACAAAGACCCCTTTGTACAGCAACAAATAATGGAGAAAATCTTGGTTTCTTCTGCAGAGAATAGAAGCTATTATCAGAGAATGTTTCTGAGTACAGAGCTACGGTCTTAAGTACGAGAGAGAGAGAGAGAGAGAGAGAGTTCAGTTCAGCAGAGTATTCCGAAATTTGAAATTCAAAAACCCGAATCAAATTAAAAGATTGTAAAGGAAAGTAACGGACACTAGCGAATAAAACGACGGCGTATAAAGATTAAATATTCCCTCTTTTGCTTTGGGCTGTCGGCCTACTTGACCTGCAGAAAGGCCCAACACGATGGCCCAACAATAAGGCCCAATATCTCCCTCCTTGTCATCTTAGCTTAACCGCTAACTCCCTCGTGAGATCGCTGAGCCTGAACGCAACCAGACGGAATTTTTGTTTTTCCCAAGAAACTCCCATGGCCGAGCCTCGTTCTGGTATCTTCTTCCTTTCATGCAATTTTCGTCATAATCTTCTTTTTCTGTGTGAGAACATTAAATATAAATCTGAAATTCTACCATTAATCATCTTCCGATTGATGGCTTTGAGCCTCTGTTATTTGTAGAATTTTCGATTGCATACTGCGGCTTCGATACGAACTGGTCTTGCAAATTTGAATCTGGATCAGATTATCCTTCTCTGTTTTTTTTTTTTTTTGTTATTGCTTTTATGAGATACAAATTTAGAGCATCTCTCCTTGTCCTAGCTTTAACCGAGAGATGTTAATGGAGTTTGCATCCTCAAAATACATGCATCTCCTTTGTAATTAATCGTCTAAGATTGCCTTCATAAGCTAGGCTTCTAACCAAGAGATGTTAATGGAAAATACATGTATCGCGCTTAGCTGAATTTTTAAACACGCGTACGAACAAAGCCTAAAATCTAGGGCTGAATAATCTTTTTGTTTCTGCTAAAGTTAGTTCTTCCATATCTTGTTCCTGAGTTTTCTGATTGGGTTAAAAAAGAAGAAGGAAGTGACTCTTTTTTTGTTGCTTTTTTGTGTATTTGGGAAGAAAAAGATGTAAAAGCACCAAACATTTTTGAGAGAGTAAAGGAAGAAATAGATGCAGTAGTTAAATCACCCCGCCATCACAAGGAAACTCATGGAACAAGCGATGATATTGATGAGAACACGCCTACTGATGAAGTCAAAGGCCCAAATGTGTTTGAACGAGTTAAGGAAGAGATCGAAGCTCTCGTCGAGACAATTCGTCCCAAGAAATAATCTGATCAAAGAGTGGCTTCTTCAGAGTAAGGTGATATATTGAATTCTCTCTCTTCTACGTTGTAATGATTTTGAAATGTTTGAGCTAATAAGTGTAGAAGTTTGTGTTTAGACAACTTGGTTGTAATTGATTGGAATTCTGTCTTTCAAAACATGTTTTTTTTTTTTTTTGTGTAAAAGAAATCTTCTCTCTCTGTCTTGGTTGTTTTATCTAGTGATTGAGTCTCTGTTGTGACGAGAGAATCCATTTTTCTTTTTATGGTTGGTATCTCTGATGACTTTGTGAGCTCTGTAATCAAGAAACAGTTTTGTTTTGCTATGGATTGTGATTCTTGATATGGAAATGCAATGCTTTTATAGGGAGAAAAATTCTACAGTTGTACTGCGAATGCAGACTTCGATGAGTATTGAATCATCGGTTTGATTACTCTCTCGTTTGTTTGCTTGACATTTTTGAACGTGAGCTCTTGGAAAATATTGCCATTATCGGCATTGAGATAGGAGAGTGGAGAGGAGAAAGAGTATTGCTGATTATTCGACGTAGACTTCATCAATTTCGTAATTTTTGATCGATTTTCAATGATCTTGATCAATGAGGCATACTACTATGTTTTGGATCCTTAGTTCGAGTTTTTAACCAAGAAACAATTTTGTTTTGCTATGGATTGTGATTCTTGATAGGAAATGCAATGCTTTTATATGGGGAGAAAAATTCGAAAGTTGGTACTGCGATTGTAGACTCCTACTAATATTGAATCATCGATTTGATTACTCTCTCATTTGTTTGCTTGACATTTTTTAACGTGAGCTCTTGGAAAATGTTGTCATTATCGGCGTGGAGATGGGGAACGAGAAAGATTATTGCGGATTATTCGACGCAGACTCCGTCAATTTTGTAAATTTTGATCAATCAAGAAACAATTTCGATTTGCTATGGATTGTGATTCTTGATATGGAAATGCAATGCCTTTATAGGGAGAAAAATTTCAACAATTGTAATGCGATTGCAGACTTCGACTGAGTATTGAATCATCATCGGTTTGATTGCTCTCTCGTTTGTTTGCTTGACATTTATGAACGTGAGCTCTTGGAAAATATTGCTGTTATCGGCATTGGAGATGGGAGAGAAGAAAGATTATTGCGGGTTAATCGACGTGGACTACGTCGATTTTGTAAATTTCGATCAATTTTCAATGATCTTAATTGATTAGGCATACTATGTTTCGGATCTTTAGTTAGAGTTTTTAACACCCGCGACTCCTAGCTTGCGAATAGTGTCCGAAAAAGCACCAACATCATTTGCAACGAAGGTGGAGATTGTTTAAAGTAGGGAAAATGACATATCAACCATCATCCTTTATTGTTGGTAGCAGCATCAATTTTTCATAGTTTAGTGGTTTATTTGTTAGAAAAAAAAGGATGATGGTTGATTTGTCATCAACAGTAAAGAATGATGATTAATTTGTCATTTTTTCTTTAAAATAATAGATTGTTCCATTAAGTGTTTAATTTACTTGCAAATGATATATTTTAATTATTTATAATTTATTATATTAATTAAACTAGTTAATATTTGAATAGAAAATGCAGCATTAGAAAAAATGACTTAATGAATTTGAGGACTCAAAACGCTGTCGTTTTCATATAAGCGTTCCATACGAAATGGCGGGGAAGAGAGGTAGTATGTTGGTTGGAGAGAATCAAAATGGAAGCTGTATTCCCTTCCATTCACCATCTCTGTATAACTCCCTTACGTATGTGTATCCTGAGCGAGAGTGATTCAATCGTTTGGCAACCTTTTTTTTTTTATCATCATGTTCTCCTCCTGCTTTCTCTCTGCTACATTCATCGACCTGCAGGATGCATCTCAGCGAATTTGCGACCTCTGCTTGTTTTTCATGGTCTGTTTGTTTGCCGTTAAAAGCCGCTGGTTTCGTGCAGTGTCCTGATTTGAGAAACATTTCTGTGATGCCATCCATAGTTGTTTTTCTTTGTAGCGGCTCACATCCACGAAAAGTTTGTATAGGGTTGAAGTTTAACACTACTAGCTTGTTCATTTGTTTTTCCGAACTCAATAAAATTCAGCATCAGTCAAATTAGCTTTGATCTTAGAGATTTTTTGGTGTTAGTGGAATATATTTGTGACGGATTCTGGCCAAATTCTGTTTTGCTATGAGAATCAAAGTTGTATGTGTTCTACACGGCCTTCATTGTTATCCTCATTTTTATTCATGTTTGTCGTGATACATTAGTCACATATATATTTTTATTTATTCACCGTTACAGCAATTCTTTTATAATTTTTGCTGCTGGAATACCTAGCAGAACGTAGTTTGGTGATGAAATAGACTGTGATGTTCTTGTGATGGATTTTTCCAGCAGAAAGTTCTCGCTTAAGACTATTTCCATGCTTGCAGATCAAATGGTGGGTTTGTTCTTTTGAGTTCGTGTGATCATATATCATGCTTTTGTTCTTCAAATTTTAATGCTTTTGTGGATTTTTCTTAGATCAATCAAGATGAATTTGTTCATTCCAAGTTATCTACACACCAGGATATCAAACCAGATAATATTCTCATGGTTCTTGGAAGGAGGGCAAATCAGGTTTTACATTGAACATTTTCATAGTTCTATTCCTACTTTATATTGTATGTCAATGTTAGTACTTTTTTTCTATAGGTTTATGTCATTGATTTAGGTTCGGCTAAAAAAATAGGTACTGCTTTACTCATCAGCACATTCCTCACAGGTGTGAATTTTTTGTAGTATTTTTATATTTCCATGTTCTTATTTTACCAATAAAGGTGTTGATTTGTGACCCAATTACTTCTAGTTGTTTCATTGATGTTTAATGATTGCAAGATTTAATTTTGGTCTTTATTATGGTATTCGCAAAGTCATTATGTGTATACCCTTTTTTACTGTAATATTTATAACTTGAATTTAAATCTAATGTCTCTCACATAATTTTGTAAATTCCAGAGAGAACAAGAACATGACAAGAACTGTACAATATGAGTATAAATTCTCATCACAGCATTGTTGTTGTTAGATATCGAACGATAACCGAAAAAATGAAATACGACATGGGATACTACATTTACGTGGAAACTCTTTCGGGAAAAAAACCACGGGCAAGAGAATAAATCTACTATGAAGATTAAAATACAATCGCGAGTTTTGCGACTCTAACTTACATGAATTTATAGAGAAAATAAAAAGATTAACAATACGAGTCTACCTGCCCGACCCAATGAAATTAAGGTAAAACTAAACTCTAACAGTTGTGTTTACAAATAAAGTTTTTTTTTTTTTAATTTTTAGATTTTCTCTTTATATATAAAGTTTTTAAAATGGTACTTCTTCAGCTTTGACATTGGTGTGTGCTCATGTTTCTGCATATTTCATGTTTATATAAAAGGGAAGGGGAAACCCGATGTGCCTGTAATCGTATGTCTTTGAATTGAACATCATTCTAACTCTTTTGAATGTGGCCGTCTAGAGGATTTGGATTGGCTTTGAGTTGTTCTTATCTACTTATTAAAAAGGAAGGTTAATTCTATTTCCCTGATCAGCAGCTTCAATATTTTCTTTTTTTCGTCACGTAGCTGTTCATTTGTGGCTTTGCATTTCTGTCTCTTAGCAAGGATTAATAGCCGAAACTAAGTAGCAGAAGTATGAGACGGTCAGTGAAAAGAAAGTATGTTCTTTGATTGAGGTAAAGCGTTCTCTTGAATAGCTTTTTAACATGACAAAAAAACAACTCTTTCTTCAGGTTTCCAAAGCAGACTGATAATTAGGTGGCTGATTATTTCTTTTTTCTTTTACGGCTGTTATTTAAGTTCATTTTTATGAAAACTCAAATACTCTTTGTCTAAATAAGAAAATATTAAAATAATGTATCAATTCCCACTTGTTTCTAATAACTGTGGATTTGGATGCACTTTTTTGATTCTGCTTCTCATTTCTCAACCTCTTTGATGATACAGACCCGCTGATAAACTTCAATTTACAGAATCAGCAGTTTGGACGATGGTTTATCATCGCATTTCTATGATGTCTTAGGCAATTGATTGTTTCATTTCATTCATAGTAGAGAAGAAGGCAGGCCAACTGGTTGGTCATCAGCAGATCCTTCAGAGGAGAAACACTGAGCCTGCTGTAATTGCAGAAAGTTTTTCAAAACAAAAGAAATGCCTGTTGCAAATGATTGGCTTATCGCTGACAGAATGATGAAGGTAAATCCTTTTTAAGAAGAGATATAAAACTACATACTTTCTATGGTAACGAGGTTCGCATAGATTCTATCATCAATTAACTTCTAGTTGTCACTCCTATGTACAAAGTTTATAACCATTAGCAGTCATGGCAAGGCACTAAAGATGAATAGAAATTAAGAAGTTTAAAGATCAACTCATTTTTGGTTAAACAATTTGTTTCATGGAAGTCTGATAAAGTGCCTGCACTTTCTCTTGTATCGAAAGAACTACAGCCACTGTATTCCTAGAATAAATTGTTAGTCTTCTTGGTTATAGTAAATGATTTTTTTTAAGGATAATCATCAGAGAAAGACTCGGTCTAGTTAGTCATATTGTCATATTTAGCTTGAATATCATATTAGATCTACGGACACACTAGAAATATAATAGGAAAAGGATAGGAAAAAATAGGGTTGCAGTTTTATTTGTCTGCTTATTATGCCCTTAATCAATATTCATTGACTTGATTTGGAAAAATCTTGCTCATTTCTGATTCATGCCTGAGGTCTAATTCGGTTCAGCAGCTCATCAAAGAGAGCTGCCATATCTATCTTATAGTGCAGTTAATGGGGGAAGTGAATCAAATCCACCACTTCCTCAAGCATTAGATGACAGTCAAGTGACTCTATAAGATTCCCAGTGGCCAAAGAGGTACGCTAATACGAACCCTTACTATTGCAGACATTCGAGACGTCTGCTATCTCTTTTTTAGAAAGCTACTTCACAAATATTTTTCTCATTGATGCTTTCACATCCTCTTCTCCTTTATGATATAAAAATCTTTTAGAGAATGTTAAAATACAATAATTTAAAACACACAATTTCACTCTATTATATTTAATTTTAAAAATATTTTTTAACATTATTCTAAATTAAATACTAATTATGTAAATGGGGTCTATCAATACCCGTCGCTCAATATGCATCTTGTCTTCAACGCGTATAATCTTGAATTGTGTCTCTCATCACAACCTTGATTGTTAATAGAATAGACGAAAATAAAGTGGAAGCCCTCGTTCTTTCGTTGGTCAAATTGGAGGTGAAAACTCCTTCCACGTTCTTCCTCCACCTCAGATAGGTATCTGCCTCCTCTCACCAATTTGTCCATCGTCAAGTCGTCGAGATTTGTTGTTGTGAACCCATCCCGTTGATCTTCACACTCAGCCCTTCACTACCTTTCTTCTTCTTTTTTTTCTTCGCCATCTGTCAATGATGATTAGACAGGAGTGACTGTCGACTCTGCCATTTTTTCTAGCGAGCTCGGCGTTCCTGCTAATTCCGACACTGCCGCTTTTCCGGGTGAGCTCAGAACTTCTTCCCATTTGAACCTAGCCTCTTTGCCCGCTTTCGGTTCCGATTCTCGCTCCTCGGCCTTCTGCTTATCTGCAGCCACAGAATTACGGATTACTCCACCTTGCTGATACAACGAGAGAGAACGCATCTACTTTAAGATTGAAGCCATAATTGTCCTTAATTTCCTTGTCTCGTGAGAAATTTCCTCACAAAACGACCCCATTTTCAATCAAAGCTCCTCACAAGTTTGTTTGATTTCCTCTCAAATTTGGTCAATTTCCTCTTGAACTTTACCAACTTCCTCTCGGATTTGACCCAATTCGTGCTGTGAGTGACATCATTGATACGTACCTCATACTATTAATAAAACGAAGTAATGAAAAAGCAAAATATTGCAGACGTTCGAGAGGTCTGTTAGTTCTCCCAAGTAGAAAACTATTTCACAAAATATTTTTCTTGATGATTCTTTCACACCCTCTTCTCATTTCTTAAATAAAAATCTTCTAGAGAATGAATGCCAAAAGACAACAATTTAAAACAAACCATTTCACCCCACTACATTTAATAAAAACACTTTTTCACTTCACTACATTTAATTCTAAAAATATTTTTTTACAATGTTCTAAATTAAATGTTAATTATGTAAATGGGGTCTATCATACACCTTCTGAATCTTCCAATCGCACATCGCCCAAAAAACCTCCCTGATAAGGTACACAATTAGCAGATCGCACTCATCACCGCCCTTTAAATTACTAAATTTAAGTTGCTGTCTTCGAACAGCTTTGGATTGGATCTATATTCGGAGAAGTAGTAAAACTTTGACCATTGAAATGTCATATGTGATCCGTCGTCTTCTATTTTGTACCGTATTTGGGTAAGAAAAAGTGCAAGAATTTGAATTGTAGCTCTCAACACCAACTGCCAATAAAGAAGAGTTCTTGATAATGTTGATTTCTAAGAGAACTTGGCGAAAAGGCTTATGGCCATTGCTGTTTATCTTCTCCGAGGTGAGGGAACTTTATCTCCTCTTATCGGTAGTTTGTTCCCCGGTTTGTAGTTATATAATTGGGAAAAACTAACCTTAGTTTTGCCTGGCTAATGAAAAGTACTACCTTTCAAAATACAACGAAGACTATGCATTTTGTGCACAGAAAAATGTTACACACACTTCCCCTTCCATTGGTTTTCATGATATTCCCCCAATATTTGATCTAAGACTTGGAATCAAAGCTCTGATTTAGGTTTTGTTCTTGTAAGGATTAGGCGCTTAAGAGACTCAAAGAACAACAAGCAAATCAGAATTCCCAAACGATGATGATAGAAGAAATTGAAGGGCATACTGGAATGGTGGTCAGAGACACCCATGTCTGTAACAACAAATCTACGAACAGGTAATCAAAATTAAAACTCTTGGTTTTTTTTTTTAACCCATTTCTGATTTCCAAGACATTGTCACAGTAGAACTATAAGATGGAAATTTTGACAGTTATAGCCATAGTTACATTACACAGCAACAAAAGTAGCCAAACTTGATGGCTTTACCTCCATCCATAGACTACTTGGTTGCAGGTGTTCTTGATCCATCTGAAACTCTTTCTCAAAGACCCCTTCAGCTTCCCTTCCACTGTGTATACTTTATAACCAGCAACCCTCTTTTTTCTCTGCAACTCTGGATCGTTGAAGCTCCAGCTTTTTGAGGATGACCCAAAATTGCTTTTCCCTTTCTTGATCGTCATCTCCTTCCCCAAATTACTTGGCCGGACCGAACCCACATTACTGACACTGAAAGACCTCAGATCCTGCATTCCTGTGGGTGCTGTATTGTCCCCATAGAAGATTTCATTCTGCATCCTTCCATCTCTGCATGACTGAGATCTGAAATCCGCCATTGGAGAGGTTGGAAGACGCAGATGCTTGAAAAGATTGAGTGGAAGGAAACGGGGATGGAGGAGGAATAAAGGACAGAAAAGCTTGATGATGACGTAAGTAGTAGATATATATTAATTGTTATGGGTTTTGTTCTGTCTGGAAATTTTCAACTCTGCCATTCTCGACACGCACTTGCATGAGCCTGGCTCACCTGGTTTGACCAAACCTTCACAATTTGAACGGGTAAAGTTGACCAACGAGTTTAGAAGCAAAAGTTAATTTTAGTATTTAGATTTTTAATGCGAAAGAAATATTTAAGAAGCAGAAGTTAATACTGAGATTAAGAGTTTTTGTTATTTTTGGGTTATCGTTATGATACAGAGTTGAATTACAAATTTTTGATTATTTATGTTCAAAAGTTTTTAAAATTATTTTAAATTAAACAATTTTTTCTCTTCTTCTTCGTAAGAGTTCTTGTAATTTTTTTTTTCTTAGTAATATATTTTGTTTTTTATAAAAAAAAATCAAATGTGTTTAGAAAATTCTGAGTCAGTAAAAGTGACTTCTTTAGTGAACAAAGTCAAATCCACCCAATGTTAACACCTTTTCAAATTGGTTTTTATCGGGTGATTCATTGATTAGTTTATATTTAATATTTTATAATATATCATAAACATTTTTTAAATAAATAAATAACATTGCTCTTGAAGTTACCTTATAATAATCGAAAATGGCGTCTGAAAAAATGGCGACAAGGATTTATTTTGTAAAAAAAGGTAATTGCAAAAAGCACGCAGCTGTTTTTTAAGTGGGTTGAAACAGTACGCAGGACCAAACATGCTAAACCTTAGACAACCATCAACACAAGAAGCTGGGAATTCCCACAACAAATCAAACACCAAACACTACAAATGGCTCGACCACAATCCAGCACTGCAAGAACATCATCTGAAGATAACAAAACTCAAAAGTCAAACGTAACACACAGAAGATGAGTAGCTAAATTAATACTATTTTATATTCAAATGGAGCACCAAATATAATTAAAAAGATGAGATCATAGGTCTGTCTGAGCACATCGATCCAGTCACTTAAGTGAAGCAAAAGGGAAGGAAAAACAAAAACACATTTAGTCATGTGAATACATAAATCTCACAAAAAAGAAAGACCCCACAAAAATCAAACCTCATTACAGGAGATCGGCAACATTTGCTGGCAACTCCTCAATCATCACATTGTAGAACTTCTGAATGTCTTGCAACATTCTGCTGTCATCGCCTGTGACAAAGTTAATGGCCACACCCTTTCTTCCAAATCGCCCACTTCGACCAATACGATGAAGATAGTTTTCCGGTTGGGTCGGCAGATCGTAGTTTATGACGAGGGAAACTTGCTGGACATCAATACCACGAGCCAGGAGATCCGTGGTGATGAGAACCCGAGATGACCCAGAGCGGAATTCTCGCATAATTATGTCTCTAGTGTTCTGGTCCATGTCTCCATGGGTGGCAGAGACAGTGTGATCACGGCTGCGCATTTTGTCTGTGAGCCAATCGACCTTACGACGAGTGTTGACAAAGATAACACTTTGGGTGATAGCCAAAGTTTCGTAGAGATCGCAGAGTGTGTCTAGTTTCCAATCTTCCTTGTCAACATCGACATAGAATTGCTTGATACCTTCCAGAGTAAGTTCATCACGCTTTACCAAGATTCTTACCGGTTTGTTCATGAACTTCCTAGTGATTTCCAGAGCTTCAGGTGGCATTGTGGCAGAGAAAACTCCAACCTGAACTTTCGATGGCAACAGCTGGAAAATGTCATAGATCTAGCAAAACAGAAAACATATGTTAGAAACAATAATCATCATTTCTTTTACATTCTTCAAACACAGGATGTCAGAATTCTACATTTACTGAATACCAAACTTCAACTCTGCCCATTATTAACAAATAGTATAACAAATATATGGACAACTTATAAGGAAGCCCTCAATAGAAAATTGCTATATCATCTGCGAGGCAAACTGCCAATGTGAGCAATATTAAATGATTAACCTGATCCTTGAATCCACGAGAAAGCATCTCATCAGCTTCATCCAAAACAAACATTCTGATGTAGTCTGGGCGAAGAGACTGTCTTCGCAGCATGTCAAATACTCGACCAGGTGTGCCTACAACAACATGCACACCAGCTTGAAGAATGCGTTGATCCTCTCTTACACTTGTGCCTCCAACACAAGCATGAACCTTAACACCAAGATAATCGCCTAGAGCTCGCATGACCTTCTCAATCTGTTGTGCCAGTTCCCTGGTAGGTGCTAGTACCAGAGCCTGGCACTGAACTAGACCATAATCAAGTTGCTGCAAAATTCCTGAGCAAAAAGTTGCTGTTTTTCCAGTTCCAGATTGAGCCTGTTGAATGACATCAAGACCCTTGCAGAAAGGCACGATTCCTCTTTGTTGAATTGCAGAGGGCTTCTCAAAACCTTTTCAGAAGTTCAATTTTAATATTGAATATGAGAAAATAATTTAGACGATTAAAAGAGGACCAAAAATAGAGCTTTTGGCTACCCACCATACGCATATATGCCTCTCAACAGGTTTTCCTGCAATCCCATAGAATCAAAGCTTTCAAAAACTTCATCATATGAAGTGAAAAAGTCCTGTCCTTCAGATGACAGTCTGCAAAGATGCATAAAAATTTAAAAAGGGAAAACTTTTGAGTCATAAAGTGCAAAAAAACAAACTAGGTAAGACCATAAGAAAGAAAAGTTACATCTCACTCATTTTGGAATCATATTGGTTCGCATCAAACTGGGATCCTTCTGGAGCTAAACCTGCCATGACTGCAAACAAAACAATATAAAACATCTTAAGAAAGATATAATGGGAAATATGCTAAATATACATGGGAAAACAAAAATCAGAATCTGATTTACAAAAGAGCACCAAATAATAACAAAAACAAAAATTCTCCAGGGACAGCAGATTCAAGGACGAAAAAAAATCAAATTATGTAGTTACACTTTCCATTAAAAAATCAGAAAAAGCAAAAGAAAATTATCGGAAACTTATCACAGAAGAGCCAAACTTGCAAACCTATGAAATAAGAGTACAAGCATTAAACTTCTGTTTTTCAATATTTGGCGAAGACAAACTTGGGAGCAAATGATTTGCAGTATGTATGGAAAATTCATTAACCCGTAAACCACCTTTTGCCCACCTCCCCAAATACCATCAAGGCATACGCACTCACAAAATAGGTAAGTGTTAGGTTGGAATTAATGAGCAAATTACTTTTCCTATCGTCAGTGCCTGAGAAAAAAAGGTTTACATATCCAAAAGCTGACGTGATGGTCTCTGTCAAACATTAAAATAACTTAACGACCGCATAGTTGCAAGTGCTACTAAGATGAAAATATATCGTCGAGAGCAGTAAGATACAAAGAAAGAGCTTTCAAAGAAGCTCAAGTGCCTCCGTCCACAAAGACAGATTTATCCTTATAGATTGGATGCAGGAGAATAATGGAAACAACGAATCCACGGCACGGAAGAGACGGAATTTTTTCACATCCAAAAAGAGATGAAAATTTAAGATCCAGAAGAATCAGAGAGTGAAAACAGGTAAAAATACACTTCCTGAATAAAAAAAACGCCGATTCAGAAAATCACAGAACTCAAAGACGACGAAAATCTGAAACTTGTAAGATCCAAAGAATCAGACAGCGAAATATACAAATCAGACAAACCAAAAAACATCCATCGCCGTACCTAAAAATCAATAGCATAAGTAATTCTAAATCAAACAAAAGACAAAACCAGCAGACGAGAAATTCTCAAGGTGACATAGCAAACAACACATGAAAAAAAGAGGAAGAAGTGAAGTACAGACCTGGTAATCAGCGAAGTTGGAGAGGAAAAAAGAGTTCTTTAGAGTGAAAGAGAGCTAGGGTTTCCCAAACTCCTCGGATCTGCGCCGTGGAGCTAAAGGGAGGCGAGCGCTAAAGGCGGAGAGAATAGAACGAGGGAGAAGGATGTTAGGTTTTATACTCTTAACCCTTCTAGCCAATAAGAGTTTCCAGTTATGCCCTTGCCTTGTCTAGAACTAGAACTTAGGAGGGTGTATATTATGGTAATATCACTAGATTGAAGGGTGAGAGATTATATTAGTTGAGAGATGATTGAAAATTATTAAAAAATGATTAGGTTAAATGGTTAATTCATTGATTTCTTTCTTTAAACCAAAATTAACTCATCAATTTTAAATTAATTAGAGTTTTTAGGTAATTAAATTACCCATTATTTTTAAGTTTTATAGAAATTAAGGAGTGATTGACAAGACTTATAAACAATTTATAGTAACAAATAAAACATTGAACTGTAAAAAATGAACGACGCAAACATCGCTGTCACATTTTTTGTTAAAAGTTTAATGTGTCTTTCATAGCAGAAACGAATCTTCTATTGCAGAAAGTAAATTTTATTCCAAATACTTTTTTTTTTTAGCCACAAAAGGCAAGTATCCGCTAAGGAAAGAGTATTTTTCGCAGCAGAAACGCGTCTTCCGCGGCAAAAAGTAATGAGCAAATTAGAGCCAAGACACGCCTTTGTTTTTTGCTTTTCGTAGCAAAAGGCGAGTATCTGCTACGGAAAGAGTATTTTCCGCAGCAGAAACACGCCTTTGTTGCAAAAAGCAAGTCTTTAATTGCAAAGACATGTTTTCCGCAGCAGATGACAAGTATCCTTTAAGTATTTTCCGCAACAAAAATGTATCTTCCCCCACAAAAAGTAAGACTTATTCCAAGGATTTGATTTCTGCAGTGGAAGACACGTTTATGCTGCAGACTTACTTTGCGAAACAAAAAGCAAGCATCTGCTACAAAAAGGAAATTTTCACAACAAACAAAAGTGCTTTACACAACGAAAGACAAGTATCTACTGTGAAAAAAAGTATTTTCACATTTCTAACAAAAAATATAACAGCAATATTTACTCTATTTATTTCACATAATTCCATATTTTACTTTTTAACAAAAATTATTTATTGTTTAGCTTGTCACTGATCTCACAGTTCAGTGGTTGTTTGATTAATTACCCTAATCGGTCATTCAAATACACATTTTATAATATTAATAATTATATAGGATGGCACTTCATCTTCCTTTAGTGTTAAAATCCATGAAAATGATATTAACAATGATAGATCTAAGTTCACTTACATTTTATTTCAAGTGGAGAACATTGGTAAAATGCAAGTGTATAGTCCATATTCAATAGACTCAACATCCCTCGTCAAACGCAAGTTCAAAGTACGTGAAGCTCAAAACACAAAGCTAGATGAAGGACCTTTGCACAACGGGGTTCGTCGAACACTTACCAATTAATAGTCAATCTTGCCGCTTTTCGATTTAGAGCCAAGACCTTGGGAGATTGTATAGTTTCTTGTTTAGGAGCTGTCTTTCGTGCGTACCTGTAACAAAGTTTAGTTTAACAATGATAATTTATCGATGCATAGGTATAGATATGAGCGCAGAATAGTTTATCTATGCATAGGTTTACATACAAGCGCAGAATCTCAAAACACACTAATGAAATTCATTTACACCCATTTTCTTTTCCTACCCATAACTTAATCAATCCTAATAGAAGAAACTCAAACTAGCATACTTTATAACAAGTCACGCCCATTCAGCCATTAGTCAGCTTGTATAAAAGTTCCTACTCAAGTAAAAGTAATAACTTCATATAAAGTTGTGACATGCCAATTAGTCAGCTCGCATAAAAGTTCCTATTCAAGTAAAAGTAATAGCTTAGTATAAAGTAACAATGTAATCAACCATGGCAAGTGGGACGATGAAGTGGATAAAGTGTTACTTTTTAACAAGTGCAATATTTTAACCAGTCATCTTTGTAAAAGAAAAGTTAGTGAAAAACTAGATCATGAGTCATCAAAACAGTGTCAATTAGTGGTGTCCATGCTAGCTTTTCGACTAATCTCATATTATACTAAAGGTCTACAATATCTAGAGTTAAAAACAAGGCTGATGTATGTTTTAAGGAAAATGATTCAAGCGTGTAGAACTTCGGAAATCTGTAAATTATTCAGTTACCTGACAACTGATTGTTTCCCTGAAGTTATAAACTTGACCTGTTTTGAAATTTGCAGACACCAGTTGCAAATAGACTCGAGCAATACTTTCATGGCCATTGATCTTGATGAACAACCATTCCATTTCTGGTGATTCAGAGCTGTTTCTGAGAAGGAAGAAGGAAGCACATAAAGGCATGTAAAATGACAGTACAATGTGTTAAATAACCCAATATCATGCTATGAAAGAGAAGATAACATGTGAAATGCCATACTAACCCATTCTTCTGCAGACTAAGTTTAGATACAAACCAGAAACTAGACTCTAAACCTGCGGGGAAAGAAAAGTTTGAAGGCCTGCAGACCTTGTTAATTCCATGCATTGTTTAATCATCAGAATTATGTAAAAGATACCATACTGCCTCTGCCATCTGAAAAAGAACTACCTTGAAAAATCATTGAGCAATTACATCATACAATCAATGAAACAAACATCCCAATTTATGGATAATCTTCTGTAATTCTCAAACCACAAAAATCATTTGAACTACTAGGAAGGGTTGCATGGTTGAGAAGCAAACCAAACAAAATCAATTAGCTGAATATGTAACATGCATCTGACATTGATAGATCATCAAACAGCTAAATCCAATACAAAAAGTAATAATCATTCGAAATTTCGACAAATTATATCACCAATGAAAATACTCCTGATAAATGAATAGACCTCAAGCCCAACAAAATAAAAGCCAATAGAGTCAATTTTGGGGCATTATTGTGATCATATTACACACATTTACTGTGATCGTTGCCCCTTCCTAAAGCAAATTACATATGTCAAAATTGCAGCAGAAGCCATGGCGCGGAGCTCTTTCATATCGGCACATACCGCTTCAATGCATGCTTAGCTGTCACTGCCATCCCCACCAATACGCCTCCTACAGCCCCGGCAACAGCAGCAGATCGTACCCCTCTCGCTGCACGATAAAGCACACCAGTGCCAAGTCCTGCTCCAATGCTATTCCACACATCGTCAGTGTCCCTCACCGCCACGACCCCGCTTTCAATACCTGCATAGAGCAAGCCGATCACGCCAAGCCTGTTCCCCCAAACTCTGCCGGAATGACCAGACGAGTTCAGTATCCTATTGATTCGAAGCTTCGTCGTGTCTCCGGATTCAAAGGATTTGACGCCGGATACGAGGCCTGCGGAGGCGCCACCGACAGCGCCAGCAAGGTAGCCACAGCCGGTATAAAAGGTGAGATTCTCGCTCCAAGATCGGCGCTGGCGGCTGGCCTCTTCGGCGAATAGAAACTCAGGGGAAGTGGATAGCTGAAAATTTCGGTAAGGAAGTTGAAGGTCCTTGTAGGGGTTGTAAAGACGTTGTTTGGATGAATCGTGATCGAAGCCTGCCTGGGCATCTTGATTGGAGGTACGGTGCTCCATTCCCGAATGGATTTCTACGCTCAGATTTAGGGTTTAGACGTCTCCCCCAGAGAGAGAGAGAGAGAGAGAGACTCGAGGTGTTCAGGAAGCTGACTGCTTCGGCCCAAAAATGTCCAAAGATCAACATTTCGACGTTCTCCAAGCCCAAGGGATTGATCCTAGGACGTTTCTCGACGTTGGAGGACGTTTAGCCTTGGACATCCCTTGGCGTTACAGAATGTTCGTTAATCTGTGAACATTAATAGAAAGAACGTTCACGCTTCGTATTTACATAGACGCAAACGTCTATACTAAAATAATGAACGTCCATGAATTTGTGGACGTTAATAGGAAAAATGTTTGTGCTTCGCATTTACATAGACCTAGACGTCCGTATTAAAACAACGGGCGTCCGCTCTCTAAGAATGATATCCGTTAATCTGTAAACGTTAATAAGAAGGACGTCCGTGTATACCTTTTTACATGAAAGTGGATGCCAATGCCATATGACTTTCAACGATTAGCCTTGGACGTCCTCTAATGTCATATGTCGTCCAAGAATCAACCATGAACGTCCTTCAATATCGAGGGACAACATCCTCCAACGTCGAGGAACGACGTCCTCCAACACTGAGGGAGGTACAAGAGACGTTTTTTAACAGATAGAAAATTAATAGTTTGAATGTAAAATATGAATGAATTTACAACAACCGCATGTCCTCTAGATTTCGAGTGATCAACTAAGCAAACCGCGAAATAATTTTAAGAATTTTATCGATCATCACACGACATACACAATGACCGATCGTTCTCGATTACGAAACATCGAGTAATAAAAATAATTATTCGACGAAGTTAGACAATTTCAAAGTTAAAATAATATAATAATTATAACAAGAATACAAGCTTGTCTAAGAAATGTGAACTCCCTCCATTACAAGTCTTTCTTTTTTTTTTATCATATATTATGAGTATTTTTACATTTCTACCCTTTTTTTTTTTTTTTTATGAAAAAGAATAGAATTTCTTCAGCTGTGAATTAGGAGAAGAACAACTCACCATTGACCAACAGCCTTCAAGTTGCTTCTTGTTTGCCTTTCCATCTAGTTTCCCTGTGGGTGGCAAAGGGCTGGCTTTTCCAGAGTTTCTCCTCAAGTTGAAGCTCCGATTGTCTCTTGCTTGCCTCGTAAAGCTGTTCTTTGAGCTCCATTTTCTGGTCATCGACTTTATGGCCTGCCACCTTCTTCCCGCTTTGATCTACGTTGAATTCCATTTCCACGTTAGGTTTGTTTTTCATTCCTTCCTGAATATCGTGCATATTAATAAGAAAATGGGGTTGTAAAAGTATACTTCTATGCACTGATACATGAATATCTCAGCTTTTTGCTTTGAAATTTGATCTGGGTTCGTGTAAAATCAGCATAAAGATTGCATCCAATCAAATATAAGCTGACCTGATCTTGTGGAGAACCCAACTGAGGAACTGACATATAAGGGCGTTGTTGGGGAGTAAAAATGAGGTTATTTGGAGCTGGATTATTGCAAATTTCAATGTCTCTAAGCCTGATGAGCTCAGGCAGCACAACAGATCCCAGATCGGGTCTATCCTTCTTCCGCAACTCACAGCACTGCAGAGCTAACTTAGCAAACGATAAGGTCTCGTCGACAGGCCAATCCGGCACGGCAGGATCGAGCATTTGTGCAAGTTTTCCATCATTAATGGCCTGCTCAACCCGATGAGAAAGACCCATTGGAGATCTTGCAGTAATGATCTGTAACAGCAATACACCAAACGAGTATATATCCGATTTAACGCCCAAAAGTCCAGTTTTCTGATACTCGGGGTCGATATAACAGAAGGTTCCAGCAGCTGCAGTCATGAGATATTGAGTGACACTGTCAGCAGCCGCAGGTGGGACTAACCGAGCCAGACCCACATCGCAGATCTTACTCACGTAGCGGCGGTTCAGGAGAATGTTGGCGGGTTTGAGGTCTCGATGGACCAGCGGCTCGGGTTTGGTCTGGTGGAGGAAGAGAAGAGCAGTTGCTATTTCCGAAGCAATTTTGAAGCGGGTTTTCCAGGGAATTGGAGGAGTGCCGTCTTTCTGCAAGAGACGATCCTCCAAGCTTCCGTTTTCCAAGTACTCGTAAACAAGGCAGCCGTATTCTGGGCAGGCCCCCAAGAGGAGAACCATATGCGGGTGCCTTATGCAGCTCAGAACCTCAACCTGCAATGGTTTTATGAAGAAAAATTACATCTTGTACCATCTGTCTTCTCCAAAAATCTTAGTTTTTACCTCTTGTTGGAACTGTCTCTGCCCCTGCGATAAATCCGGCCTCAATACTTTTATGGCAACAGAAGTGTGATCGAGCAAACCTCTATAAACCGGTCCATACCCACCTTCACCAATCTTGTTCGCACTGTTAAAATAATCAGTCGCAACCTCAATATCTTCAATGTTGTACATTCTACACCTGATATTTTGCTGTGCCAATGCATTAATCGCTTTCTGCTTCACTTCTGCTTCCTGCACTGCCTTCATCTCCGCATATTTCCTCTTCTGAGTCTCCATCTCCGCGAGGCGTTGCGCCATCACTGCAGCTTCTGTTGCAGTCTTTGTTTTCTGCCTCTCTGCCTCTGCTAAAGCCACTGCAGTCTCTTCAGCAAACCTGGCTTGTTCCAGTTTCTTTTCTTCCTTCGTCCTCAGTATTTGAAGTTCCCTTGCCCTATGCTTTGCTGCGACGGCTTCTTGGCTGGCGGAGTCATACATTTCGATGGTCTGCTTCAATTCAAGTTTAAGTTTCCTCATTTCGGCTTCCAACACAGACTATCGAACAAAAAGACAAACTAAATTAGACTAAATTCATAAAACATGCGCAAGATCCATCATTACAACAGAAATTCAGCAACCCTAAAACTTACTGGTGTATGCGAAATAGAGTTCCTCGACTTGGAGCTCGTCTCGGAGGTCAGAGGATATTCGAAGTTATCAGACGACGAGTCACTTGATCTGTAACTAAGCGGTCCGGAAAAATCACTGAATCCAGACAATGAACTCCGGTGGGATGAGTTTTCGGAGAGGAAACTGTCCGTCGACAATCCCAGTGACTCATTGCTCATATTGGATGTGTTCCTGCCCTGGCTTGCTTGCACCAAATCTGCTCTGTTATAGCCGGTATCTCTCCAACTACAGCACAAAAGCAAGAGTTAAAAGCCCATAATTCAGCATTTTCAGAAGCTACGTTATCTTTTGGCTCACCTGGGTTGAGATTATTTTTGGATGAAATCAGTTTGGTTCGGTTCGGTTCGATTTTATAGTGAATTGGAACCGAACTGACTAGGTTCAGTTCTGAAAATAAAAAACTAAAACTGAACCGAATCTATTGGAAAATTGATAAAAAAATCGAACCACAGTGTTTAATTTTTCTCGGTTTGGTTTTTGATTTTTAAAAAACCAAAAAATTTAGATTTCCTTAATATTTGGCTAAACAAATTTTAATTAAGAGAAATTCAACTCAAATTTCAACAGATTTCAACATAAAACGACTTGATGAATCTCATAAAAATTTTAATTTTTTGAGAAATTTTTATTTCATCTGATTCACTTTTCCATTAAAGTAAAAAAAAAATTACGAGAAAATTTTAGGAACGAGAAGGAAAGAGTATTTATCTAAGTTAGAGCAACATCAAACACTCATCTCCACGTTTGATTTCTTAAAAAAAATGTATTTTCTAAAAAACCAAACAAAACCGAAAAACTAAACTCTAATAAATACAAAACAAAATATAAATGAGTTGATTTAGGTTTAGTTTAGTTTGGTTCGATTTTATTCAGTTTTTCTTCATTAAAATCGAAAACCGAACTGAAGATTTCAATTATATTCGGTTCTGTTTTAAATTCAGTTTTTTTTGCCTTTAAAAATTGAACCAAACCGAATAAAATCATTCGATTCGATTGAGCTACCTTATTCAAACCGAACCAATTTCCACCCTAGATAAGCCCCTAAATATCGACTGACTTAATTTTCTTAATGTTACGTGCACTTATAGCTCCAAATGTTGATAATTGATCATTTCCAACACTTTGTTCTGAATTACCTGTGTTTCTCTTCCGAGTCAGATGTGCCAGGAGGAGAGTTAGATGTGTGAGGCCGAAAAGAGCTTTGAGGAGGAGTAGCTGCCTTACTTTCAGGCGGACTTGCCGCGTCGGTATTCCTTCTGGGCTTGGCAATTCTACTACTCTGAACTTTTCCTCGAGATATGACAAATATAGAACACGAGTCCGGTGCAGATTTTAGTAAGCTGGTCGGCACGTCTATACTCTTAAACTTCCTGCACAGACACAAATCAGTTCTTCCATAAATTGTTCATCTTTGCAAGTTCTTTCTTCTTCTTTTTGTTTTCCTGAAGATGACAATCATTTGCAGGAGGATCGGTTAGAGAGAGAGAGGAGACCTGAGAATGGCATTGCGGTTGGAAGCACCCACGACGATATTGGCGACGGAGTTGTTGCCGACGTAGTCAACTAGTGCGCTCGGAACGTCAATGTCGTGGAGGACAACCTCCCTTGCCTGAATCTGCAATAACAATTTGCAGACCAAATTACAACGAAGTTTGATTCATTTATACAAATTCATTGAAAAATCTGTATTGAACAGGTTTTCTAGTCAACTAATCGCCCCCCTCTAGACTATGAGCTTTTTCTATGGTGTAATTCAATTAAAGGTTGCAGCTTGTAGATAAAAGTTATGGCGGGTATGGAGATTTCTTCGGAGAAGGAAGAAAGGTTGAATTTTGCACCCCTTTTCTTGCACAGAATCCGCGGAAGGGGAGGAAAAACTGTTGCAGTTCATCTTCCGTTGGTAGATGACCTTCCATGAGAGCTGAGTCGACGTCCTCTGCAAATTACCCAGAAATAAATTTGAAAAAATGACGATAAGTGAAAAAGACGAGCTCACGCAGAGTAATTTGCAAAAAAAAAAAACCGGGAGAAAATACCTACGGGGATGCAAGCTTTGGCTCCGAACATGAACGAGAATGCAACCGAGGTTGTTGCCGCGACCGGCAATAAGGTTCTCGACGGCCCATTTTACAGCATAATGGCTATTCTTATCCTTGTCAATCGCAATCACTACGGCGGCGCCGACGCTGTCCTGCGAAACGTATGCCGAGGAAGAGAGCGCCATTGGTGACACGGCGCTGCCACCACTGCAGCGGGGACTCGAAATGAGGAACAAAAATGACAACCCACGAAGAGATTGAGTCCATAGTTGCTGGAGGAAGAAGCTGTTATGCTAAATTTAGGAAAAATCAAATTGTTGGACGAGATGGAAACTGACAACCAAAATCCATACAGAAATGGGTTGTTCGTTCCTTCAACTTCGACTGAAACCAGAATCGAAACATATCAAAACATGAGATTACTTTCTTTTGAGTTCGCAAAGACACCCGAGTTTCAAACCAGCCTGCCATAGTTGTCGTTGTCATCCAATCTGAATGTAGACATGAAACCCATTTGTGTTGGAGAACTGAACTATGGTTAGCCATTTGGAAATTAAATAGACCAACCTTATAGTTTTGAGCCATAATTGAATCCTTCCAAAATTCTCCAAATAACTAAAATTTTGAATTATGAAAAATAAAGAAGGTAAACTTCACGGTCACGATTTCTGTATAAAAACATTAAGGCAAACGCCGAAATCACATTTTTCACTTAGAAAACGCCAAAGACGTCACATGGATCTCCAACCAACACCCAAGGTTCAACCTTAAACGTCACTCAACGATGAGAAATGCCATAAGCTGATCCACTAGGAGACAAATGTCCATGGCGCCTGTTGGTTGAAAAAACGGACATCTTGCAACGAAGATGGACATCCAAGATTTGAGGATGGGCACTAGCATACGAAAGTTCATGGTTGTTAGATAAAGGGACGAATGTCCCTCAATGAGAATGGACCAAAGGCTAGCGGATGTTATGTTGAAGGGGGTCACATGCAAGACACATTCTATTTTTAATGGAAGCAGAGTTATAGACGCAGGTTGTTGACCGTTGGATGAACAAGTTGACCTTCAGAGTTGAGGGACGTTTGTCACTAGAAATGGACATTCATGATGGATTATTGAAAGACAACGTCGTCCCCAGCTTAAAACAGACGTCCTTCAACCAAAAATGGACGTCATTCACTTAAAATGAACGTCCCTCAGCTTATGACAGATGTACCCAGCTTAAAACGAACATTCCTAAGCCCATAATAGACGAGCCTCACTTAAAACGAACGTCCTTTAGCTTACAATGGATGTCCTTAGCGCCTTTAAGGATGTCTTTGGTCCATCCTAGTGGTACGTACGAAAGTCTGCCAGCGCCCCTCCTCCAATCTTGGACGTTCATCCTTATTGCAGAAAATTTGTCTCTTCATCCAACGCCCACCATGGATGTCCATCTCTTCGTGGACTAGCTTTTGGTGTCCCTATTCGTTGCACTACGTCCAAGGATGATCATTGGACACCTTGGAGGTCCAGATGACATTCTTAGTATTTTTTAAGCAGAAAATATAACTTTGGCTTTTACCTCGGCATTTATTTTACAAAAAACATAACTGAGAGGTTTGTGTTCTTCATTTTCCATAGTTCGAGGTAGGGATGGCTAACAGGCGGGTTGGCCACTCAGCCCGCTACGGTAACCGAGTGGGCTCGGCCCGGGCCCGGTTGGCAGGCCGAGCCCAGCCCAAAATGGCAGGCTCGCCAGCCGGTCAAGCCCGGGCTCTCGAGCCTGGCGGGCGGGTCGGCTCGCGAGCCTGGCGGGCTGGGCCGGCGAGCTTGCCCGACAGTTGCTTGCCCTAGCCCACCCGAGCTGGCGAGCTGTAGTCACTAGAGTGGAGACTCTCCAGTGGAGACTCTGGAGACTGGAGAGTGGAGATGACGACCTCTGGATCTCGCGACTCGGGTGAAGGCGAGACGAGATCGTCGTCTCACGTCGAAGGCCGAAGGATCGTCGTCGCTTGTAAGGCTGCAATCGTCAGTCGCGACATCCTGCAAGTTGCAATCGTCTTGGTGTCGACTCTCGCGTCGTCGCGAGATCGTCAGGCCGTGATCTCCGTCTTGTGTCATCGCGAGACCGTCAGTCGGCACCCGCTAGAGTCAGTGGCGACTTGGCAAGATCGTCTCTAGCCCGCGTTCGTGGTTTTCGTCGTCGCAAGCCGCAACCGCAACGTTGTCGCGTGGACGCCTGGACGGTCAACTTGGAGGACAGAGCTCGCCGGCAAGACAGAGCTCGCTGACTCGTGTGGAGGCGAACTCCGGAAGACCAGACACAAGCAGCCGGCAGGACAAAGCTCGTCGACTCGCCGAGCTCTGCATTCCGATTTTCCGTCGCCTCGCATGAGCTCTGCATTCCGATTTCCAGTCGCCTCTGTCCCGCATCGTCGACGCCGAGGCAACTTTGCCTCTGTCTGAGGTTTAGACTCTGAGTCTTTGCTTCTCTGTGAGAAGTTCTCACAGAGAAGCAATGATTGCTTCTCTATGAGAAGTTCTCACAGAGAAACAATGGTCTTCAGACCGTTGGTGAGTGGCGGTGGCAACGGTCTAGTGACCGTTGCCTGTTGCTTCTCTGTGAGAAGTTCTCACTTCTCACAGAGAAGCAACAGTCTGCTTGCGACGGTTTGAAGACCATTGCCTCTTCCCCTCTCTTCCCCTTCTCTTTCCAGTTTCCCCTTCTCATTCTTCTCCTTCATTTTCTATAAATACCCTTAAACTACTTACAAAATTCTTCACAAATTCTTTCTCTCAATCTCTCATTCTCTACAATTTTTTTCACCAATCTCTCAATCTCTCAATCTTTCTCTCAATTTCAAAGGTATCTTTTATTTTTTATTTTTATTTTTAATTTAATGTGTATTACGAAACAACTAATTTTTTTTTGTAATTGTTGTAGGACTCGTATTCGTGGAGGAGGTGATCACAATAATTGCATACTATTGTTGAGTAATTGGTGTGCGGTATCATTTTTATTATTAATTATTTCCCAGTAGTCAATTTTTATAATTATAGATCCACATGATTTTTTGCTTGACACTTTCAATAACACTAATGATGATATTAAGGAAATTAGGGAAGAGAATCCCGCAATTTCAATTGGTCAATCATCTGCACATGCATTCACATCGTCACCTAGAAAAAAAAGAAGTAAAACGTCGAATGTATGGAATCATTTTGAAATGAAAGATATTAAAATTGGTGGAAAACTAGAAAATAGAGCATCATGCAAATATTGTATTAAACATTATGCATACGATCCGGTAGTTCTACTAGCACACTTGGTAGGCATTATACAAAATGTCACTTACACGAGCAAGTGAGAGACTCTACACAAACACTCATAAATGCTAGTGGCAGTGGCAATTTTATGTATTCACATAATAAAATTAGAGAAGTAGTAGCAAAATATATATCACAATCTGAGGCACCTTTATCTATGTTTGATAGTGAGTTATTTGAAACTTTTATGAAAGAGTATATTAATCCTAGTTTTAAACGAGTCCCTAGAAGTACGACGTGAAGTGATATTATTAAAATGTATAATAATATGAAAAATGAATTAATTGCGTTTTTTTCAAATGCTCCGTCTATGTCTATTTGTATTACTTCTGATTTATGGAGTGCACCTAATGCTTTAGGATATATTGTCGTAACTTCTCATTTTGTTGATGACTCTTGGCAATTAAATAAAAAAATATTAGGATTTCGTAGTTGTGAATATCCACATAATGGCGTTACCATTTATAGATATATTGTTGGAATTTTGCAAGAATATGCTATTAGAGATAGAATTTTTAGTATTACGCTAGATAATGTTGCTGCTAACGATGTTGCAATTCTTGAATTTAAAATGTTATTTCAATTAGATACGGCTCATAATACTCTTTTTCATATGAGATGTGCTTGTCATATTTTAAATTTAGTTGTTCGAGATGACATGTCACCTATTTCGCATCATATTGAATCTATTTGATCTGCAATTTCTTATATTACTTCATCTAATACGTAACAGCAAGAATATAAAGAATATTGTAAAGCTGCTCAACTTAAACCAAGAAAATTAAAAACTGATGTAGATACAATGTGAAATTCGACTTATTTAATGTTAGAAAATGCTAATCTATATTAGTTAGTTATTTGTGCTTTTATTAGTGAAAAAACAAAATGTATTACTCTTGATCATAATAGTTGCGATATTGCTAATTTATTTCTTGATTTTTTAAAACCATTTTTTGAAGCTACAAATGAATGTTCGGGAATTTATTATCCCACTACTCATCTTGTTCTCCCACTTTTTATAATATTAACGTGTACTTTTAAAAAATTTAGATAAAGAAACGAATTTTGTGCATTAATTGAAAAAATGGAAAGAAAATTTAAAAAATATTGGCTTAACATACCTAATATTTTTTGTTTTGCATGCATAATGCATCTTAGATTTAAATTAAATGGAGTGTGTATAATGGTTGATAGAATTTCTTCTAATTTAGGTACTTCTTCTTTAATTAATGGTGCTCAATTAAAAAATGAAATTGATAATTTATTTTCTTCTTATGAATTTAAATATTCTAATAATCGTTCAATTCCTTCTTCACATATGCATGCTAGTTCTAGTAGTGGTATTTGTGGTGGAGATCCACAAGATTTTATGGATGATATATTTAAGCAAATAGATAGCAATGTTCATTCTTATAATTCACAAAGAAATGAACTCGATATTTATCTTAACACCTATCATAACATTTCTCGCCCCAAGGATTTTTATATTTTGGCTTGGTGGAGAGTCAACTCTATTTCATTTCCTATTCTTTCTAGAATGACACGTGATTTACTGACACCTCCGTCTCTACATTAGCATCGGAGTCTGCTTTTAGTGCAGGTGAACGTATGTACGATGATAAACGAGGAAAACTTGCACCAGAAATCGTTGAGGCACTCATTTGCATGAAGGATTGGAACGACGCTGTGACGATAGATCAACAATGAGAAGATGATATAGTTGAAGAATTCAAAAATTTGGATGTCGAAGACTAAATTTTTATTTAAATTTGAAATTGTAATTTTCATTTTCATATATTTTCTTTATCTTGTAAGTTTTGCTTTGAAATTGTAATTTAAATTTGAAATTGTAATTTTCTTTTTCTTTTTCTTTTTCTTTTTGAAATTGTAATAAAAATATTTATTCAATTCAATAAAAATATTTATTCAATTAAATTATTAATTATAGTATTTTTACATTATAATAATAAATGTTTATTATAGTTTTAAATTGTATAATATTGAAAATAATTTATAATATATTTATATAAGATATTATTATTTATGTATATTTGGCTCGTTAGGCTCGGCTCGTTAGGCTCGGTCGGCTCGTTATGCTCGGCTCGTTAAGCTCAACAGACTCGTTAGACTCGGCTCGTTAAGCTCGGCACGTTAAGCTCGGCAGGCTCGACGAGCCAGACTTTTTCAGGCTCGGCTCGGCTCGTTAGCGACCTCTAGTTCGAGGTATTAGTTGTTCTCAAAATTTATTTAAAGTTTGACTTATCGCTGACCAAAAACTATAAAATTTGTTCGGTTAATTTCTCTAGAAAATATATACTGGTCATACAACCTAAACCCATAAATTAAAATTATCATGTTAACTTATATATAAAGATAAATGTATGTATATTAATTCTTCAACTTAAATCAAGAACAATTTAGGTTTTTATAAAAAAAATTTTAAGTAAATAACTTAGAGAGTTGGAACTCACCGATGCTCGAGTGCAGAAACCCGCACACGCAAGCGTGCATTGTTCTTCGTCGCCTTGATGTTTTTGGCCAATTCGGCTATTCTTAGTTGGGTTGGGCGGATTCAACCATAAATGTTGTGGTCACACACAAGACTACCCTTGTTCTCGAACGCTTCCAAGTAAAGACATTGAAATCCCTAAGTTCTTAGTTGTTAACCACCTATGAGAGACGATAATTCAACTCGGTCGCATCCTTATTGAGCAATCCACCTGTGTCTTAGACCAGATTTGGATGCCATTATTGCTTAAAATATGAAATAAAATGAAGAACAATTCAAAGGGAGGAAGAATATGGGTTTGCTTAAGAAGTTGGTGTTGTGTGTATTAGATGACAAACAGCTCATGATATCTCACAGGTTTCATGCACTCAATTCCATGGCTTAGAATGGCAACATTCTGCAGGACAGTTCATGATTTTGAGCATAAACTATGCTGAATTTCAGGTGCTTCTAACTTTAAGGCAAAGCCTTTTAAACTAGCCTCATTGCTTCCTACCCCAAAATTTCTTCATCCAGCAGGTCAAGAACCCTAATAATTTCACTGTTTTTATGGCACTAAATTAGCATTTTAATGTATTTAAAGCCTAGTTTTATCAAATTTAGACCTTGACAATGTCAACATGCAGGATTGTGTGAGATGGTGGAATTGAATTATACATTTTGTTAGCCCGTTAGGTGAAGTCAAGACGACTTGAGATTCTGTTGATTGTGAGAACTCAGTACATACCAGTGGGAGTGCACAATCACACATCGTTTGGGAGAGTGGAAAAATGGTTTATAAGTAGAGTTCTCCTCTTTACCTATTATAACGTATTTTGGACTAATTCAAATAATAAAATCGTGTAAAATTCGACCTAAATTAAATAATATTGTACTAAGAACCAGGGTGACATTCCTTCTCGTTGACACTTCTCTTTCTCACCTAAATTTGGCCATTTTTTTATTCAAACAAGCAACACGTAAAGCCAAAACCACACTAAAGCAGATTGATAAGAGCACACGTAAATCAAAATTAACGAAAATATTGGCCTTGGGTGTCTGAAAAACCACCATGGAAGAAGAGGAAATCCAGCTGCGGACGAACTGCAGCCGGGAGCCATCTCTCTTCCTCAACTCCGGCTCACTTGTTATTATTTCTGTTGTCATATTTATCTTCCTAACTATGCCTTCGTTGCTATCATCCACTTTTCTGATGTTCAGACCCGATCAGTTTGTCAAGAAAAGCTGGGATTTTCTCAACCTGGTTCTCGTCGTCTTCGCCGTTCTTTGTGGGTTTCTCGGGAGAAACACGGGGGAAAATCGCGGAGGCCAGTTTGAAGATTATCATGACGCTTCAATTCGATCAGAACGGGTTCACAGATCAAACTCGTTACCCGAGCATCCATGGCATCAGTGTTACGATGGGGCGGACTATAACGCGATGACCACTAGTTTGAGGAATTGCAGTTCATACCCAGATCTACGTCGAGAGTCTTCAATGGTCACCGGCGATGAAATATGGCGGTTTTCCGATGACACTCGTTTCCTTAACAGCGGAGATAATATTGAAGAAAAGTACAGGACGAAGAGCGGCACTGAAAGTAAGAAAAAGAGGTCAGACAGGGTTAGTACTACCAAGGAATTTTTGAATTCATCTAAGCGAAAGAAGAAGGCCGAAAGGAGGAAGAGTTTCGAAAGCTTTGAGACTCTCACAAGTCCTGATCACAGGCATGGGCCGCCGACGATTCCTCCACTTTTTTATCAGAATAGTTCTTCTTCCAGAAAAGGAAGGACAAAGAAAATTAACCCAACTCCATCTTCACTCTCGCCCTCGCCGGAAACAGAAACCTTCGCCCACGATTTTCCTGTAAGAAAATGTCTCCCGCGGAAGGGAACAACCAGCTTCAAGAATGGGGACTACAGTGATGGCATTGGAAGCGATTCACCATTGTTTACCGTACCCCCGCCACCTCCATTGCCGCCATTCAGAATGCCCGAGTGGGAATTTGTCGTGAAGGGGGACTTCGTCAGCATAAAGAGCAACAGTAATTCACCAAGAGGGTTATCACCAGAAGAAGATGAAGGCGAAGGTTGGCCTTCTCAAACAGTTGACGGTGAAGTTTCCACCGGTGCAGATGTTAATACTGAAGCTGAAAGCTTCATAGCAAGGTTTCGAGCTGGTTTGAAGTTGGAGAGGATGAATTCTGTGTAGGAGAAGCAAAAAATACAACCAGGCCAATCTCTCGAACATGAACCAGGTATAAACTAGGGTTTTTTGGAATGATCACCTTTTCTCTGAATGATTTCAATGCTCAGAAAATTCAAACAATAAAAACCCTAAGAGTAATATTCAATAAGTCACATTTGATGATTTTTGAGAAACTTGAAACTTTTTATCAACAATTTTATTTTTTAATGATATTTTTAATTGAAATTTTTACTATTTTTTTTTAATAATTCACAATAGATTTGGAAAATGCAAAAAATATAATATTTTCTGCCACAGAAGTTTCCGCTACAAAAATTGTATTTTTCGAGCGAAAATGATAATTTCCACTCAAGTATCCGTTACAAAAATAATATTTTCCGTAGCGAAAAGGGAAATTTCCACAATTTTCGTAGCAGATATTTGTATTATGTTGTGTCAAAGATATTTTTCACAGTTGAAACGTGTCTTCCACTGTGAAAATAGTATTTTCCGCAACAGAAATGATAATTTTCGTAGATAATATACGTTGTTTAATGGACCCTCTAACGATGAGAGTGTCTGTTACTAACGTCTCAAACTTTGAGATATTATATAATAAAAATAAAAATTCAAAGTATTAGTTAAAATAACCTCATATTTTAAGATTAGTATTGATAATTACCTTTTAAGTCATTGTTTTTTATAAACATTCAATCGTTTAATTTATTTTATGATCTCAACTTGATTGCTCAAAATATTTAGTTTTTAAAAATTCAAATAATTTATAATAACATACATTCATATGATTTGATATTACAACAATAATTAAATCTTATAATTTGTAAAATATTTTTGTTTCATAAATTATTTTTGACAAGTTAATTTACTCGATAATAACCTTATTTTTGTCACAAATGGCGTAACTAACAATAATACTGATATATTAAATATGGAAAATGTCCATGTTCAACCAAAAGAGAATGAATAGGTAAACATCTTGATATTGCATTACAAATGAGAGTAAACCAATGCCTTTTGAGCCAAGTGGTCGCATTGTCACGACTTGAGGTTGAGCCAATATATAAATATGGGAGGCTGGCAAGACTATTGAGGAAGAATCGACCACCAACCAACACTTGGTACTTCAGTTTAACAACGAAAAATACTCGTTACAATCATTGTTGTCGTTGTAATCGACCAGGTGTGTGACGAGTAGTGCACTTCGAAGCAACCCAATTGGTGCCAAGTGCTCGAACACTCATACAATACTATAAATGGAGTAAATATGTATTTGTAAACTAATGATATAGCTTATGTCATTTTTTTTGGTGACACGAGTTTTGTTGTATAATAATGTATATTGGTAGATTTTATGAATTGAGTGATTTAAAATTTGTAAATTCTTAGTGGTTAACCATTACTTAGATGTGGTGACTTGGTCATGTCACAAGAACAATAAGAAATTTAGAGAGGAAAAAATGAAGAAGTAAATAACGAATTCAAATCACTTGAATCTCGTCTTTTGAGTGTTTAAGGACCCTTTTGGAGACTCTTCTTCCTCGTATAACTTCTTTAAATCAACTTCATTGCCTTGTTTGTGAGTTTTGAGATTTTCTAGAGTGATGTTTTTTTATCAGGAGAATGGTCTATTACCTAAATTTAGATTTCTAATGAAAATGATGTGACATTGTGGCAGGCCGCCTTGTGAAGATCAGAATGATTCATATGTGGATCTGATTCATATCAGTGGGGGTGCACAATCCGATATCACTTTTGAGAGTGAAAAATGAATGGTTTATAAGTAGGGTTCTTCTCTCTATCTAATACAATGCATTTTTGGTCAACCCTTAGAACAAAATCGTGCAGGTTTCGACTCAAAGTGGACAATATTATATTAGGAGGATTAAGAACGTTACAGACATACTTACTATGTAATTAAGAATATTACAATATGCTTATCTTAATGCCTCAATAAAAAAAATTCATAAAGAGTAAAAGCAATAGGGGTGGAAATTGGTTCGTTTCAAACTGAGTAACCGAACCGAACCAAATGATTTTACTCGGTTCTGTTCGGTGTTAAAAGGGAAAAAATCAAATTTAAAACCGAACCGAATATAACTGAAATCTTCGGTTCATTTATCAATTTTAATGAAAAAAAAACCTGAGTAAAACCAAATCATGATTTATTCTATCTAATAATTTTATTTATGTGGAATTAAGTTAATGGGTCGAATCATGATTTATTTGTGGCTTTGGGTAAGGTTTGAATCCATTTGTGACCCACGGTTTGGTTCACTTTTCATAGTTTTGATATCCAAAATCGTGAACCAAACCGTGACTTATGGACCGTTCATCTACATTCAAGACCAATTATAGTTCTTATAGCGGTGAGAACCAGACTGTCCAGCACCGAACCGCCGGTTCAGGTCCGGTTCTGCCAAGTCCTTGGGAAAATTATTTGATAGAAGGGTAAAACCGGTTAAGGGAAGTGTATAAAATGCTCACGATCCTTCCATCAACGAATACTCTCTCTTCCTCGTTAGCGCTCGCAGTCGCCTCCCTTCAGCTTCCCCCGCGCAATTCCCAGGAGTTTAGGAAACCCTAGCTCTCTCTCGCTCCAAATCCCTCTTTCTTCCTCCTCTACTTCGCCGATTACCAGGTCTGTACTTCACTTCTTTCTCTTTTTGTTCATATCTTGTTTGCTCTGCCAACTGCGCTTTCTTGCTCGCTGTTTATGTCCTTCGATTGATTTGCAGACTCGTGAATGAGTGCTTTGAAATTTGTGAGTTCCTATCTGTGTTAACGACCAGGAACACAACGATCAAACTGGACAAAAAACTCTACCATTAACTGAATATTCAAATATAGTAATAAATTCTTGATTCAATAATATTACTTTGTTTGAAGACAATCTTGAGAGTGGTCTCTAACTTTTATTATAATTAAGTTTTACTTCTTATTATTTCCATAATTAATTATAAGGTAATTAACAAAGAAAACAAAGTAAGTAATAAGATAAATACTAAAAAATTTTCATAAATAAATAAAATACTAAACTATAGAAAATAAACGAGACAAATATCGTTGTTGTTAAAAATTTAAATTTTATTTTGCATCCGATAGGTCGTCTTTTCGTAGCAAACCTGTACGTGAAGTAGTTGTAGTTAACAACTTACTTTCTGCTGTAAAATGTTAATATTCGTTGTGGAAAGTAAGTTGTTTGAAATGTGACTTACTTTTATCAGTGGAAGACTAGTTTCTGTAGCAGAAAATTCTATATCTTTTCTAGAGTTGAAGTCGTAACGCCCCCAGTGCTCACAGTACAATATTATCCACTTTGACCTGAAGTCTCTACTATTTTGTTATTAAGGTTAGTTTAAAATGCGTTGTACAAGGTAGAAAGGGAAACTCTACTTATAAATCATGTATTTTTCATTCTCCCAAAAGATGTGATATTGTGCCTTGTTACAAAAATTGTTTAATGTTTGACTTATCACTCTTTCCATAGTTCAATATATATATATATTTGTTAATTACCATTTTATTATATATAGAGCTAATAATAATAACCACAATTATTAGAAAAATTAACAAAACAACTATCAAATTATGAGGTTAATGACAAATCAATCACTAAATAATTTTTGCTAACAAATAAAACACTCAACTATGAGAAATGAACACGCAAACATTGTCGTCGTTAACTTGTTGAAAAAAGCGTTAATATTTAGAAAAAAAGGTAGCGCTGAATTTGCTCTGAAATTTTAATTATGCTTCATTTTTATGCTAAAATCATAATAATTAAAACAATATTACCATGAAAACGATGCTGAAAGCCCATAATTACTGCACAAAAAAACTGAGAGCGTCTCATTGCGGACCCTCCCAGAAATCCAGGTCTTTGTTGGAAAGCTCCGACATGGTTTTTTCATCACAATATTCTTTTTCCTCTTCCTGTTTTGTTGTCATCGTCCAGTTCTCATCACCATATCTTTTATGGAATCCTAATTTTATTTTATTGAATACTATTCCAATGACTTACATTCTATAGAAGAAAGTTACTTTTTCGCAGTGGAAAGTCATATTTCTTTTGCAGAATATTGTATTTTCGTAACGCAAAATATTTCCTCTGCAGAATATTGTATTTCCGCAATGGAAAATAATATTTCCTCGTTTATATTTCAAAGATTCACTTTTAGCAATAGAAAGATAACGTTCCGCAGCGGAAATTTTTTTTTTTTTAACAGAAAACGTGACAGCGATGTTTACTCTGTTTATTTGTCATAAATAAATATTTTATTTGTTAGCAAAAATTATTTATTAGTTAATTTAGTTGTTTTGGTAATTTCCATAATTATTATTATTACGAGCTAAGTTTCATTTAAATAAAGAAATATAAATAAACCGGTTTGGTTTTTTTTGGAAAAGGTATATATTCCGATAAACCCAGTAGGGTTTAAGCTCTTTTGGGCTTCCCAGTTCTCTTCTTAACAAACCCCGCGCAACCCCGCGCACCGACCAACTTCCGTGCTCGGAAGACTTCTCTCCATCACCGTTGCACCAATTTACACTAGGTTTTCTAATCCTTGGCCGTCTTCTCTGCCGCTCTTTACTGTTTCTCTTTTCTCAAGCCCATTTTGAAACCTTTTTGGAGTTCTTCTCTTTGCCTTGGGTTTCAAACGAATATATATGGTAATTTTTCTTATTTTTGATTACTAGCGTGTACTTCGTTGGTATTTATGATTTATAGTTTTAAAACAGTTTACTAATTTCGAACTTTGGATTTCTGGTTTAGTCTGTGTTTACTTACTCTTCACGTCTTATTAGTATTTTTGTTAGAAGTTGATGACAACATGTTTCTTTGTTTTTGTTACAGGTTGGAACAACGAGATGAGGGAAATATGTTATACAGATTCATAGTTTTTCAATAATTTACGTACTATTTGTTTATATAAACTTGTTAATTCTCTTTTGAGTTCTTTATAGGTGTTTTATTCATAAGAAGACTCCTCTTTCAAATGGCAATCGACGGGAGCTTTAGTTTTGAATCTACACTCACAAGGTTTCTTGCACGCTGCCCGGAGCTTCAATGTTGCCCTCAGTTTAATACCCTTGCAAAGAAGGTGCTGAACGTTCTTTATAAGTTCAGTTAATGGAGAAATTCAAAATTTTCTCACTTTTCGTTGGGTATATTATTATAATAAAAGATATCTCATGCTTTCTTGGTTTTTTTTTACTGTTTAACATAATTTTGCCCGGAAACCAAGATTTATGTTATGCCCTTATGTGTTTCTGTATTTCATCTGCGTGTAGGGGTGTGCTATAGGAGAAGACGATGTTGTCAATAACTTGGCGGAGCTATTCATACATCCAAAATATACAATTACATTGATAGGATGTTTCCGGCCACTAGCTGAAAAGATTATTGACAAAGCCGTGTCACTTCTTAGGCTTGTTCACAATTTAAGAACTAATTCTGAGAGTACTACGAGCCAAATTGAAGAAGACAATGTACTAATCAAAGTTATCAATGTTATCGAGTTCTATGATCAAGGTGGGAGAGGTCTAGATCTTCACGAGCTTTCTTGTTTGGCTTTCTGTCGTGCCCTTGGTTTGGCTCCATTTTTATTGAGGTAATTTATGTAGGTGTAATATCTTGCTTGCCTCCTTATGAAAAGTTTTTCTTAAATTTTTTCCATCCGTGTATATGCTTACTAGCTAACTGTAAAATTTATGGTTTACTGATTTCGTCCATCTTATACACTCGGAATATGATGCTTTACACCCCTACATATTTACTTACCAACTAACTGAAAAATCTATGCTGACTGATTGACTGTATGACACCAACTTCTTCTGTCTTATGCACTTAGTAAAAGTGTCCTAGTTTCTGTTTAGCTGTTAGTAAATTTGGAACAAATTTGTTGATACTCCAAAAAAGATGGACAATGAAGCAAAGTCTGTCTGCAATTTGTTTTGCTCTGTGGCAACCATGAGATCACATATAACTTGCTGTGATTCCTAGAACCGTTATAGTCTTGTAAGATGGCTGCAAGTTGCTATTAAATTTTGGATGGATAGTTTTGGTCATATGTAGTTGTATGATATGCATATCATTTCCTTGTTCTTATAAAAAATTGACATTTCATTGTTATCTTTGAAGAAATCGTTGTGGGTTCCTTATTGAATCCTAAATTAAATTATCTTCGCTGTAGAAGTGCCGTTTCCACCTGCTTTAAGTTGCTTTTACTCATTAAAAGTATTGGCTATTTGGTACAGGTCTGTTTTATGTTATTTTAAATTTGCTCCACCTCCTTTTGAACGGATTGTGATTGAAGGACCAGCTTCTGTTGTTGGTAGCAAGGTACTCTTCATCTCTTTCTTTCATGTTTTATTTAATGAATAAACTATTAGGTACTTTTAAGTTTCTTTTGACATTATGTAAGTTTTCAGGTAGTTTTTTTAATACTTTGTATTTGCAAGTTACAAATCATTATAGTCATGAATGATAAAGGTGACCTAGCTATACAATATCTCTCCTTGTCTCTGACTTAATGTTAGCTGTTATAAAATTATATAAGTGGGGTGGGTAAGGAATTGTCTCGGACAGTTCCAAGAGAATTACTATTCAAGTTGTTACTATCTGCTCCTTCTACAGTCAGTGTAGTACAAAGGCAGGTGGTTGTGCAACTTCAACATCTCATACAATCTTTCAATTCATTATAAATAAAGGTTTTGTATCAAACCTGTTTAGATATCTTAGTTTCAGGACTTTGTATTTGCAAGTCATTGTAATATTAGTTGTAGAGGTGTCCTAGAGAGGCAATATCTCTCCTTTTCTTGACTTAGGAATGAAAACATAAGAAACAATTTGCTCGCTGAAATAAAAAATAATATAAGTTAGGTAGATAAGGAATTCTCTCTTTCAGTTCCAAGAGAATTTCTATTCAAGTTTTCACTATCTACTCGTACT
Organism: Begonia loranthoides; assembly: GCA_022433065.1. Classification (NCBI taxonomy): domain Eukaryota; kingdom Viridiplantae; phylum Streptophyta; class Magnoliopsida; order Cucurbitales; family Begoniaceae; genus Begonia; species Begonia loranthoides. Next base: position 462,784 of record CM039472.1, on the reverse strand, counting down.
ATTGCTTGCGTATAAACCATTGTGGCTATTATTTGTTTTTGCATCTTATGAATAACGATTTGGTATTATACTTGTCACTTTTAATAGAAGATTTGTTGAAATTTATATAACCAGAGTGTGTTTTTTGGTTGAAAAATAACCTGTTGAAATGTTTACTTTTCGATATTGACAAAGTCTTATTTTCTTTATTTTCCATCTTACTCTCTTGCCAAGGTTTTTATTTGGTCACCTTTGAAATTTGGTTATTTTGTAATCAGGTTGGAATTGAATTATTGCTTCCTGCTCGTATATCTTATCGCATCTTGCTGATGGAGCCTAACATTTTCTCAAAATTTTGGGACTGGTCTTGTTTCCTCGATCTAGTAAAATCATTTCCTTCAAATGACCTTGGGAGATGCTCTGATGTAGGAGCGGTTGATTCAGACATAAGATGGTGTGCAAGACATATACTATCAGTAGTACAAAAGACGATTTGCGAAACAACTTCTAATTTGAATCCTGGGTCTCAAGATGCATTTTCATGTTTATTGCGGTTGGTGTCAAATTTGCTTTTATCACCTTTTACTTAAAGTATATTTGCCTGTTTCTTAGAATGAGAAGTATATCCATTATTCATATTATTTATTTTCCATTTTCAGCTGGGAGGAATTCTGTCAGGATACATCATTGGAGAAGGCTGGGTGCTATGTTGAATTTTCTGAAGAAGATAAAGTCAGTAACTTATGCAGCAGTAATATAAATCTAGAGAACTCGATGCATTCTTTTAAATTTAGTAGTCCTGCCTTTGCCACATCAATACTGGATGAAATTGAGCCTCCAATGAGAAGTCGACGACTTACTATCAGGTAGTGTCATCAAAATGTTAATTCTCATTCATTTGGTCATAATTGTCGACAAGTAAAGAGTAGAAATTATGCATTTAACTTTTAAAATGGACTGCCACAATTAAAGTGGAGCTAAAAAGGTTCAAATCCTTAGAAGTAAAAAAAATATAATCAACTAACCCTTAAACAAAAAAATATTGTGCTGCAAAAAAAGTTGTTCTGAAAATGATCTTAGTTTACAAACACCATAAAACTTAGCCACCTTCATGTTCACACCCCCACCCTCTTCCATTATAATAAAATGTGCTTGATTGAAGTGGGCAGCACCCAAGATACATCGAGCTATGCTAGTGGCCACTTCAAAAGTACATAATGCATTTGACAATGTCGACAAGGTGTTTCACATTTTCTTCTGCCTTGCCAGCAAACCCACGTTTAAGTTGTTGCATGTGAGAACCACCTCACTACAGTCTTCAACTGGGTTATAGTGGCAATAAGATTAAATAATATTACTTTGCCAAGAAATTGCTATCATTAATAAAAGTCTAAACCATCAATTATTGCGAAATACTTATATATCGTCCATTGAAAAACCTTCCTCCCTTTTTTGTCTTTGGGCTTTGGTCATGATTTTTATCAATATCGTCATCACAATAATTTTTTGTGATCAGACTATTCTTCTATGGCCAAGGATCAAGTAAAAATGGTAACAAGATTCAACATTCTTCATGTTACACGTGGGCATTTCTTTTTGTTATCTACAAGGTTGGTTCTAATTTCTCTTTTTGTTTTCAGGGATGATGATGAATCACTCCGGACTTCACTTGTTCTGGTGTCATCGATGATGAAAAGTTTTGAAATGGTTCTCCTTGCTTTGAGTCAAAAGTGGCCTGTTCTTCTTTATGGCCCTCCTGGAGCTGGGAAGTCAGCTCTCATTAACAAGTTAGCTAGGGACAGCCAAAATCAAGGTAATTTCATTTTCGGAGTTTGGTCAAACATGATTTCGTTGTTCAACTTGTCCAAATTTTACCCTTTAGTTTATAGGAACATATTTTAATTTACCATTGTTTATTGTTTTTGAACTATTATGTGGTGATTGTTTAGCCATCTTGCAACAAAATTCTTCTTATTATAATAAATTTTTTTTATCTTTTGGTTAGTTTTGTTTATTCACATGGACGACCAAATTGATGGTAAAACACTAATCGGAAACTATGTTTGCACGGAGCGTCCTGGTGAATTCAGATGGCAGCCTGGTTCTCTTACTCAGGTATGATTTCTTGATGAATGTGTGTGTGTGTGTGTGTGTGTGTATATATATATATATAATATATATATATATATATTGTTACTCAGTTGGATTGGTTGGGCTGTGGACTAATAATATTTTCAACTGTTACTTCAGAAAGATAAATAAGGATACATTGTTGTATTTCTGTTCTATCCATTGCTGGCTGCCCAAAATGATTTTTTCGATGGTCTTTTGATTTCTAGAAAAATTATCAACAGAGGCACTTCTTCTTTGTTTTGTTCGTTGCAGGCTGTCCAAAATGGTTTTTGGGTAGTCTTTGAGGATATAGACAAAGCATCATCTGATGTACAGTCTGTCTTACTACCTTTATTAGAAGGGTTGTGTTCATTTGCAACTGGACATGGAGAGGTGCGTATACAAACATTTTATTTATAAAATTTATTTGTTGTTAATCATTTCCCACCAGTGAAAAAAATATTTTCTAGTACTTTCCTGATAAATTTTTTAACTTTCATGGTTTAGTGAGCGAAATGTTCTAATGTTATGGTAGACAGATCATATAATGCTTCTTAAGAATATGGAATGTCTTGCAGGAAGTAAGGGTGGCAGAAAATTTTAGACTGTTCTCTACTATTTCCACTTCTAAGCTTGATTCATTTCACTGTTCAGAAGGTTGGTGTATATTGACTTCTCCTCTTTGAAATGCTTTCTTGCAGTTAACTGTTGTAATAAGTTTATTTTGTTTAATCATCTAATTTGTTGAAATTGGTTTTTTTAAAATTGGCCGTGTAGCACCTATATTTTTCTTTATGAGGTATTGTTCGTTGAAAAGGAAACAATAATCTCCTAATTATAGAATGAACCCTAACAGCTAGAAATAAGCTTTAGCTATTTTGGAATTATTTACATGTGTGTTAAGGTAATTGACTATACTTTTAATTATTTTTATGTTAAAGGCACTTTCTGAAAATATTTGTTTATCTATTTTTGGGGTACTTTTTGCTCAAAGTTTAAGACCTATTGTTTGTTGAATACTATCATGTACTTCTTTTAGTCGTACATTTGGACTTGAGTAAGAAACTTTTTTCATTAACTTTTTCGTCCATAAAAGACGGATTTGAAAACAGTATTTTCAGATAAATCTGAAAGATGAGATACTAATAAATTAGAAAAGAAAGATTACTATTCGGAAAAGTGACAAACTCCTCAAATTAAAATCTATTCATAGGAAATACCTAGAGTTTCTAACCTTTCATTGATAATAATTCTAGAGAAAGCCTACCTTTTGGTATTTCTGTATTCTCATCATTCTTAGTTAGATAGAAATAGTAGCAATGCGAATCTTCAAATGAGCTCCTGGGATACTACTGCATTTTTATCTGTCAAAGTTTTGTAGTGTGTTTAGTTAAAAGTACTCTGCTTGAATTGAGGGGTAACAAGTTACTAAGTTTGTTCCTCATTGCTTGTTTTTGTGTATTTGAAACAAGAGGACTAGACTGATTTGAGTGATGATCCGTTGAATCTTGAGAATCTTTTTATTCTTTTTTTATAATGCTTGATCTTGATGGGGAAAATTGTTAGTTGTTTGCTGCTATGTAGTTTTTGGGGATTGAACCCTTTTTAGTCGCTCTCTCCTTTTTATGTATATTTTCTTCTTCTTTTTTATTAAACTTTATCACCAATAAAAAGATCTTGTAATATAAGATGACTTGGAAGACAATTCTCTTGGCAAATAAACCGTCCATAACACTGATCAGAGTCAGGAAAAAAAAATGTACTGGACACTCCAAGATTTTGTTAAACATAGCTTCCTCATAAATCCCGCTAGATTGATTATTTTATCTTTCTGAATATTCAAATTTGGAGAACTGTATAATTTTTGGTTCTCGTGACGGAAGTTGATCTCATTTACCTACAATTTCATGTTGTCCATTGTGTTTTCATCTCATTCTAGATCCTGATCATCATTCTTGACTCCTGCGGTTTTACAAACAGCACTCTCCTTCCAAACAAAAATCAAATTTCATCTTCATCACCGACAAAACTCTTTTCACGTGTTGCTTTAACACAATTTGAACAACTAATAAAATAGTGAATAGAATTCAATCAGAAAAAAAGTTTGTTTTTTGGTGGGGTATTCTTATTTACCCATTTCTTGTGCAGTTGTGCTTTCTGCACACAAGATAATTCTTATAAAAAAATTGTGTTTTTGTCTGCAGGTGGGAGTGCACTCAGTGTACTTTGGAGGAAAGTGATAATTAAACCTCCGAGCAATGAAGACTTGCAAAATATAATTAAAATCCAGTACCCTTTAATAGATCCAATTGCATTCAAACTGATAGGTGGGTTGTTTTGTCACTTTGCGTATTTGAGTTGGATTTGTTATTAGCTGCCAATGAATTATGGTTGAATAAATGTCTTCTCAGAAACATTTGAAAGGGTGAACTCTTCCTTTTTGCATCAAGTTACCGGATTTTGTCCGCAGGATTCTAATTCTATTAATCACTACAGGCGGTTCTCATTAAGGTAGATGAAGTTGTTGGTAAATTCTACTTATGTTTTATTTAATATTGTTTAAATTCCAAAGACCTGTACAAAATTAATTGCAGGGATCTTCTTAAGTGGTGCAATCGTATAGCAGGCTTGGGGTTTAACTTTGTAAGCAGCAACTTGCCTAGCTACCAATCTCAGTGCATTTATCAGGAGGTTTGATGTTTGTCACATTTTTACATTTGTTTAGTTGATATACAATATATTCTTTGTCATTAATAATACTTTGGTCATAGAGAAGGCATTTATTATTTTTCTTATTTGCAGGCTGTTGATATATTTGCATCCTTTTCAACTTCGGCAGAAAATCGGTTGACTATAATGAAAGAAATTGCCAAGTTATGGGCAGTGCCAATTTCTTTGGCTGAGACTTTGTATCCTTTTAACAAACCTTCAATTCAGGTCTTTGTTATTCCTAATGGAAACCAATTGCCTTTTATTTATTTGCTTTGATTCTCATTTTTTAAAAATCTAGCAGGATTCACTTACGGATGTTAGAATTGGCCGAGTGCATCTTCCAAGATACCAAACAGCTGTTAGTACACTTTATTGTTCTGTATGTAGCTTTGTTCTTATGTTTGGCTGAACTGGGTTTTTTTCGTTGTGATTTTTATAGGTAAATCATAAAAAAAAGCCTTTTGTGGAGATTAACAGTTCTCTGCATGTACTTGAGAGAATAGCTTGCTCTGTTAAGTGTAATGAGGCTGTTCTCTTGGTTGGTGAAACTGGTACTGGTAAGACTACAATAGTACAGTACCTAGCCGCAAAACTCGGCCAAAAACTTACAGTTTTGGTATGTTTGTATTCCTCATTCTCACTTGTTTCTTTAATACCTAACAATCTGAATGATAGTTTTTAAGCTTACTTTTTTTCTTATTTCAGAATTTAAGTCAGCAGAGTGATGTTGCTGATCTTTTGGGCGGGTTTAAGCCTATTGATTCACAATTTATTTGCTTTTCCCTGTTTAAGGAGTTTGAGGACCTCTTCTCTAAAACTTTCTCATCAAAGGTTTTTTGTGTTTAAAATTTTCTTTGAACTCCGTTCTTATGTTGAAGCGTGCTTTCTAACTTTGCATCATTAACTACTCATGTTCAGTTCAATGGGGAATTTTTATCTCGGCTACAAAAGCATTTTAGTGATAAGAATTGGAGAATGCTACTAACTGGATTTCGGAAAGGTGTAAAGTTTCTTCAAAAGTCTGCAGATGTGGGACTGCGAGGTTGCTCTAAAAAGCGAAAGAAACCATTAAATGAAGACAATGTCAGTGCTTGGGAGAAATTTTCTGTAAAGCTTGAAAATGCCCTTGGTCAGATGGATACTCAATCTGGAATGATATTTTCATTTGTGGAAGGAGCTTTTGTAACTGCTCTTAGAAATGGAGAATGGATTCTTCTCGATGAGATCAATTTAGCTCCACAAGAGACCTTGCAGAGAGTTATTGGAGTTCTGGAAGGAGGGACTGGATCACTCTGTTTGGCCGAAAGAGGGGATGTCAGTTATATAAGTCGACATCCTAATTTTCGAATCTTTGCTTGTATGAATCCTGCAACGGATACAGGAAAGCGAGATTTAACTTTCTCTCTACAGAGCAGGTTTACCGAATACTTTGTTGATGACGTCTTGAACGATGAGGATCTGGCTATGTTTGTTAATAGATTTGTGAATGATAGCAAAACAAACAGAGAAGTAGTGAATAACATTGTTTCTTTCTATAAGGCAGCCAAGATGGCTTCTGACAGAAATCTACAGGATGGGGCCAATCAGAAACCACAATACAGTTTAAGATCTCTTTATCGTGCCTTAGAGTACACAAGAAAAGCTGAAAGAATATTTTTATTTCCGAGAGCTTTGTATGATGGGTTTTGTATGTTTTTCCTTACTATGTTGGATCCACCCAGTGCTGAGATAATGAACCAAATGATACTTACACGCTTGTTGGGGGGGCAAGTTCCTCCTCATGTACCCTTTGATTCCTACTTATCTTTTAAAAAGGATGCTCAATCTGATGATGATTCAGGAAGTTATGTTTTGACAAAATGTGTGAGGGAGCATCTTAGGAATTTGGCTCGTGCAATTTTGATTAAAAGATACCCTGTACTTCTGCAAGGCCCCACGTCTAGTGGGAAAACTAGCCTTGTTAAGTACCTTGCTGCTTTGACTGGCCATGAATTCATAAGGATCAATAATCATGATCACACTGATTTGCAAGAATATTTGGGTACCTACATAACAGATGTTAGTGGCAATCTCATATTTCAAGAAGGTATGCTAGTAAAGGCTGTTAGGAATGGTTACTGGATAGTTCTTGATGAGCTTAACCTGGCTCCATCTGATGTGCTTGAAGCATTAAATCGACTTCTGGATGACAATAGAGAGCTTTTTGTGCCTGAAATTGGGGAAACCATTCAAGCTCATCCAGATTTTATGCTCTTCGCAACTCAAAATCCTCCTACTTTGTATGGTGGACGGAAAATGCTTTCCAGAGCATTTCGTAATCGTTTTGTGGAGATACATGTGGATGAAATTCCAGAAGACGAGATGATCACAATAGTGGAGAAGAGATGTGAAATCCCTGAAACCTATGCCAAAAAAATGATAGAAGTCATGAAAGAGTTGCAGTTGCACAGGCAGAGTAGCAAAATATTTGCTGGAAAGCATGGATTTATGACACCAAGAGACTTGTTTCGTTGGGCATACCGTTTCAAGGAATTTGGGTGTTCTTATACAGATTTGGCAAGAGATGGTTATTATCTCTTAGCCGAAAGGTTGCGTAATGAGGAAGAGAAGTGTGTGGTCCAAGATGTTTTGGAGAGACATCTTCGAGTAATCCTTGCCCATGTTGACTTATACAAAGAGGTATGAGGTGTTAACCTATATGGTTGGTGAGTTTGCCTGATGTATGGTTGGAAATGAATTAATAACTATGTGATACAGTTTCAATATTCTTTTAGTTGCTACTCATGTATGTTAGACTGGAATAATAGTTAGGTATATGCATATTGACCTGGGAGATCATGTAGATGTATATGTTCTTTTTATGTACAATATTGCAAAAATCTTCACTTCTGTTATTTCTTTCCTTTCTGTAGGAGTTCCAGATTTCATTTTTTAAGAGCTATTATTTGACATTGGGCAATGAAACTGGTTTTTATAAATTTTGTTGTAATTGATTTTTTCCACTATTATTTTCTTGAATATGGCGCATCAACCATTCTTCTCTAGAGGTGGTATTCTTGAAACAGCCAATTCTGTTGATGTGGAATTCATTCCAATCCTGAGTGTTGTCTCCACCACCTCCGCTATTTTTTGAGTGTTAATGAGATGCTTTTGAGTCATCACGGCTAATTTTTTCAGGACTATTCCATGTTGAGATTGTTTTGCTAATCCTTCAAATGTAACCTAGGTTTCGATATATACATGTCTTTGAACAGTGTGTTTGTGTGGGAATGATCTAGCCTGTTGAATTTAGACAACAATCAAGAACAATTTCTTGTTTTTTGGATATATCCACCCTTAAATGGTGACTGCATATTGCAATTAAGCGAGTGAATCACAAATAATTTTTATTTAATAAGAATTCCTTTAAGTAATAGATGGCTAAACTTTTGATTAATTTATATTTAGGAACCATTTGGCAGGGGTTCTTCACTCCACTCAAGTGATGATGCAGGCGCATCTGGAAGTCTTTCAAAGTACGATAAGAAATAAACATTTTTACTTTTTATTTTTTTCTTGTTGTTAATGAACTGTGATCTTCTTTTTGGAAAGTAATTCAATTATCTCTTTTTGGTCGATTACAGTGTCATCTTGACTAAAAGTATGGAACGATTATGTTTTCTTGTCTCAAGATGTACTCAAAATAGTAGATATCGAGAGCCTGTTCTCCTTGTTGGGGAAACGGGAGGTGGTAAGACTACAGTCTGTCAGTTACTCAGTGCACATTTGAAGAAGAAATTGCACATTTTAAATTGCCATCAGTACACTGATACCTCAGATTTTATTGGAGTATGTGATCTTTACCATTTTGTTGATACCTCTGGTTTTCTGTATGATGGCTGAACATTGAGGCGAAACAAAACATAATACCTAATGTATCTCAAAGATCTAACCTAATTTTGTTTACTGTTTCTAGGGATTTTATCCAATTCGGGATAGATCAAAACTGATGGCAAAGTTCAAAAATGTTATTGAAGGATTGATCTCAAGGACTTCTATGCAATGCCATCCAGATATCGTGAGTGATTTGTCTGGTCTTTTCCTTTTGGAGTATGTTTGAGTTTTCCTTATTTTTTCTTTGTGTTGTAGACAATGTCTACTGACATAGAGCAAGCATCTTCAACGCTTCATTCACTAGAGAGAATAATAACAAGCTACAGACAAGGCCAGTTCTTGTATCCTGATGTCAGCTTGCAAGAACTCGAATATATAAATAAGAAGCTCCTAAAGCTGCAGCAAAAGTGGCAGACGATTTTCAGGTGGGAGGATGGGCCCCTGGTGCAAGCAATGAAGAACGGTGATCTATTCCTTGTTGATGAAATTTCCCTGGCTGATGATAGTGTACTTGAAAGGTTAAACAGCGTTCTGGAGCCAGAGCGAAAACTGGTAAATAACTTAAGAGCATGTTATTACTTTAGTTGATAAATGATTTGATGGAAATTTCTTTTATAAGAATATTGTATTGATGTATTTTCAATTTGAAAAGGAATGAGACTCTTATTAGTAACCAGTGTTCTGAGTGTTTGGCAGTCTAGTATTATTATGTGTAAAGCCTTAGATTTTTTGTACTCATTCACGAAGTTTTCTATCTGTGAGCTGCAACCACTCACACCAATGTGATATTCTCAACTATTCTTCATTTCAGTCTTTGCCAGAGAAAGGAGGAATTAATCTGGAAACCGTAACTGCTCACCCAGAATTCTTTCTTTTTGCAACAATGAATCCTGGGGGTGATTATGGCAAGAAAGAACTTTCTCCAGCTCTTCGGAATCGATTTACCGAGATTTGGGTTCCCTCTATTAGGAACCTCGATGAACTTAGAAGTATAGCTCTAGAAAGGTAAGCCAACTGGATGTTCATGTTGACAGTTGTTGCAATGTTTTTTTTGACTTTGCTTGATTTCTTTTTGTAATATTTGCAGGTTTTCTAATCCAAAACTTAAACATCTTGTGGGTCCTATGCTAAGCTTTTGGGAAGTAAGTTTGTTTTGTTTATGGTGTTCTTTGATTTGGCAATTGCTTTTATTGTGCAAAGTAATCATCCTGCATTTCTTAGTTTATTTCTTGTAAGAGAAAAAGCATCTAATCTGTTCATCAAAGTGCATGAGATTGACTCTGAGGTTTGGTAATGGAGTATATGTTCATTTTTTTTAACATATCTGTCGAAACTAGCTTTTACTCTCATTTCTTTAATTGTACCATATAAAATAGTGTTTCCCTTAATATCTTTTATTGTAGTGAGCTTTCTGGGAAATCCCAAAGGCCTTTATGATATGATTTTGCATTGGATAACAAAAAGTCTGTACTCTATAGCATTTTCTCATTCTTGATATGATGGCGTTTCTCAAATTAAAATTTTTTCGTTTGTTATCACGATTAACAATTGTTTGTTTATTGTAATTTACAGTGGTTCAACACAACACAGTCAGGAAGAATGCTTACAGTGAGAGATCTTCTCTCTTGGGTTTCTTTTATTAACTCGACCGAGAGTAGCTTAGGGCCTGAATATGCTTTCCTTCATGGGGCGTTTCTTGTTTTGCTCGATGGCTTGAGTCTTGGTAACTTTTACAGTTATTCGGATATATGTTGTCAAAGAATCTGTCTTTATTTTAAGATGATGCTCATTTTGTATTTTTCTTCAATGCTTTCCTTAGTTACATAAGTTATCTATGATAGATAATTGTACATGCCATAAAAACATTGGCTTTTCAGTCCTTAATGTATCTCCAAGCATCTGTTGTATCACACATCAAAAAAAGGTGTTTGATTTTGTTTGTTTCTATAGTACTGGCTTATAATTGTGGAAGTGTTTTAGTGAACTACTGTCGACAGAATGAGTTGTATGATATGATGTTATCTTTTACTCTTTTTTTAATTTCATTTTTTTTCTAAATTTTACTTCTTTACTCTGTCAATTTTTTATTTATCCGTTCATTTTCTTTTGCATTTTTTTTTTCAGGAACTGGTTTGTCTAAAAGAGATAGTTCAGAGTTGCGGGAGAGATCTTTCCAGTTTCTGTTAGAAAAACTAGAGGTACTTCTTTAGTCCTTCTATCCTTTAAGTACGTGGAAAAATATGTCTAGACATAATGTATTCTCTTGGAAAAGTTGTAGAGTGCTGCCTTCATTTTTATGTTTGATAAGAAACCTAAGTATTGTGTTTTTCTGGTCTGATACGATTGATACCATTATGGGCTTGTATTTCATTGGCTACAGGGGCATTGTAATGACTCAGTACGCTCAAAACTTGAAAGAATTGAATGTTATGGATGGGGAGATTCTGGAACAGATGGAGATGTTTTGATGGATAATATGAGGCACAGTGAAATATTTGGTATCGATCCATTTTACATTGAAAAAGGTAAGTTATGTTTTTTCATTGACATTTAATTAGCATCTTCAATTTTTCTCTGGTTGAATGACTTATGTATTTACGTTGAGGATAGCTAAATGGTTTTATTTTTATATGTTTTTACTTTTTTTTATCAGTTTATGTACTTTTACTAAATGAACAACTAAAGAGCCAAGCTTAACAAATTATGAACTGTGGTTATCTATCTTCATCAATAATCTATTGTCATTGAAGTTTCTTATAAAAAAAATAATCTATTCTCATTGGAGGTAATCTCATCATTTTATATTTATACTTTAATCAGATAGTCATTATGCCAAAATGTTATATTTAATGTTCATTAATTGTGATATCTAGCACTTTGTTCAGGAAAGGTCCTTCCTCTCCCACTCTTGTATATTCTCCTTAATATAAATCGTTTCTTATAATAAAATAAATTATGTTTTCTGTTATAAATATGTTTTTGAGTAGTTCAATTGATAAAATTTTAGGTTATGAAAGTTGTGACTCTGGGAAATATGAGTTCCTAGCCCCAACCACTCAGAAAAATGCTCTAAGGTTACTCCGAGCCATGCAACTTTCTAAACCTGGTATTTTTCTTTGAGTATTAGAAATTATCTATTTTTTTCCTTTTACTTCTCAAATTCGAAAACTCTTTTCTTTTTCATCCTTAAGTTGCTTGCGCGTTTCAGTTTTGCTCGAAGGTAGTCCAGGTGTAGGGAAAACAAGTCTAATAGTTGCACTTGGTGATTTTTCTGGTCATAAGGTTGTGCGAATAAACTTATCTGAGCAGGTTCGATTTTGGCATTTCTCCCCTATACATTTTCATGTTATTCCTTTGTAGTCTTTCTAATTTTGTTTTTTTTTTCATGCTTTTAGTTGTTTTAATCTAACCAAGATTTTGTGCAGACTGATATAATGGATTTGTTGGGGGCAGACTTACCAGTCGAAAGTGAAGAAGGAATCAGTTTTGCCTGGTCTGACGGAGTATTATTGCAGGTTTAATATTAAAGTTTTTTAGCTATTGCATATCATAGATTAAGAAATTTTTTGCGAAGTTCTGAAATTTTTTTTGAATTTCATCAGGCCTTAAAGGAGGGAAGTTGGGTCTTGCTGGATGAACTTAATCTCGCTCCACAATCTGTCTTAGAGGCATGACCATAATTTCCTGATTTAATTTCTTGCTATTAGAATTCTCTTCTACTTTTCAATTATTATTTCTAATGGTGGTTCCTTTCTTTTAGGGATTAAATTCGATTCTGGATCATCGGGCTGAAGTATTTATTCCTGAGTTGGGTCTTACCTATAAGTGCCCACCATCTTTCAGAATTTTTGGTTGCCAAAATCCTTCATATCAAGGGGGTGGTAGAAAAAGTCTTCCGAAATCTTTTCTGAATAGATTTACAAAGGTATACTTGTTTCAATACATTTGTTAAAAAAAAAATGCAAATCTTAACTTTCTGTGAGTATAAATGATCTCTTTTTTCCGTTTCAGGTTTATCTGGATGAGTTGCTTGAGGATGACTATCTTTTCATCTGTAGTTCACTTTTCAAGTCAATTCCAAGGGCTCTACTTATGAATCTTATTGAATTCAATAAAAAATTGCATGAAGACATTGTAATGCATCAAAAGTTTGCTCAGGATGGCTTACCATGGGAGTTTAATCTTCGTGATGTAGTTCGATGTTGTCAGATCATAGAAGGTTTGTCCCTCTTTGATTTGGTGAATTACGGTTTTTTATTTTTGGGTAAGGTTGAGTTTTATGCTTACAATCAACTTGATATAATGTTTGTGTCTTGAGCATTTTTTATAGCTCATCTCTTGTTCATTCTTTCTTTCATTTTTTTATTACTTATAAAAATGTGTTTGTTTGTAATGCAGTTGCCCCTGAAGCTTTGAGGAATCATTGCTTTCTCAATGTTGTCTACATACAGAGAATGCGCACAGCTGGAGACCGCAGGGAAGTTCAACTTCTCTATGAGAGAATATTTCATGTGAAGCCATTTATAAATCCTTATCCACGTGTTTCACTTAATCGCAAGTATCTTGTTGTGGGGAATACAGCCATTGAGAGAAATAAAAGCCAACTGTCTAATATTTCAACTAGTCAGCTCAAAATTATTCCTGGAATTCGTCATAGTTTAGAAGCTGTTGCCGAATGTGTACAACATCAGTGGATGTGCATACTGGTTGGTCCATCTTCATCTGGCAAGACATCATTGATAAGATTACTAGCTCAGCTCACAGGCAATGTACTGAATGAATTGAATCTTTCAGCAGCTACTGATATATCTGAACTACTTGGATGTTTCGAACAGTATAATGCTTTTCGGAATTTTCACACTGTTCTTTATCAAGTTGAACAACATGTTAACCAGTACTATGCTATGCACATGAAATCCTTAAAAGAAGAGTTTGGTGGGGACGAAAAGGAGCTTATTACTAAATGGCTTGCCTTTTCATCTGGCATCAATCATGTTGTATCAGGTTCTATGTCTATGTATATGGAGAACTGGAAAAGAGTTGTTGGTTCTCTGGTTGTGTTGGAAGAGATTATTGAGAATCTGATGTTGAATCTGGAGAAAAATGGTTTTCCTATTAATGTACTTGTTAAAGCCAGGAAGACAATTTTGAAGTTGCAAGAGAGCTGCAATAAAAATCCTTTTTCAGCAAAGTTTGAATGGATCATTGGTGTATTGATCAAAGCCATAGAGAACGGAGAATGGATCGTTCTCAAGAATGCCAATCTTTGTAACCCCACTGTACGATAAAGTTTTTTTAATTGACACTTTCGATAAATTTTTTATATAACACTATTTAAAGTTTGGCAAATATGCAGCTGATGAAATTATGTTTTTTTCCATGTCTCATATAGGTACTTGATAGAATCAACTCTTTGGTGGAACCAAATGGGTCAATTACAATCAATGAATGTGGTACTGTTGATGGCAAACCTGTATGTTTGCACCCTCATAGTAATTTTCGCATATTCCTCACTGTTAACCCCCGCTATGGTGAAGTTTCCCGAGCAATGCGAAATAGAGGAGTTGAAATATTTATGATGGAGCCTTATTGGGTACATAATGGAGGTGGTGGACTTAATTCTCAGGATATTTTTCTCATCGATGTTAAGAGATTTCTTGTTCTGTCCAGTATCCCAGGTGCAAAGTTAGTTGAATCAATGGGAAAAGCTCATATATATGCTAGATTTGAAGGTTTGAAGCTGAACATTCGCGTCACTTTACTTGAGCTTTCGCGGTGGGTTCAGCTATTCCAACAGCTAGTCATGAGTGGGAATATGCTTATCTGGAGCCTTCATACGAGTTGGGAGCACACGTACCTTTCTTCTTTGGGAGAGGCTATTGGGGCCAAAATAATAAATCATGCAAAAGTTGCGTACCTATCAGAGGTGATGCTCCCTGAGCATGATTTATCATGGGCTTCATTGTGTTTACCTGGAGGATGGCCAGTTCCACTTAAGATAAGGGATCTGGTTTTGTACTCAGAAGAAGCATGTGTGAAGCAAAACTGCATGTATTTGGAGTTCCTGGGAACTGAATGTGCTTCTTATGAATTAGGAATCACCCATAAAGGATTTAGCAATACTTCAACTGCAACTGGTTATTCAAGAACTTACTCAATTGATATGATGAAGGTGTTGTCTGAGATCATGTTACTAAAACAGTCCAGTGTGGGCAAGGTAGTGGGTAGGAGGATAACTAAACTTGATTTGGCATTGGCTAATAAGAAATTGCTGTTTGCTGCCAATTGGACCATTGAACAAGCTTGTGAAAGAGATCTCGAGTTGTATATTCTATGGTTCACCTGGTTTAGCGCTAGATTGCAGCCTCTTTGCCACATTTTTTATTTTTTTCTGATATCAGTCAAGCAGGTGATGAAGCATCCAATCTGGAACTACATATGTTACTCACGGAATAAGATTACTTCTATATGTCGAATAGATCTTGACTTGCATCCTATTCCAATACTTGCGACTGAGTTAATAAATATGGTTCGCCAAGAAGTCAATTCTGAGTTATCCAAAGATCAGTTGAAATCTTCTTGTACGTTTCTATGTAATGCTATAAAGTGTGTAACTCCTCTTTTACTTAGTTATCATCAGTGGAACTGTGAGAATAGGTATGAATTTACTGGTGAGGCCCGAGTTTTCATTCCAGTATTGAAGTCCCTGCAAGAATTAGAGGAGGAATTTTTCTATAAGCTCTTTGATTCGTCTTCTAATTTTGTCGAGTCTCCTACCTTTGATACACTAATTCAGTTATACTGCTGCCTACTTGACAATCATAAACTATTTTGGGATTATCTTACATCATCAAAATTTGAGGAATTGGTAGTTTCATGGCATTCTTTGATGAAGGGCGTTGGGAAATTAAAGAACTTTTTTCCAGAGTCTGCTGAAATTCTGCAGGTAATATCACATTGAAAAATAGTAAATTATTGCTAGTCCTTTTTTTTTTTGTATTATGATTTTTCTTGTCTTGCTTAGAGGGAGAGTAAAAATCTGGAAAATGTTTCTTCTTGGTGCTTCCGTTCTGAGAATTCTTTGTTGTGGCTTCATGGTGGTCATCCGATTTTACCACCTTCTGCTGATCTTTATTATAAGCAAGATCAACTTGTCAAATTTTGTGAATCCATTTGGCCTGGGAAGATGAATTCATGGAGTCAGGGTACGCACTGAGTTTTATAGAAGTGCAAATAAGTTTTTCCAATGTGGTGTTTCCTTCCAATAATGTTTCATAATTATTACTTATTTGGCTTAATATTTTTGCTATAGCTATGGAACTTCCTCGAGATCAGCTAATTGCATTGTCAAATTCTGACTTGCGTTTACTTGCAATGCAAGGTAAACACCTCTATTGTTTTTAGACAAATTTCAAAAGGTGGACAACAACTGTCAGATTTTTCAATATCTTAACTATGCACCTTTACATACATTTTCATCTGTTGAGTTATGGTGCTGATTAAGGATATGATTATGGAGCATTTTACATTCGTTGTGAAATCAACTTATGTTGGGCATTGCATGATATCCTTATATATTGTCTTATCTTTTGTTGGATAGTACGCACTTTCTTTGAAATGTATTCTATATTCCATTTCCATAATTTTCATTAATTAATACATTGTTAATTTAATTCATTGTGTTGATTTTTTATTCTGATGCTATATTTATTTTAATCTTTTGCTTATCATGTAGGTCTTTCCATGACAACATGCATGATAGAGAAATGCCGGCTTTATGACAATGACACTGGCATTGTTCCGAATATGGAGGATATATATGAGGTTCGTGCTTTTTTTTTGTCGTTTCAGATTTCAGATTTACTTTCCCTCACACAAAAATCAATTTTTTCTGTTTCCAGACACTTTTGAAGAGGGTTAAAAATGAGAAACACGAGTGGGAGGCCCTTAACGAGTCTAAGGCTCAAGCTCTTTATGAGGAAAATTCATCCACTTGCTGTTCTTTGGGTTATGACATGTTGGTAAAGGAGTCATGCCGTGAAATTTGGCTGCAAACTTCCTCCATTATTGATAGTGCCAGTTTTTTTCTTGATATGGAATTATTGCTGAAGATTTCCACTGTTCTTTTGATCGATCCTGAAAACATAAACGAAGTAAGTTTTCTCATAATTTTTGTTCTGAGAGGGTCAAAGCCCTGCTCAAGCATTTGGCTTTAATTTTTTAAATTTTATTTTGTTATAATATTATAAGTATTGAAAGCTAGTACGGAAGGGTCAAGGGGTGTTGGTTTTTTGACTAGTCCGAAACCCACTCTCTCCCCCCTTTTTTTATTTTTTTATTTTTTTTATTTTTTTTATTTTAAGAAAACAAGATATGTTAAGAAAAGAATAGACAAAGAGACAGAAGGAAAGAGATTCTGCCTATTCTATTTGCACTCAGAGATTCCCTTATGCCCTTCAAAAATTGTGATATATATGTCAAATCCCGATATAGTCTCATTGTTCGAATTCTTTTTATTTGTTATATGGTTTCCTTTTGTTTACTCTCTCCCCTTGTTATTTCATTGGGAAATTAACACTGTAGACCCTATAGTTTGGGATCAACTACAAGTCAAATCTTAAAAAAATTTTGTTAACAACTAAAACCTTGAACTATGAAAAATTTCTGTCGGAGACCTCATAGTTACGTTTTCTGTCCAAATCCATCGATTTTAACGTCTCAGTTTCGTTGACGTCAAGAATTGTAGAACGGAGACGAAGGACGTCAATTATCAGCAGACGAGGGACGTCCCTCCTACTAGTTGTCGGGCGTCGGAATGATTATCGGGCGATGGCAGACGATAGAAGTCGCAAGTTTGAATTGGTCGGAGGAAGTCGAAATTTCTTTCTGCAATATTTAGGGCACAGAGTGCCCTTAGCGATTATATAGGCAGATTTGCGTCGTCTGTCGATAGGAGAAACGCTGTTGTTTAGCGTTCAGAGAATGACATTCGGTTGCACAACGGACGTCCCTCGTATTACGACGTACGGCCGTTGCATACTGAATGGCGACGTTTTAAGACAAGAGACGTCCATTGCGGGTAGAACGAGGTAGTCTTGGTCGAGGGATGTCCGTTGCTCGACGAGAGATGTCCAAAATAGGTTGCGGGACGTTCGTTTTAAAAGAGGGATGTTTGTCTTAATTGAGGGAATTCTCGCGTTTTAAAAACGCGTGTGCCTTACATGTGACCCTTCAACTGAAAAAAATTTGTAGTCTATCCTGATTATTCATTCCGATCCAAGGACGTCTCTAGCTTGATCCAACGGCCATGGATTGTTGTTCGCCATCGCTTTTGAAAAATGGTAGATTCAATCCTGGCCGTCAATCTCTATGAGGGACGTCATTCGCTTGATCCAACGACCATGGAATGTCGTCTGCCATCACCTTTGGAAAATGTCCCTATAAGGGACGTCCCTCCCTCGATCCAACGTCATGGACGATCGTCCACGATCGCCTTTGGAAATTGATATATTCAATCATGGCCGTCAATTCTAAGCGGAGGACGTCCTTCCTCGATCCAACGACTAATGAAGATCGTCCGCCATCACCCGATAATCATTCCAATGACCGTCCGTCTTTAAACGAGTAGGAGGGAGGTCCCTCGGCCCACGATAATTGACGTCTTTCGTCTCCATTCGACGGTTCTTGGCGTCAACGAAACCGAGGCGTTAAAGTCAACGGATTTGGATAGGAAATGTGACTACGAGGTCGTTGGCAAGAATTTTTCATAGTTCAGGATTTTTGTTGTTAGCGAAATTTCTTCAGGGTTTGCCTTGTCATTGACTGCAAACTATAGGGTATGCGGTGTTAATTTCCCTATTTCATTTGTGATTGATGTAGTACTTTGATTAAAGTTGTAGTGTTTATGGGTTTAAAAGACTTTTTTTTTTTTTTATATATTCATCACTTATTGCTTTGCATATTTTTAGGCTATTCTAATCTATAAAGGAAAACTAATTTCGGAACTTAATGTGCAAGCCTCCAATTATTCTTCTTTAATGAAAGGGATGAAGGAATGAAGGAGGAATTTAATTTAGTCATGTACATTCACTACTTGATACTAAAATATTTATATATTTTGCCTTATTTGTTTATGACAGGGGTTGGTTGGTGTATCAGACCTAATAAAATTTGTGTTGGACTTTTCTTTGGCCTTCTCGACTAGACCTCCTCAAATGTTTACTGCTCACCAGAACATACTCTGGACTCTTGAAGAGTGGTCTTCTTTACATAGAGGTTGGTGCAGTAATAATGTTTTGTTCAGGTTATTATCTTTGAGCTAATGTTTTGTAAAACTTTTCACAGGGAAGGCAAATGTCACCAATTTTGGCCTTGATTTGTGGTTTAGATGGCATCAGTCTTTGTGGACTCCTTGCCCTGATTTTGTGAAGGTATGTTTTTCTAATGTTGTAGTTCTTAGTATATTGCAAGGTGTAGATCCTCTATTTATGGTTTCCTGAAATACATGCAGCACTTCTCCAAGCAAGTAGATTATAATATGTCGATACCTTATTTGCCTTTTCAACCCGTGAATGCAGCAGCAGTTTTCCAGATTCTGTAAGATTATCATTTTCATTTGAACATAAGCAAATAAAAAATGTCTATTTTGGTTAGCATAATAAAATGTTCTCTGCATTCTGTAAATGATTTAATTAGTACTATTTTATATTGCTTAACAAAATAAATTGGTCTACGAAATATTGTGTTGAGCAGTGAAAAAGAGTTTCAATTAATTCTCAATGTTTACTGCCCCAACTGTCTATTTATCTAGTTTACAGCATTTTCTAATGCTTACAATTTGGAGAGTTAAAATTCAAAAACAATAAGGCTACAGATATACTAAAATTTCCTACAAGCTATAGAAATAAGTATTGTATATTAAAGCCTCTTACAATTCATTATCAATGCCTTTGTTAAAAGATTTGATGCTGATATATAATTCATGTGTTTATGGCCTCTATGCTTATATGCTAGGTTTTTATATTAGATGCATAGGTTTGTGTAAGTGTAGCTAACTCGTTTCACTCGATGCAGTTTTTTTACATATTCCCTTTTTTGTTCTTTTCATGAAATTCACTTGGATGGTTTTTTATGAGTCCCTCAGCAAAGCTTTTTTCATGGGTTCTATCATAATTTTTTATGAATATTCTTTTCATCATAATCATTTGCTAGAAGTATTTTCTATGATTTCTCCATGGCATTTTTATGAATTTAATCCTTTGTTTTTACAAAAAAAAATTATATCGTTATAATTTTTCCCTATCAAAAGAAAATGTCATAATTTAAGTCTGTGCAAGTCTCGCGTAGTGTTATTTTTTCTTCTGCATTTTTTTCCTTCTATATTGTTTGGTTTTGTGCCCATGTAGGCAGAGCCAACCTACTAATAGGAACATTTCTATGCAACGGATGAAGATCAAAGTTGCATCACGTAATCTATGGTGCAGCCCGCCTAAACGAACGACTGTTCTTGATTTTCTTTTATCTACTGCTTACAATCTTTTCCAACAGGTAAATTGATCGTTATGAATTAGAAATTTATTTGTGTCATCATCAAGGATGGTTTAGTTACATCTTTTGTTTGTGTTTTCAGATCATATTCGCGCACAGAAAATCTTTTGATGCTGATATATTTGACAAAATCAAATCTTCCCTTGGTTCTTTTGAGAAAGATACTGTGACTGTAAGACTCTTTGCAATCATTTAAATTTCTGACATTGTTGTCACTTTTTCAGGACTTAAAATAGTCACTTTTTGTCTGAACTTATCTCTCACATTATGTCTACTGGTATTGGGATTTTCAATAAACTTATTCTTCTTTGTAACAGCAAGAGCGGATTCGACATGTTTGCTCCCTCATAATGAAGTCAAGCCATTGCAGACTGAAATGTTCTGTTGATATGTTCATCGAGCCATTCCTTAGAGAGCTTTATCTTCATTCCGCATCAGCTGGTAACATTTTTTTATTTTATACCCATTGGATCTGAGGCCTTTTTTTAGATAATGCGTGTTTTCTGTTATGATAAAAATCACACTTTTTCTTAGTACTAGAATAATTCTGAAAAGTTTTATTGCTAATGTTGATATCTTTCTTCTCTATTTTTTTTTCCTCAGGATGTCATTATAATCTAGGTCTTACATGGTTGACACTTGGAAGTTTACGTTTATACCTCTTGCTTAGCTGTGGTAGTTTGGATCCTGTTATGAAGTACCATTACAAGTATATGCAATTGGCAGAAAGGAAATCTTCGCTTGAACTGGACATTCAGGTACTCACAAAAACTATGGTAATTTATTTTGCCACTTCCAATGATGAGAGGAAATTCAAAAATTCCATTTCTTTCAATACAAGCCACAAGCAAGGAATGCCAGTATACATATGCATAACATCATGAGGAGGTCAACAGGTGTTTGCTTTGCAGGGCTGTTTTTGTTCCCATTTTCCCTCCTAGTTCTTTCTATGTATGAGATGTGGTTGTCTGGCAAAGTACTCATTTATTTACCTTATAAGCTGCACCATATAGCTTTTTAGCTTATCTAAGCTATTTTAAGCTATATTTCTGGAGTCTTTCGAGTTATTTAAGCAAACTCAATTTTTTAAATATTATTTAATGAATTATTTAAAAAAAAAATGCTTAACAAGCCTACTTAACCTGAAAATGCTTAAATAAGTCAACGCATGTCAGCTTAAAGATAAAAACTGAGTTTAATTGGGTTATAACTTACAGCTATAAGAGAATACGCTTAAGTTGAACTATATAGAGTAATATCTAGTTGTCCTTGTGAGGGAAATGATCTGTCAATGTTGTGATATTAGTAATTGTAGATATTATATTTTTGTAGGTGCGGCAAGAGAGTGAGTATTTAGCTGGATCATTTTCTCTTGGTAATGCTGATAATGGGAGAGTAGAGAGACTTGAAAACCTTGATGCGGAGCAAAAAAATCTAAAAAAGAAGGTGGAGTAAGATATTCATTTAAAAATATACATGTGGTTTTTCATATATTTTGATAATTTGTTTCTTTTAGGAATTTTGAACTTATTGGTTCACTTGTCTGTTAGAAAACTTTCTACTTATTCATAGTTATACTTTCTCACTTATCTTTTACTAACTGCAGAAGCGAAATGCTGATACCCTTATCTTTCATGTGTTTTCATATTTGTATTCAGTGTTATATTATCGATGGACATCATCAAAGATAGTTGATACTTAAATTTTTTTATCCTACCAAGGAAAATAAGAATGATTAGGGAGGCTTTTTATCAATTTATTTTATCTCATACTGCTTAATTCCAAAATTCATTTTCTTAGAGATTTTTTTCCTCGTACAAATTTCGTGTTCTTATCATGTTTAATCAGTATAAATATTTTCATAAGCTTGCTGATTTTTTTTACTATACATATTAATTCATTAAATTTTTCTATATGAATAAAAATTTCTATTGATTGATAGCAAAAAATTTTTAAGCTAGGTTTAGAAATAGTGCCTTATAATTGTTTGAAAATATCTTCTAGATCTGTGTAAATCGTTTGGATCTGTTAAGTTTTTCTGATAATGCATGTTTTTCTTTTACACAGATTGTTTTTCGGTTGGACCCTGGGAAATTCAAGAAATTAAAGCTTGAATGTGATGTCTTTTTTGATGTTGTTAGTTTTTTGGTGACAAATATTGAGACCATAGAATCACAACAGATTGTTGAACGCATACACAACTTGCAGGTATTATTTTTACACCTGTCTAGACGCACTAATTTTGTATCAACTAATTCTATTTTTACAAAAAATCTATTATTTATATATATTGTTAATCCATGCTGCTTTTATGTTAGACATCACCAAATTACTAAAAATTGTTTGTTTATTATTCAGGAAACAGCTGCCCGGTTTATTGATCGATTATCAAATGATTACAGTGACTACATTGATGTAGTTCAACCAATTCAAATTGCAGTTTATGAAATGAAACTTGGTCTGTCATTAGTTTTGTCAAGTGTTTGCTCACCTGGTGGAGCCAAGACACCTGACAATGAAATTTTTTTGGTAATGATTTTGTTCCTTTTGTGGTTCTACCTTCTTTACGTCTAAAAACTAACATGGAGAGCTGTGCAGGAAGCTATTTACACATTTGTGAGATTTCCCCAAGAGTTTCCATCGAGCCCAATATCCATTTACTCAAACGGTGGAATTAGTTTTTATTCCCACGAGAGTAGTTCTTCTACCAAGTTTTGTGAAATTGAAAATCTGGTTGATCTTTTATGTGGAACTGCCTCTAAGTATATGGTATGTGTTTATTTTTTATATCTAGTTTCTTTTAAAATCAAACAGGAATTGAACCCAGGGGATTTCGGTTTTTATTGTTTCTTCGAATTTTGCTATTATTGTTATGGTTCTCATTCATTTTATAAATGCCCCTAATGGTGCAGACCTCAGTTTCACAACTCAGGGCTTCTCTCCATTGCAACATTTTAGATCGTCTTTTACATTATGTTGCCAATCACAAACTTATGGATAGTGCATTATTTATGGTAAGTCCTTTCTTCCTGCTATATGATAAGTCCTTTTATTTCCTGCTATATAAGAAAAAACAATGTGCTTGGAGACTTAATCTTTGGTTTGTATATCAGCTGTCAGATAAGATTTTCAATGAATTTGCAAACCTTTGGATGAGTATGAAAGTTCAAGCCAAATGGAGAGAAGAAAACGTCTCTCAACTTTATAAGTATAGACCTCACGCATTTAAAATTGAAAGGGTCATTGAGTCCGAGATCAATGATGGGCCACTTTCGAGTGATGGATCTCTAAAATGGGAAGAACTGCTCCTTGAAGAACATAACATGGACATGGTAAAACGGGCCTCTTGTCTTGGTATTGTTTTATGTGATTGTCTCATTTCTTAAGTTAGTTGTAAAAAAAAACTTTTACATGATACAGAAGGAATCTAATGGGCAAGAAGAAAATTCGGAGGATGAATTGAGCTTCATGGAAGAATCCATGATAGGCCAGATGATTTACGTTCATAATCAGTTGTTTGGCTCCAGTAATCTTATACTTTCTGTAAGTTTGTTTCTATATTTATTTGATCTTGTTTTCATGATCAGTTTAGTTGTTTATCTTGAGTTTATCTTTTCTATTTACTTGTGCCCATTTCCTTGCTTCGAAAAGCTCTTCAAACTATCTTCATTAATTAACTGCATTTGCTATGCTTGCCTTAAAATGTGCTATCTTATTCTAGGGATGTAATTTCCAAAAAAGCTAGCTAGTTTCCACGGAATGAGTGGTGATTGTATTTAGATAGCATACTTTACTGATGAACCCTATTTCTGTTAAGCCAAACAAACATCCTTTTGTCTGCATTATCATCACAAGGAAATGTTGTCTTTTTTCTCTGATCTTTTCTAAAAGAAACAATTGCATTGAGGCAGTATAAAATGTATCTGAGTGGATAAGAAAGAAATACTCCCTAATGTAACCCAAAAGAGTTAAAGAAGTTGCACTCTAAGAATTTCTTTTATCCAATTGGAAAGAGCTGAAAAGAAGTGGAGTTTTTACAATGTTTCCTTCTTTTTATATAAGAAGCAAAAAGTTTATTAGAAACTTTTAGAATGCACAAAGATAATATTAGTAATTCTCTCAAAAGCTCACAAGCAACATGGTGAAGGCAATTTTGGGTTTTAGTTATATTTCCATTTGGAAGTGATCATGGCAAATAAATACTTTCTAAAATATTAGCGGTATAAGTCTATTTTGCCATAAAGAAAATATTGAGAATTGTTTAAAGTTTCGTATGCATGTTTTGCCCATTCTAATGTTGTACCACATAACATTATTTCTTAGGTGACCTTTTTCATATTCTTTTTCATTTAAGACATTTGATAACTTCATACAATGTTTCCTATGTTTGTAGAACTTTACTATTTGTCTAAGGTTGTATTGTTTTATTATTTCAGCGTGGGAGCTTATTTATTTGTGATGCTGATAGATTGCGGTTGTTCTCTGATTCTTATAGTCTTGGAATAGAGATGATGAGAGGTAAAATAATCATTGCTAATCCCCCATTATGAAATTCACAATCCTGTGTCTCTAATTTTTACATGGTGATTCCCAGATTTAGGGGTTCTTTCGTTGTCTAGACTGGATGCTAAACTTGCCCCAGAGCACTTGTTACGCCTTTGTTTGGAACATGAAGAGGGTTCTTTAAGTGCAACTTGCAAATATAACTTTTACAAGGTGAGCTATTCTTTTGTGTTTTGTTTTATATATATTGTGGTTTTGATTTCTTATGTTATACAATTGATTTCTTCTTCAGGATTCAAACACACCAGTGATGTCTAAAATGGTGAAATTAATTGGTCCTTTACGACAACAGCTTTCTTTTCTTTTTTGTGAACTGGAAGATCATCATGGTCTTCAGAAACTTTTGGATATCTCTGATTTGCTGTTGAATCTGCCAATAAAAACTCCTCTTGCTAAGGTTTTGGCTTTTGTCATATTTTCAATTATTCCCACTTTTATGAATTCCTAGTGTAAAGTTTTATGTTCCTTTTTTTTCATTTTGAGACATGATGTTTGAAGTCATGCCGTCAACTTTCCTTATAGTTGTTTAAACTTTTATTTATAACCTATTATTAAATTTTTAGTTTCAGAATGACTTTTTTTCAGTAATGGTTAAAAAATAATTACTCAAGTTAATGGTCGAATAGAAAAATGAATTTTCCTGCTCTGAACTCTTATTCAATGCGCTTATAGAAGTTCCTGAATTTTGCAACCTTGTGTGCTCATTTTTTACATTATTTATGTTCTGTGCAATCAATAAGTTATTTAGCAATTGTTAATATCTAATATATTATACTAATTTCTTTTTCTTAATTCACATCGTATCTTATATAATTTTTTTTAATAGATTATAGCAAATCATATTGTTTCGCAATATTTCTTATATTGTTTCACAATATTTGTAAAAAGCTTTGAGATGAATGTGAAAATACAATGCTTGATTAGTTTTTGGATGATGAATGATATGATAATATGA
Source organism: Begonia loranthoides (assembly GCA_022433065.1). Lineage (NCBI taxonomy): Eukaryota > Viridiplantae > Streptophyta > Magnoliopsida > Cucurbitales > Begoniaceae > Begonia > Begonia loranthoides. The sequence continues at coordinate 437,043 of CM039472.1, read as the reverse complement.
GAATGAATATTTTGTTCCATTTTTTTGTATTGATCATAGAAGAAAAAATACAGTACAAAAGTGTATATCTCAGTGTATATCTCAGTGTATTTCTACACATGCTTTTGCTTGTGAGTATATGTACATAAATCTCTGCAATCGAGTGCTGCTGTCCCTTCCAAAAAGGTTGATTGATCTTTTTTTTCCTGCTCAGGCTTTGTCAGGATTACAAGTGCTTGTATCTAAAGTCCAAACATTACGAGAAAATGGCTCAAAGTTCAATCTGTCTGGTATGTACCCCTTTTTTCATTCCTTTGACAATACTCTCATGGACATTTGGTGTAATTTCATCTGCTTGATTATCTGTAGATCAAGTGGAACCTATTATTATCATGATCTCTAAGTGGAAAAAGTTGGAGGTTGATTCATGGCCTGCCATGCTTAACGTGGTGCAGGAGCAGTACGAAATGAATGCTGCAAAGGTAAATTATAGTGCACTTCACTGTAGTTATTTCTTTAGAGAGGAAGGATATGAATAATACTCTAACTAATGAAAATTATCATAAATTTATTTTTTTTAACCATGTAGAGATAATTGAAGAAACGCATTAGTATCTCATAAGTAATTGTTTGGTACCATATCTTTTGCCTTGAACACACAATATACTGAATTTAAATTTCCAACCTAAATAATCTCAAAATACAGGAAAATAACTAGTTCATGCGATTTTTTCATTTGATTTCTTTCGGTTACTTTTGTACGAGTGCTGCTACTGTAGGTGCTCTTTCCTTTCTTTTATTGACTTTTTTGGAATAATATTTTGATGCAAGTCCCCTTTTATTTTGCAGTTGTGGTTTCCCCTTTATTCAGTCCTAAAACTTGAACGTTCTGCTGATATTACTGAGTATGATCAGTCTTCTATGCTTAGGTATGCTCAATTAATCTCCTGCATAAATTTGACTTGCTTAGTAATATGTGCTTGTTTGATTTACATATTTTCTATAACAATTGGAAATTCAACTTGCAGTTTAGTGGATTTTATTCACACATCCAGCATTGGGGAATTCAGAAGACGACTTCAGCTGCTTTTTGCTTTTCTTGGGCAGATATATACTGGTAGATGCTTGAATATTTATTCTCGGTAATACACAATTCCCAGTGCTTTACTGGTTCCTTGTTTCTTTTTTTGCGTTTGGATAAGATTTGCTAGTTACTTGATTTAAAACGGAAAAAGAGAGAATGATGGGCCAATACACTTGTAGAAGGTTATCCTTTCTCATAAATACGTGTTCCTTAACTGTGCTTTGTCTGTACTCGTAAAAAAATTCTACAACTTTCAATCCTTGATTCGTATTTCTTTTGCGAGCTGAATGTCTTGTGAAAACTTTATTTACCGAGTGTATTAATAGCTTTGAATGTTGCAGCCAATGTGAGGGAGGAACTTTCAAGGTTTTATACAATATATTTGGATACTATGTTCAGTTTTTACCAATGTGAGTTTTCTTTTTGGTAAATTATATGTGCATTCTTGATCGTATAGGATTTTCAATCCTTTTGTTTGAAAATGTCATCTTGATTTTACTGTAGAATATTGGAGCATGTTGAAGATATTAAGAGAAAAGTCGATTTGGAGCTGAAGGAACTTCAAAAACTTAGTCGGTGGGAGCGTACTGAGATTTGCCTCTCCGTTGAAAATTCTAGGACAGCTAGGCTGAAGCTCAGGAAGCTTATCCAGAAGTATAGTGTAAGTTAAATACATCTTTATTTTCATCATAAACTTGTAATTTGTGTAAGCGCAACATGAGTCTTTTAATTTAAGTTCGGAGGATTTCAGTGGAGATGTATGGATAACTAGAACTCCAATGAGTAATACATGCTTCATTGTTGACTTCCACCTAAACTCGAATTTTGTTCTGTTATTGTTTGTGAACGTTGTGTTCTGGGATCAAAGGCCCAGTCTTTTGTATATTGCATTTAGATTTTAAACTATCCACAAATACACTAGCAGGCGGGGCCAATTTAAATCTCTGTTCTTTATGTCCTTTTGTTGTATGTTTTTGGCTTGCAGGATCTGCTGCAGCAACCTGTTGTTCTATTTCTCAACCAAGAAATTGCTCAAAAAGTTCAATCTCTTCAATTTTCTTTTGATCTCAATTCCGGAGACAGGTCCACCACTGCTTATCAAGGCTTTTTTTATGCATTACGCTTAATCAAAAACCTAGTTGTGGGCCTCATTAAGCTTTGACATTTCATCTTGTATAGGTTTTCTTGGGTTAGTGCTTGGAGAGAAAAATTATGTAATGTTTTGGAATTCTTGCACCTTCAAAAAAATCATGGACGCAATGTTCTTGCCAGTGCTGGAGGTTCTCTTTGTTCACTAGAGTTCTCTTTAGTTACTTTTCAACTCTAATTGAAGTATAAGTAAACAGAATGGAAGTTGATAGCATAATACTTTTCAGATGTTACAAGTACGATCAGACAAGATTGTGTTTTATATCCCGAAGAATGGAGAACTGTGTGGTGCACGCTTGAAAACATTTACAAAAATGCAGCAGATTGTGGGGATCTTTGGAAGGATTCAATAAATAATCAAGGAAAGCGGAGGGCCTTATCTGAACTGTTGAAGCTGTTGGAAGGAAGTGGGTTGTCTAGGCATAAATCTATTTACTTGGAGGTAGAAAATTTCTGTTGCCTTTTTTTTTTATAATATGTAGCAGAAATATTTTCTGTTCTTGTACAATTACTTTAGTCTCTTCTATGCTCTTGGAGATAGAAAAAGTCTGTTCCTGTTATTGAAAATTTGTGGCAGAAATATTTTATTATTGTACTTTTACCTTCTCTTTTCCCCTTATTATTTGAGCTTTCATTTCAGGATCATCTGAAATCTTGGTGGTTCCTTCAGCCATCTTGCGACATCCAGTATTTGCTTCTAACTCCTGGTAGACTGTCGCATGGATCACCTGAGGCTACTGTGTCCAGTTCAATTCCAGGTGTTCATAATGAAGGATTAGTAGTTGAATGGAAAAGAAGCAGTGAATACTATTTCAAGTGCATAGCTTCCATGTTGCTTTTGCGGCAGATTTGCCTGAACTCTCACAAGGATATTAGTAAAGAACAGGTTGATATATAAATCATTTAGAAAGTATATTTATTTTCACAAGTTAAGTTTTTAGGCGTAATTCCTAATCTAGTTTTTTGAAAGTGTCTAATCTGTGTTGTTTTTTGTTGCACTTTTCAAGTGTGGTGCCCTGATCATTCTTCTTTTTAATAACTGATGATTGATTATGTTGATGGGTTTACTTTGCTTGTATACATGTGTACCTTTGTTGATTGTCAGCTATTTATCCAGCTTCTAAAAACTTTAACTTTACTGCCAGTTAAGCATAAGTGACTTGACTCTTTAAATTTGTCCATGTTTGAAGGTCGAGAGGTCATGTGCTTTTCTCAATCAGCTTGTTGAGATGCAACAAAAACAACAAGCTGCTGCCAACAATTTTGCCAAGCATTTGAAGGGCTTAAAGCAATGTTTGTCTGTTTTGGAAAAGCTGTTTGCAAATTCTAGTGGTTCCCACATTGAAAATGGCGATGTTACAATCATCCAAAATCAACAAGCCACTTATGCATGCATGTGGCAGCAAAAGGTATAAAGTTATTTCTAATTATAGACGAAGTTTATTTCTTTCTCAAAACATTATAGTTTTGATAATCTTTTTTGTTATTGTAGCATCTGTTTGACGGTCTATGTGCTATGATGCATGAAGAAATGCTCATGCTGAAAACCTTTAACAATACCCACTCATTCACTTGTCAAAGTCCTAAAGAGGATGTCAATTCTGTTATAAAAACCATTGAGAAATTTTTGCCAGCTTTCCTGAAGTCAAAGGTTTGCGACCTTTCTTTATTTAGTCATACTTTGAATGCTATGGCTCTTGCCCCATATTTACTGGAACCCCATTTCAGGAATCGCTTGATGATTGCCTTTTCAATGATAAAGGAGAGGTGGTTATTTTTACTGGCAAGTTATATCCATTCTTTGCCACGAAACAAATGAAAGAGCTTGTGCTCCAAAATTTCAGCGCCATAAATAGCTTGAAGGAGCATCTCCCTGTTATCTGCAAGGATATCATAAATGGGAGTGGGGTGGGGAATGTTCTCCTTAGTTATTTGCAAGAAGCATCTGAGAAGGTACTTTCCCTGTAATTGTCCCTTTGGAGTGTTGTAGATTTCAATAAAAGTTCTAGATTTTGTTTGTTACATTAATTACATCAGTGATTCTCAGGAAGTTAATCTATGTATTCCTAATTTTTTTAGGGGAGCTTGTTGGAGAGAGAATTTAAATCTGCTTTAGAGATGAAGAACGAGTTTGTAAGTGCTTGTGGAGTGGAAACTTCTTACTCTGGAGACTATATCGAACTCAATATGGAGTTCAATGAAGCATTTAAGCTTGCTTTGGAACATATTATCAAAGCAGTGGAAACATTTCTCCCTTCTAAATTCAGACATCTTATACCAGAAGAGTATTTGGGGAACCTAACCTCTTGGGAAGTTTTATTCAACTCATATACTGCAAATTTGGAGTTGGATGGCCTATGTGATAAGATCCTTACAGCAATCACTTGTGCTGTAAGTTGTGTTGTACTGTTTGTTTTTTATTTGTTTCGTTCTATGTACAAATTTTCATACGTGCTGAGTTTTATGATATCTTGTATCAGGTAAAACTTCTCAGTCATTTTCAGGCAGATTTTTCAAAATTTCACTCACATCTTGAGCAGCTAAATTTGCTTGCCAACTTAGTTGTCAACTTTGGTGATGGTCTATTGCGAGACGTTTTAGCCATGCATGATATGGTACGTCAAGATAATATATTTATTTAACGAAAAAGAAAATGTCAGCATGAGTAAACAGGAATCCTCCTTCCTCATACTAATTGCCACTGTGATTGTTACTTGGTATATGGAAAACTTCTCAGGTTTTTTATCCACATATCTGTAATTGTATTTTTGCTATTTTGATTTGCAAATTTTGATTTTCGAAAATATTATGTTGATGTTTATGTCTATTTATAAAAAAAAACACAGAACTCTTCCCGTTGATATTCTAGCTTTTTGTGATTCATGCAGGTGTCTGCAGTAACTAATGTGCTAGCAATCAATTTTGCTAATCTATATTCGAAGGGGTTTGGCATGTCTGCTAAAGAACAGTTGGAACAGGAGCATCAAGAAAAATCTCAAGATGTGAATGGAACTGGTATGGGTGAGGGTGCAGGATTGAATGATGTAAGTGATCAGATGTTGGATGAGGATCAGCTGATGGGTGCTGATGATAAGGTATCATGTTGGATATGTAAATTGTATGTCAACTTTTTTTTTTCCTCACAAATTGTTGATAGTAACATTTCTGCATAATGTTCTGCAGGTAAAAGAAGAACAAGATAAGTCCAGTGAAGTCCCAAGTAAAGATGATAAAGGGATAGAGATGGAGCAAGATTTCGATGCTGATACATTTAGTGTTAGTGAGGACTCCGGGGAAGAAAACGAAGATGATGGAGAAGAGAAATTGGAATCTGCCATTGGGGATACTGGAGCTAATGGCGAAGCAGTTGATGAGAAACTTTGGGACAAGGACGAAGATGATGAGAATCACGATGATGAAAAACAGAAGTACAAAGATGGACCTTCTGTCAGGGATGGAGATGGAAGCAGCAGGGAGCTCAGAGCCAAGGATACTGCTTCTGCAGATGAACCTGGAGAGGTTGATCCTGCTGAAATTAATGAAAGAAGTGATAAGATAGAGAGTCCTGCCAACCCTAATGAAGAGGATGATATGGAGGACATGAACCTGAATAAGGACGATGCATTTGCTGATCCTACAGAATTGGAACTTGAAGAATCAAATCCAATATCAGATGAAGATTTGGAAACTGAGGAGAGAGAGCCGTCGGATACCATGGAAGAAGGAGATGATGAAGATTCTTCTGCCAAAGGAGATAATGAAGAAGAAAAAATTTGTCCAACAGATGAAAATGCGATGGAGGTTGAGACAAATCAAGATGGTGGAACTTCTGAAATGGATCATGAGAACATGGATCATGAAGAGGATGCTTCATCAAATATGTTGGCGGGAAGTAAGGATGAGTTTCATCCTGGAACTTCTGACTTCGTTGCTAATCATGTGGGAATTCCTGAATCCAATACTCAACCAATTGACTCTATGGATCCATTAGAATCAAAGAATACAGTGCCCGAGTCAAACTGGTCGAGTAAAAATGAAGGTCATAATAGTCGTGGTCTGTCTAGTGCCTTGCCTTCTGGTGATGCTTCTGAAATGGATATTCTATCCCCTGACTCTACAGATGGTGGGAGATTGACACATTACCCACCAAAAGCTCAATTACCACAAGATGAATCTTCCTCTATGCAAAAGGCGCAGCCAAATCCTTATAGGAACATCGGGGATGCTCTTGAAGAGTGGAAAGAAAGAGCAAATGTTTCTGTTGATCTTCAAACCGGTAATGTAGAGGTTGAGGAGGAGATTGAAGACAAAGACGCAAAAGAGTATGGATATGTTTCAGAGTTTGAAAAGGGAACAGCTCAGGCATTAGGATCTGCAACATCTGAGCAGATTGATCGAAATATAAATTCCGGTAATGTTGATAGAGAGAGTCCGGCTACAAGTTCCAAGGAACTTGCTGAGATGGAGATTGAGAGGTTAAATTCTGAAGCACACTCATTAAGGAGTGGTCCCTCAGCTCAAAAGAGTACTGCCGAGAATCAAATGAATCTTCCAGATTTAGAGAATTTACCAAATGAGGGACCTCAAGATGTTCATAATCTTGATAATGAAAATCCTCGAAGCCTATCAGAAAATTTGGTGTCTGTTAGGAAATCTTGCTTGAATGAGCCCATAGATCAGCTAAAAAGACTTTCTGTCTGTGATAATGAGTTAGGAAAAGCCAAAGATCCTGCAGAATTTAACATTGAGACAAAAGATGATGCCACTGCTCTGTGGAGAAGATATGAACTGCTCACAACAAGATTGTCCCAGGAATTGGCGGAACAGTTGCGGCTTGTCATGGAACCTACTCTAGCTAGCAAACTCCAAGGCGATTATAAGACAGGAAAACGGATAAATATGAAGAAGGTAAGACCATGTAAAATCTGAAATGTAATCTGTAAAACATTCTGGTACTTTTCTTCTCTGTTTCCACATTTTCCCCTCAAAAATTTTTTGCTTACTTTTCAGGTGATTCCCTACATAGCAAGCCATTATAGGAAAGATAAAATTTGGCTTAGAAGGACAAGGCCGAACAAGCGTGATTACCAAATTGTAATAGCCGTGGATGATTCTCGAAGCATGTCTGAAAGTTGCTGTGGTAATGTTGCTATTGAAGCTTTGGTGACTGTCTGCCGTGCCATGTCCATACTTGAAATGGGAAGCCTGGCAGTTGCAAGCTTTGGGGAAAAAGGGAACATAAACTTACTGCATGATTTTGACCAGCCATTTACGGGAGAAGTTGGCATTAAGGTATTTAAGATCTAAAATATTCTAGATTTTCTTTCCTGTACATCCACTTTTTCTGCTTTTTTTGTAATTTCAACATTTTTTACCCTGCATTTCTGTTTTCTCCCTCAATCTTGTTCCTTTTTTAGTTCTTTTCTGACTAGTATTTTAGTATATGACATATTGCCTTCTTTATTTGCAGTTGATATCCAGTTTCACATTTAGGCAAGAGAATAGCATCACTGATGAACCTGTTGCTGATCTTTTGAAATATCTGAATAACAAGCTTGACACGGCAGTTGTTAAGGCACGGCATTCATCCGGACAGAACCAACTTCAACAGCTTGTTCTCATCATCGCAGATGGCCGATTCCACGAGAAGGTCACTTTTCTAATCATCTGTTTTATGCAAAAGTTTTTATGGGCATCGCTCTTTGGTTTGAATACATTTAAATACCTTCATCTTTCTGACTCGAGCAGGATAAATTGAAACGTTATGTTAGAGAGATGTTAAGCAGGAAACGAATGGTGGCATTTCTGCTTCTCGATAGTCCACAAGAATCCATTATGGATCTAATGGTATTTCTTTTCGTTCTATTTTTATTTTAGTTTTCGCACGAGTAGACGAGGTTTGGTAGAATATCGAAATGACCCGAAAAAAAAAAAACCTTCAATTCCTTCTCCATTTTGTATGTCTTTCAGGAAGCATCTTTTGAAGGCGGACGCATAAAATTCTTGAAATATTTAGACTCCTTCCCGTTCCCATTCTACATCGTTCTTAAAAACATCGAAGCTCTTCCGAGAACACTTGCAGACTTACTAAGACAGGTGATCTCACCCTCCAATGTCTACAACAGTATCTGGACGTCATTATTGTTCGCTGAATTACCGTATTTTCTGCTCGAATTTTCTTATATGGATGCCAAATATTTTCTTTCTTGGCTATTGCAGTGGTTTGAGCTTATGCAACAATCAAAGGAGTAGATAGAGCAGAGCATAAACAGCCATGGCTGTTGACAGTTTTCCTCAGAAAAGTACCAAGAAGAAGAAGTTTGGCCTTGAAGATTGATCACACCTGTACAGTTTCATCTTGGTATGGTTATAGTTCAACTCATATTCTTTTATTTTTTGAACTGATGATGAAATTTCGTCAGTTTTTCACATTGAGAATAGAATGATATTGTTGTAGAGATTAGGTTTTCAAGATCAAGTTTTGATCTTACAACTCACGGTGGTGTTTAAATGTCAAACAATCATAAAGTAATGGGAAATTTATGCAGGTTTATAAAATCTGATATTCTGCAAGTTTTTTTAGTGAATCGAAAACATGTTTAGCTTGAAGTATATTAATTTTTCAACAAACCGTTAATTGGAAAATCATCAATTTCGAGCAAGTTAATTGACAATATTTCATTATAAAAAGTGTTATCGTTTTTAATATTTCTTTCAACAGATTAACGGCGATATTAGCGTCGTTTATTTTCTATGACTGAATGTTTTATTTGTCAGGAAAAATTATTTAGTGATTAATTTGTCATTGATCTCACAGTACAGTGATTGTGTTATTAATTTTCCTATAAACTAAGTAGTGTTTTTCTTTGATTCATCGGAAGAATGATAATTTCTCTTTCTTCTTTACATTATTTCTCTCTTTATAACATTGATCCTCATGAGAAAAGATCAAGTGATTGAAAAATTGATAGATTGGAGTAACAATAGCTAAAGTCAGTTGTTGGAAGGATTGGAAAATTATCAAATCTATCACGGTATTTTTTTTATCAATGATAAGTTAATCACTTAACAATTTTTGTTAACAACTTAAAAACTAAACTATGAAAAATAAAATAAGCAAATATTGTTGTTACATTTTTTTTGTTAAAAAGTATTCTTGTTTTGCAGCGGAACGTTGTCTTTTTAGTGCAAAAAGTGAGTCTTTGAAATAGAACTTAAGAAATCGTCTTTCTGCAGAGAAAAATCGTCTTTCCGAAAGTATTGATCACAACGTACAGTGGTTCATTTGTTAATTTTCCTTTTCATTTTACTTTTAAATATTTAAATATTGGTATATTCACCTATTTTTTTGCATTTTTTATTTCTCATTAAAATTCTAATGTACATTTATATAATTTAATAATTAAATTTCATAATTGATTAATTATTAAAATGAAAAAATGACAAAACAACCATCATTCTTGCTATTTTTGACAAAACAACCACTATTCTTTTCTTGCTAACAAATTAACCATTAAACTATGAGAAATTGATGCCGTTAATATCGCTGTCACTTTTGCCGTTGACACTTTGACGAAGAATCGCGGCGATTTGATGACGAATTGCTGCGGTTTGATAACGAATTGCGACGGTTTGTCACTTGCAGTTTGTCTAAAAATCTTTGATTGCAAATTTGAGGGCTTAAACGTGTGATTTTGGGTTTGAGAAGTGTGGGTCACGTGGTAAACCCGATGACAAGTTGTAGATCTCTGAGAGAGCTTCAATTTGATATCTTGTGGAGTCAATTTTAATACATGTAGTCAAAGTTATGGTCCTTTGAAGTTGTAAAGGTCAAAGTTATGGTTCTGGTTCCATAAATCAGGTACCGCGACGGTTTGATGACAAATCACAGTGGTTTGTCATCAAGCCACTGCGGCTTGACGACGAAACTGCGCCGGTTTCACGACAAAACTGTGGCAGTTTCACGACAAACCGCTGCGGTTCGTCGATGATCTGCGGTGGTTTCACTACAAATCGTTGCGGTTCGTCGTCAAACCACTGCGGTTCATCTATAAATAAAAAAAATTCATTGTTTTCTTCGTACAAAAACCTAGACAAATTGTGATTCTCCCATGAATTGTAAAACAATTGTAAATCATTCGAAAACTACAAACATTAACATTCTTTTACAAAATCTTATAAATTATAAAATCTAAAATCTTCTAAATTCATTCTTTTATAAAATTCAAAATCTTCTAAATTAATTCTCTATGAATATTATCTCTTTTTCACTGAAAATCTATTTTAAAATCACGAGTTCTTCCGTTTTTTTTCATAGGTATTTATTCTTTTACACTGTGATTTTGAGAAAGTTAATAGTGATGTTCATGATAGTAACTTTTTAAAATTTAGTGATTAAATTATTAGTAAAAAAAATATTAATAATAATAAATGGTGGTGGTTGATTTGTTATTTTCTCAATTAAAATGTATAAATCCTAATTTATCCAACAATTATTAGTTACTTAAACTACACAGTACTATTCCTAGTCTATATAGAAAAGGGGGATAATGACAAATCAACCATCGTAGTTTTAGATCAATGACAAGTCAACTACTGTGGTTTAAGTTTTAACAAGTTAACCACTAACGTATGAAAAAATGACAAATTTAACATCACAGTGACGTTCGCCGTTAAAAATTAGTCAGGACGGACACCGCAACGGTGTCGTGTGTTGCGAAAGAAAACACAAAGTTTTGTCTGGACGCTGCAGGGGTGTCGTGAGGACGCCCCTGCGGTGTCCCGGGACGCCCCTGCGGTGTCCTCACGACACCCCTGCGGTCTCCTTCAAAATCAATGTTTTTATTAAATTTTTGACCTCTTCAACTTCAAACGACCATAACTTTCGCTACGAGTGTCGGAATTGGACGCAGAAAGTATCAAATCGAAACTCTCTCAGAGATCTACATTTGTCAACCGGTTTACCCCATGACCCTCCTGTTTCGAGCCCTAAATCCATCGTCTAAGCCCTCAAATCTGTAATTTAACATGTTTAACTCTAAATTATGTAATACGCCACGGCGGCGTCCTAGAAAATCCCGACGGCGTCCCGACTACGTTTTAACGGTGAACGTAATTACGATGGTTGATTTATCATTTACACGTACATTAATGATTAACTTTTTAATATTTATATCACAATGGTTGACTTTTTATAGACCTAAAATCACGATGGTTGATTTGTCATTTGTTCTATAAAAGGAGTGTGGATAGGGTTTACACGTCGTTCCTGTTAAACGTACGACACCTAATCCATGACGTACACGTGTCGTGATCTTGATGTTTTGGATTTCCCTTTCCATGGCCTCCATCTTTCACTCTTAACAAACCAAACTCGCACTCGTTCTTCTTATTCTTCACGTACTTTGGATGATGTTCAATGCTTATTGGTAATCGCGTTGCGCTTCGTTAATTTTGTCGTCGTTGTTGTTTCTGGCAATGGTAGATCCATTTGGTGCAGCTTGTTTACGATCGAAGACCTGGTTCCACAGGAGGAAAAAAACCTTGCGTCTTGATTTGAGTGTTTCCTCTGTGATAGTTGTCTGAGTTTTTCTTTTTGTAATTTTTAGTGTGGTGTTGTTATAGTTGTTTCTGTACAGTTTTCTCTCGATTTGTTTTTGTACAGTTTGTGGTAGTTGATTGAACGCTCAGTTTTCAGTTTTGGAAGCGATTGTTTTTGAATTTTGAGCTTTACTTTCGAATAATTACGATTTCTTCGTCTTGGATTTTTATCTGAGAGTCGGAGAAAGTGGCGAAGATGAATTTGGGTGCGGCGGAGGAAGAATCGCCGCAAGAGATTCATATACCGGCGGACATCGATTGGGAAATGCTCGACAAATCGAAGTTCTTCTTCCTCGGCGCCGCCCTCTTTTCTGGTGTGTCAGCGTCGCTTTACCCCGTTGTAGTGTTGAAAACCAGGCAACAAGTGGCTCAATCGCAAGTCTCTTGTATCAGAACGGCCTTCTCCATTGTTCGAAACGAAGGGTTTCGAGCTCTGTACAGAGGATTTGGAACTTCCCTGATGGGGACCATCCCTGCAAGAGCTCTATACATGGGTGCACTCGAGATCACAAAGAGTAACATATGGACTGCAACGATCAGGTTAGGTGTTCCAGAGGCAACTGCCGCCACCATTTCCAACGCTGCAGCCGGCCTGAGTGCGGCCATGGCGGCACAGGTTGTGTGGACTCCTGTGGATGTTGTAAGCCAGAGACTAATGGTTCAGGGCGGGAGCATGAGTAGTAGTAGTTGCCCTAGAGTTTCGAGTGAATCGTCTCGCAGATACCTTAATGGAATTGACGCGTTTAGAAAAATCCTTAACACTGATGGGCCGAGGGGTCTGTATCGGGGTTTTGGGATCTCAATCCTGACGTATGCTCCATCAAATGCCCTTTGGTGGGCTTCTTACTCGGTGGCACAGAGGCTGGTTTGGGGTGGAATTGGATGTTATTTTGTGAAAAAAGACGGGGAGAGTAATGAAAACAAACCCAATTCCTATCGACCATACTCGAAAACCATAATGGCTGTTCAGGGAGTCAGTGCAGCCATGGCCGGCGGTGTTTCGGCCTTAATAACAATGCCTCTTGATACAATCAAGACAAGATTTCAGGTCTTGGATGGTGATGAAAATGGAAGACGTAGACCCTCCATTGGACAGACTGTGAGGAATTTGGTCAAGGAAGGTGGGTGGGCGGCTTGTTACAGAGGACTGGGACCTCGGTGGGCTTCCATGTCAATGTCTGCTACAACCATGATCACTACCTACGAGTTTTTAAAGCGACTCTCTGCCAAAAATCAAGAGGGTATCACCAGTTGAATGTCAGAGAAAGAGAAAATCCATCTTATGCTCTCTATACAAATACAAGCTCCTCAATCTCTGTTTTTTGGGTTCGTTTCCTCTTTGTTTTCCACTTCATGTCTCATGTAAGCAAGTTACCATCACAGGTTTCACATATGAATAACTTAGCTTCGTTTGTTTTCCCAACTTCAAACATTCTATACTTTACTTGGCTAATCATTTTCTGTGTTGCAGTAACAACTTCCAAGATTTTGATTCAAAATATGCATTCCCTGGACTATCACTACTCTACAAGACGCTGAATTTATCAAACCATTGACCAAATCATCCACATCCACCATGCTTACCCACTTGAGAACCTTAGGAAAGGTAAGCTCAATCTCAAACTAAGGTAGTCTTGAGCAGTCGTTTAATTGTTTGATCAATTATTTAGATTAACTGGTTAAAAACAAGTTGCCAAGACAGAATTTTACTCTGGCTAGAGTTGAAGACATAGTTTAGTAGGCGGCAGAAAGTAGCTGCCTGTTTTGGTGTTTAGTCATAGTTTGTAGTGGATAACTTTTATTAAGTGGTGGGACTACCTAATTATTGGATGGGTATGGGTGGAATATTAGTAGAGGAAGCACCTTTCCCTTTTGGTTAGGATGTGGACAATATTTTTTAATACAAGGAAATTATCAAAACAAATCATGAACTATTACGTCGGTAACAAGACAAACTTTAAAATAATTTTTACAGTGGATAGATCGTCTTTCTGCAGTGGACCCACTTTCCGCAGCAGAAATGTGTCTTTCGCTGTAGAAAATAAGTCATATTTCAAGGACTTGCTTTTCTCAGTGGGTATTTTTCACTGTACATATTTATATTTTGCTGCGGAATCTTAGTTTTGTCATTATGACCCCAACTTGAAACACCACCTCATATTAGTCAATGTATCGAAATATACTCTTACAGATACAATAATCGAATGATTTTTAATATTAGATTCGTACTTATCGTTCTCCGACTCTGTCCTAAAGACCATTAAGTAGAAACAATATTTGATATAAGTTGGAAATTGATCAATTGAGATACTGGTCGTGCTTGATATTGAGGTTGAAGTTGATGTTGTGTTTCACTCTCAAGTTGTGCTGAAGAAACTAAGATTTCATTGTGGAAGGAACGTTTCCGTTGCGGAAAATAGTATTTTCGCAGCGGATACTTGGTAAATTATTTTAAACAATTTAAAATTTTAAAATAAAACGTGATTGTGAGGTTTGTGTCATTCATTTCTCATAGTTCAAAATTTTAGTCGTTCGTAATATTATTTTAAGGTTTAGTTTGTCACTGATCTAATAGTTCAGGATTTGTTTTATTCATTACTTAAATCCATGTTGTCAATAGCTGCATACTTTAACACTAACTTAGAAATCTTAATTGATGTTAAAAGCCATTACATTTTTGACAAAATTAGCCAACTTCCACACCATTGCTTCTCCTATTTATATTTCGGACTTGGTATCTGCCTGTGTTTGGGGAATCAATCCGGTCGAGTTTGTTCGTACCCAAGCGTAGCAATCCCAAAGAATCGAATTATCTTTTAGTCATTGAATTTTCTTGTTTATTGATCAAAATTGTTTGGATCTTTTGTGACGCGAGTGGGGTAATTTGATTTCAATGAATTGTACTCACTTAATTTTATTATTCTATCCCGATTATTTTAAATAAAAGACGAGTAGAAAATGCATGATATAGGGTTCTTCTCTTTATCGAGCACAACGCGTTTTTGGTTAATCCCAAGAATAAAATAGTGCGAGTTTCGATCCAAAGCGGACAATATTGTACTGGGAGCACCGGGGGACATTACAAATGTTATCAAAGCCAAATATCAACCGAAAGTGTGACCGATGAGGATGTCGGGTCCTCAAGGGGTTGATTGTGGTAGCCCGTCCTGTGAATGTCAGGAAATGCCCAAGTATAGGTCCGGCCCATATCAGGGGTTCACAATCTCACATCACTTAAGAAAACAAAAAATGCACGATTTATAAGTAGAATTCCCCTTCCTACTTAGTACAACGCGTTTTAAACTAACCCTAAAAACAAAACCGTGTGAGCTTCAACCCAAAACGAACAATATTATACTGAGAACACTGTTTAGACATTACAAAGGGCAATAATCATTTTTACTTTCTAATGAAACTAATTATCATTAATTGATATAATAATTAAGATAAATTTAAAATAATTCATACAAATAATTAAAAATTTAGTTAGTAAACCTAACATCTTTATAATGTTCCAATGATACACACACACATGCATATGGGCAGCAGTTTTGAGTGCCAACCCTCTTGGAATTGAGAGGCTGTAATGGTTTTGTTTTCCAATCTTCCAACAAATTGGATTCTTCCTCGAAAATCTAAAGAGGTAAGTCGATCTTCTCCGACCACTTAAAAATGTCTGAGTAAACTTGATCGCCTCCTAAATCTTTGCCGGACGCACCGGCCGCAACTCTCAAAATGTCCTCAATCAAGGCGAAATTTCCCATTATGTCGACATGAGCACCGCTTTGAGTGCCTCGCCCTTCGAGTAAATTAGCAGGAGGAGAATGATCATACTCTCGTACATATGTTTGGATACCCGAGGGATTAAATCTTGTTTTCCCACGCCATCCTTTAGCACACATGAAGCCAGCACTTAATGTCGGCACGGTCTCGTCTCCGTCTACTATGTAAACTCCGTCTTTAAGACAGCTATCTTCGTCCGAACAGTCGGCCGAAGTGTCAATCTGAAATGGAATGTAGCATTCGCCCGAGGGAGTAAGCTTGTAAACATAGGCTCTTTCAGTTGGTATGCCAACCCCATACATAGAAAAGATCTCCATATCTGGGGCATTTGGTAGCCTGCACGAATACATTCCCCGAAAGTAAGTTATCTTCTCTAAATTACTCATACACTTGTTATATTAAGGGAAATTAACAAACCAAACACTGTACTTTAGACTCAATGACAAGTCAACGACAATTTTCAGTTATTGCAGTTTTTTGTTTTTTCATGAGTTATTGCAGTTTTTTCTATGGGTATTAGCTCTTGTCCGTTCTCAGAAAGTTAACGACGATGTTCGCAGAGACGATTTTTCATAGTTGAATAGTTAATTTATCAACAAAAATACGTTAGTAGTTAACTTGTCATTGATCACAACGTACAGTGGTTGATTTGTTAATTTTCCCTATTATCAATGTACTGTCAGAAAAACAACAAAATCAAAACAATGAAGCAATTATCATCCCGGTTTAGGAAAAACTATCACTACTAGAAACTATACTCTTAGCATTTATGAGGGGCCTATTTCATTCTATAGCACAGAACAAGGATTCTACAGGTTTTAAATTTCCATAGAATGTAAAAGTGCATATCTACTTTTATTCTATGGCTAGTTTAAATCAAACAAACGGGTATCGTTACCGACGATTAACAGAATAAAACCCAAAAAAAT
Organism: Begonia loranthoides; assembly: GCA_022433065.1. Lineage (NCBI taxonomy): Eukaryota > Viridiplantae > Streptophyta > Magnoliopsida > Cucurbitales > Begoniaceae > Begonia > Begonia loranthoides. Next base: position 420,519 of record CM039472.1, on the reverse strand, counting down.
AGATTTGAAACGGCTAGATCGAACGACGTAACGGAATGAATCTCACCTTGTTTCCAAAGGGTTTGACCAGTACTTGTAGTGATTATATTTTGGGTCATCCAAGTCATCGGCAATCCCGTAAGAGTAATGTGCGCTTCCACGAGCCATCATTTTCGGAGCAACGAAGGTGAGCAAGTCTACAATTGCATCAGCAGTGTAAACTTTATATTCTGCTACTGATTTGATTCCCTCAATTCCCATGTCTTGATATTCAGTCCATAAATCACCACATGTTGAATTGGCAGTATTGTGACCTTTAACAGCGTCCTGCATAGTGATATAACAGAGAAAGAAATGCTTAAAAGATGTTGGATAATTTGTCCTCTTCAGTAACATTTTAAATAATAGTAATTGAAAATTCAATAATTTGAGGGGAAGTTCATCGTTTGTAATAATGAAAACTTGAAAACGCCCTTACCCGAAAATCAATCCTTTCAATCTCGGAGGATGGTGCCTCTGCTACATCCTTCCCAAAAGATATGATTCTCCCATACGGAACAACTTTTGATTTCGAAACTATGCTTCCGGAGCCATTCTGGCCGGCAAATTGAGTATCGTTTCTTTTTTGCTTTCTCGACAAAGGGGCATAGCCTTCCTCCGGCGACCAATCAAGTCCACCCCATATTGTATCTCCACCCTTTGGAATCATTGACATGGTTGAATCCCATGTGCGGGTCATCTTCATCACATGTTGCAATGTTTGAATGCGGAATATATCATTATCCAGAAAACCAGGAGCTATAGCCCTGTATTTTTTTAAAAATAAATCAAATTAGTTTATAATTTCAGAAAATTTGATCTACAAAAAAAGAATCTCCATCCTAATATAGATAGATCATGCTTCAATACATAAAAAAATTAATGGATACTCCCTAAAGCAAACAAAAGGATGGGTTTTCCGCAAGTCATTTTTTGGCTTAAATTGATGCAAGGAATGAACATTTACCATCAATGCCAAGCCAAAAGGCATTCAAGGATTAAAATACCTGGCAAAGGCAATGTCCTTAGCTTCAGCCGAGAAAAGTCCAGCAACGGCCTTCGGAACGCCCAGAAATGGCCCACCGATGTTCACCACTGTTTTAATGTGCTTGGCACACCAATCGGGCCCTCCTCCACCACCCATGGGCGCTGGTGCCTCAACCCACTTCATAAAATGTAGGAAGTACAAAACGCCCATCGAATGAGGAATTATCACGGCTTTGTTTCCACCGTTCGTAGCAACCATTAGCTCTATATTACTTTTTATTCGGCTCAGAGTTTGGTCCCTCACCTAATTGTGATAGTTAAGGTGATTAATCATCCACCCAAATACACTAAATTGAATTTGTGTACAAGATGAATCGCAAAATCATACCTCTGTGTTTTGAAAAGCAATTCGCCAGTCATATGAAGCCATATACATAGTTTTCTCTTCATAACCGAGGCGAGCCAAGTTAGCAATCAGAACTGCCCACACGAAATAACCTGGAGCAAAGTAATCTGCAGCTACAAGTCCAGAGACTGGTCTGACCCTTATATTAGGAGGATCTAATCCAGTCTCATTGTCTAGTGTCATATGCTCTACCCAGCAAGAAGGTCTGAAAAATATCCACCAAGAACAAAAATTGGCTCATCAATCGCAATATTCAACACCATGAACATATTTTTTTTCCAGCTGCAACATAGAAATTGACTTTTACGAGCAACAGAAACTCTGGAAGCTAGGAGTTGTATCTCAAAAGATGAGGAATTCCATCATCTAGCAAATCCCAACAGGGTACCACCAAAATTAATTTTACTATGAGGATCTAAAATACAAACTTTTGAACGGAAATCTATGAGTTCACAGTCCACTTAAGTTTCTGGGTAAGAGGTTGCTTTTACACCAGAGTTTGAGCATTTTGAATAACCAAACAAATTACTTAGGATCGGGTCCCATGTGGTACAAAATCGTTCTGAAATAATACAACCTGAACTGATTGTTGAATTACTTCCGAGTATACTTGAAAGCAAATGGGAAATAAAAAGAAGCAATCGAATTCCTATATAGCTTCAAGGATAAAAGAAAAACAAAAAAAGTAGCAGTAGCAACGTGATTATAAAACTCTACCTTTTATACACCTCTCCAAACGTGCCTCCCCAAAGCCGCTTCCTGAATAGACCCTCGGCGCAAAGGTGGCCCTCCCACAATTCGAGCCCACCAGTAACAATCCCAGGCACGAACACCACCGGGTGCTTAGCCCTCAATCCCTCCTTCAATAACTTCACGCCAGGGGGGTCAGGCAACGGCCCAGTGATTGCCTCCGCAACGTACTGAGGAATCGACGAAGGCATCGCATTGTACAGGAACAACAAGAGCCACCAAATCGTACATATGCACCCAATGAACCAACAGCAGCTATCTATACATGACCATTTTCCCTTTTCCTTACCCTTCTTGGGTTTTCCTGCGGAATGCTTATTCTTCTTCTCTTCATCGCTCTGGATCCTCGAATTCGAGTCTGAATTCGCGTTATCGTCAGGTTCGGCAGGTTTTCTCCGTCGTATAAGAGGCATTTTGCAGATTCCACTAAGAAAGAGGATTTGTATTGAACCTGCTACGCTGTCGGAGTACGAAGTTCGCTAAATTTAGCATCACAGTTGGTTCCAGTCAAACGATTACGGCCGACGTTTCTCGAGAAAAATACTAATTCGAGAAAATCATAAAACGCATACGACTCAACTAACACAAACGAAACTCTGTTTCCATCTATTAAAAGAAGTGCAAGATCATTCTTCTGAGTTCTGAGGAGCCGCGTTTAAGATCCAGCCTTGAAGGAGATGATGCAGAAACCACCGAGACGCCCTTCGCCTTCACACCCCGCGTTCTCAGTTCTCACTTTACGATCCTCTGTTACGTCATCGAAACCGAGGCTACGGATCAATGTTTCATTATTTATGGGGGGACAAATCTTCCACGTGTTGGACTCTGATTGGCTAGTCAGTTTTCCCGATGTAGGCGGGGTCCACGTGGTGATGCACTTTAATTTAACAGCATGGGTTATTGTATTAGAATTGAATTGTGGTAATCTTCATAGATACTATTATTTAATGAATAACGAATTTTTATTATTTAAAATTTATGTGCATACTATCGAACTGGACTGAACCGAATCGAACTGGACTTAATATAATCGTTTATTTGGTTTAAATTCAACTGAGTTCTACCAAGGTTATTTTCAGTTCGGTTGGGTGCGGATAACCATGCTGAGTGGAACTGGACTTAATCTAATTGTTTATTCGGTTCGAATTCAACTGAGTTCTACCAAGGTTCTATTCAGTTCGATTTTAAAATAGCAAAAATTAAATTTTGGACAAAAACTGAAAATAATCGAAATCTTCAGTTCAGTTCAATTCTTGGTTTTAATTAAGAAAATCAAGTAAAACTGAATAATTTTGATTTTCTAATTTTCATTCAACGTTCTGCATTCCTTCCTCGCGCCCGAAACAGAGCTGAGAGCTCCATGCCTCCAAATCGACGGTCGTCACTTGCACTCTCTTTGTCGTGCCTTTGTCGCACGCTTGTCGTCTCTGATCTCTCACTCAATTGTTTGAGCTCTCACACAGAGCTATTCAAACAGATCTGAACCGAACCGATTTCACCCCTATATATAATTTAATCTTTTCTTGTTGTTTGAGGTAACCCTCTTTAAATATCTCTCTCTTTCTCTCTCTCTCTCTATTATTTTTCTTTTTCTAAGCATTCAATCAACTCTTACTATCTCTTTTAGCATGCAATTGCAACATAAACTAATTTTAAATCCTACTTTTGTTATTCATTTGTGTAATTCTCGAGTTTGATTTCTTCTTCTTCGTCTATTTGTGATATACATTACCTATTATCTCAGACACTAATTGGAATCGGTCGTAGAAAAATGAGATTTTATATCCTGGACGAACTTAAAGTATCGAATGTTATTTTTAGCTCTTTGTTCTTCTCTTTTTATCTCTCTCCTTTCGACAACTCCAATGTTGGAGTTGTCAGTTTTTCAGAATAATAATTGCCAACTCAACATATTTGGTCTGGTTTTGGGTGATTTCTTTGGTAAAAACTGTCCACAAATGGCACCCCTTCCATAAACTTACTGATGAAAAAGTTTATAAATAAGAGGTTAGATAATTGAAGTCTCCTAATCCAGCAATTTCATTCAGCAAAAAAATATACACAATCTACACGAAATTGTTAAGAGTTAGAAGAGACTCTTCAGAGGAGGAAAAACAGTTGTCCTTATTTTTATGTCAATGGTTAGAGGTAATTCAGAAAGTTCCGCAATTGATTTAAATACTTCTGATTATAGTTGTAAAAACATGTTTAGATCGTTTAAGATAATTTTACCTCCACTACCCAGAAGAGTTTCTGTTCTTCTCTCTCTCTCTCTCTAGGGCTCAGGCCCGAGCTCCTATTAGGAACCAAACGAGTCTTAGTGGAAACTAAACTTTTTAAATCTCTATTATTAAACCCTCTGTGACAAACATTTAGTCACAATTATTTTGTCTCTAGATTGCATTTCCCTCTTTTATTGTATTTGCAGCCACAGGGCATCCAATTAAACTCATTAATTACATATTAATTACGATTAATTAAATTGGATGGATATGGGTGGAAGACGATGGTGGATTAGATTTGTGAGTCCGGGAGGGGGACAAGTAAAGCCTTGTCCCCAAACACTCCTAAAGTCGACCCCAACTTTTCATATGAATCGCGCGTGGTTCCACGTTCCCATCCCCATCTCTCTAGTTTAGTTTCTATGATAAGAACACACGTAGAGAAAAATTATTAATTTATTTGCAAATGAATCTAATGCTTCCAAGTTGAAATTTTAAAAATTTAGTCAATAAGAGCTGGATTTTAATTAATTGATTAATGGGTTTGATCTCATTCATGGGTCCGACTCGGGTTTCGAAAGTGAGACAAATCGTTGGAACTCGTTAATCAATTACCTTCTTAAGTGCGTACGCATCAGAAGATAAGATTAGAGTGTGAAATTCAATAACGAACATTACTTGCTCGTGTAAATATCACACTTCCGAGAGGGTTTGCTGGGGCCAGATGCTTCTCGCACTGTGCACGAGGTACAGTTCGATTAGGACCGGGTTGAGTTGAAGGTCGCTTTTCCCGGGGGGATGGTTCTACCTTTTTTCTATCTTAATTCAAACTAAATTTTTTACTTTATGAGTAGAGACGATATCCTAGATTCTTATATTTACCATATGTCATTGATGCTATGAATTAAGGCGTAAAACAAAAATTAGAGTCATAATCATTGTATGTCTTTTTTAATTGAAAATAGAGAGGACATGAATTTACATTGCAGTCTAAATGAAATTTAATAAAATAGTAATTATCAATATTAATCTGGAAGTACGAAAGTCTTTTTAGCTAACATCTTGAACTTTTATATTTGTTATCTAATATCTCGAAGTTTGAGACGTTGACAATATACATCACCACTATTAGAGGTATCTGTTAAATGATAGATATCAACGCTTCCGTGGATACCTATTTTATTTTAATTTTTTTTCCTTGAAATACAAGAATTTGCTTTCTGCAGTAGAAATGTGAACTTTCTTCGGGAAAAGACAAATATTCTCGCAACAGAAACGTGTCTTCCGTTGCAGAAACGGTATTTTTCACAGTGAAAACGTGTCTTCCACTGCGAAAAGGAAGTCTTATTCCAATAACTTATTTTTCACAATAGAAACATGAACTTGCTTTCCTTAGCAGAATGCAAATATCCGCACAATGGAAATGTGTCTTCTATTGCAAGAAAATCACATTCGAAAAACTTGTTTTTCACAGCGTAAACATGGACTTGCTTTCCTCAATAAATATTAAGTATACGTTATGAAAAATGATTTTTTTTTTTTTTTTTTTGCAGAGGAAAGTGTATTTTATGTCACAGAAAAGGTATTATCTGCAAGAAAAAAAAGTAATTTTTGCAGATAATATATGGGATTTAATGGATCTCCCGACAATGATGATATACATGGATACCATCAAACTTTGACAACTTAGATAACAAAAATAAAAATTAAAAAGGTTAATTAAAAACATCCCATTGTTCAAGATAATATTTCTACTCTTTTAAAAATCTTATATTTGTTGATTAATTAATAAAATAATTAAATTAAAATAAATTAACCACAATATAACGCAATGCAGGAAAGCATACACAGTGAAGGAACAACGTCAGTATCGGGCGGCGGAGTGCTCCTTGACATTTTACACACAGCTTCCTCACTGTCAACGGCCTAGAGAGAAACAGAGAGAGAGAGAGAGAGAGAGAGAGAGTGAGAGGGTCAGGGACGATGTCTTCCTTCCCCGGTTCTCACTCATCCTTGCTGGCGCAGAGCATGCGTGAAGTAGACTGACTGACAGAGGGGAAAGAAGATAGTGACGCTCTTTAATACTCTCCCACCCACCACATCCTCCTCTGTTCCAGACTTGGCTGCCGTTCCCTCGTTCGTGCTCGCGTACTCTCGCTAACATTCTTCCTACTGTTTCATTTCTCTCTCTTTCTACTCTACAGACATGGAAAGTGACTAATCCTCCCCCAACTCTCGCTTTTCTATTCGTATTCTACGTCCTACGCGCTATTTCCTAACCTGTTTCATTTGGGTTTTTTCCGCTCTTTTTTTTTTGTGTTTATTCTTGTTGAACCGGAAAAAAGATCTTGGATTCGTGTGGTTCTGAGGAGTTCCCGATTGGTTCCTTTTTTGCGTTTTGCGGTGTAAATCTCGTAGATTGTCGTTTGGGGAAAGTTGAATATGTTGAACTGCATTGCGTGTTCGAAGCAGCTCAACAATGGATCTCTACACCAACAGGAGGAAGAAGACGCTGTTGGAACGCCGAGGACTAAGCTGGCCATTAAGGCACTCACTGTTCAGGTGAATGGTGATAATTTCGAATCGGTTTTTTGTTTGAATTCTCAGAAAATGTTCGAAGCTAACTTTATCGCCTCGGTCATTGTTAAGCATGTCAACTACCCTTGAATTAAATGTAATTGTCGGTCGTTTTCCTCAGATCAAGGGCATGGCTCTGAAGGCCTCGGGAGCATATAAGAATTGCAGACCTTGCTCGGGATCGACACCCGACAATCGAACCTACGCGGAATCCGATGTAGCCTCGGAAACGGAGAGATATCATTTTTCGTACTGCAGGCCTGGGAGCTCGAACTGTACGCCAGAGCCATGGGGAAAAGAAAGGGACGCTAGATTAAAGCCGCTGTCTAGCGGCGAAGCGACGCCCGCATCGATAAGCGGGCAAACAGAGACAACCACTGTGTTCATGGAGGAAGACGACCCAAAGGAATGGATTGCACAAGTGGAGCCTGGAGTTCTCATCACTTTCGTTTCGTTATCTACAGGAGGGAATGATCTCAAAAGAATTCGATTCAGGTACTCTGCTTTTCGTTTCGTACCAATCTTGTTCTTCAAGATTCTCGTTTGTTTCAATCTGATCACATGTTGGAAGCCTCTCTGGCTCTCTTGTCCTTTCTGCTTTCAACTTTATTTCCTGATCCTGATCTGAAACAAGTTTCTCAGATTTCTTTGACTCTGATTTTGGGGTTTTGTTCAACTGATATTGCATCTGAATTGTCAATTTATTACACCCATCAATTATTTTTGTTCTTAAAGGTCAAGGCCAACAGTGCTGTGGGCCAACGAGTAAAGACCTGCCCTACATTTATTATCTCTTTCCCTGCATTTCCATTAAATGAGGGCTGTCATCAATAAGGGAGGGGCATGGGAGATGGGTCGTCTGGAAGATCTTTTAGTTCTTCTCTCTAATGGGTATAATAATTCAAGCAAAAAATTAGATCTTTTAGCTGCCAAAACCATCAAAAAGTAGCTTCTCTGCTGCATCTGTGACGAAAATGTAACTTCTGTGCTTTGAGATGTTGTCTCCTACTGCTCATTTGATGCTCCAATGGAAAAATATCTGCTGTTCATAACAAAATAAAAAAGACAGTCTCTTAAACCATGTCGGTCATGTTAAGCCCACATTATGAGTTTCAGATTATTGTATATGTTAGATTTTGGTGTGACCCGACTTCTATTAAGCCGAGCTAGTGGACCAGTATTGTAAATCTCATTTAGGGTTTTGTTTTCTCTATAAATTTATATAATCTAGAGTCGCAAAACTCACGGTTGTATTTTGATATTCATAATAAATTTATTCATCGTCTCGTAGTTTTTTCCCTAAAGAGTTTTTCCACGTAAATCCAGTTTCTTACATCATATTTTCTTTTTCTGGTTATCGTTCGATCTCTAACAGAATAAATATATCTTTGAGTCGCGAAACTCATTATACTGATTTTCTGATTGTGAATTTTTTCTTTTGCTCGTATTTTTTTTTTCAGAAAGGGTTTTTCACGTAAAATCTCGGTCTCTAATATTTCTTTTTGTTTCGAGACTTTGATTCGTGATGTTTGTTTTTGATCGTTTAAGCCGGGAGTTGTTCAATAAATTGCAAGCTCAAAGGTGGTGGGCAGAGAACTATGACAAGGTCATGGAACTATACAATGTTCAAAGATTCAATCACCAAGGTGTCCCCCTTCCTACCCCTCCAATGTCTGAAGATAATAAGGTAGAGAGTTTAGCCTGTGAAATGATTCATTTTGTTTCAAAGAAATTACCAAAAATTGAATAATTATGTTCATCTTTTGTTCCTAACTCAAAGAATGAATCAACAAAGGACGGCCCTGCAACTCCACCTCTTACCAAAGAGCATCTACCATTGAGCTCCCTTCCGTTGAGAAAGGAGCACCCTTCGTCGGAATCACTTGACCGGCAATTGAATGACGGCCTAGGCTGTTGTGATGTTCTAGCTTCTACCCCTAAACATTCGAGCCTAAGCGGGGCCAAAACGGAGACATCATCGATCGATGGTTCTGCCAAAACAAGTTCACTAAAAGAGGCAGATTGCTCTGGGGAGCTTTCTTTGAGCAATGCTAGCGATATGGAGACCGAATGGGTCGAAGAAGACGAACCGGGAGTCTACATTACTATCCGTGCACTTGCAGGCGGCACCAGAGAACTTAGACGGGTTCGATTCAGGTATGGCTTATCTGCTTTTTCTTGCTAATTCATCATATCCCTCCCACTTACTACTGAGCTGATTTATCATTTGTGCAAGACTGAACTGACTGGCACAATGTTGCCTCTATAAACTATCTCATATGAAAGAAAGAGTAAGATTGCAGGCATGATCCATGGCTGCTTCTCCGCCCTTTTTGATTTTCTTTTCACCTTTACACAGCCGAGAGAGATTCGGAGAAATGCACGCTAGATTGTGGTGGGAAGAAAACCGAGCGAGGATCCAAGAACAGTACTTGTGACGACGACGACATTGCAAATCGTCGGATAGCAGCTCCTCAAATTCTCTCTTCGCTTGGTAATATGCTTCATTAAAATGACTCGGTACCATTTCTTTCAACTTTCTTTCTTGTTCTTCTCTGTCTCTCTCTCTCTCTGCAGAAACTGATGAAAATGGTGGCTGTTTTTTCCATATTTGGAGTTGTTCTTGGGATGTTATTGTCATCATATGACTATTATTTTTAAGGATTGTACGAGTTGATGATTGTTTGAGGATGATGCTAGTTTAAGTCAGTTCTTATATAGATTTGTTTGGCCATCCTGTATTTTCTCCTACTGTTTGTTTAGAGTCAGATCTATTGGTGTACTTCTTCGAATTATAATAACAGTCAATGAAACACATCCTCGATCAATATTTCAACAGAAACAATAACTAAAATTCAATGGTAAACATATCCTCGAACCACAACCCATAGGCATCACCACATATCATCAAAATACTATATTACCCTATCACTTTGTGATACAGTCAAAGACCAAACACATGCAAACATCTTTGACCAGAAGTCTTTAATGAAGTCTTACAATCTAACTTTTTTCCAACACGTTCACTTTCCTTAAAATAATGAGATCAGATTAATCATAAAGAAAATATGGGACTTTATAAACTTCACAGTTTCAATGACTTAGAAGCAACTTCATCGCTTAACACCATCATCCATCAAACACATGGAACCTTAACTGCATAAAACATACCTTTAGAGAGCTTGAGAAGGAATCCACCCGAGACCCTGAGAGAAAAATCTTCTCAACCTCACAGCTCTAAGATGATTAGGGTCTCAATCTAACTCTTCATATTTATAGATCGTCCAACTGAAAATCCCCTAGAAGTAAGAATCGTATCTTAACTTTATATTTTCATAATCTGTTCATATATCGAATTGTAGCTCGCGGATTCTGTGGAAAAAAAACTCGTTTAAATTTTTTTTTTTACAACACCGAACATGTAAGCTACGGCTACAGACGTCTACTTCGTCTATTTCGTCCAACGGTAATCTGCCACACTAGCCTTCATACTTACAATCGCGGTCATCAATGTTACTGTGGTCACAAATCATTCTGTAGATACTTCATTTTGCGTACCTTTTCTAGTTTCAAACGACGACGTTTCACTCTGTCATTTATTTGCCGCGAGTATCTCCCTTTTTGCAGAAGCGTACATTTTTGCACCTCCACTATTCACCACAGATTCCTTATAGGAAACAAAACGTTCATCGTCCACCTTATTTGTTGTAGATACGTTTCCATCCGAGGACACTCGTTTTTCCCAATACAACGTCGTCCTCCTAGACAACAGACGTCTCTTCATTTGTGGATGCGTTCCCTTCTGCAACAACATTGTTCACCATGGATGTTCTAATATTTTACACATTCCACACTTCATCTCACATTGTTCATCGCATAAGGGATATTCCCTTCCGATCTTTTACACATTCCTTTTCTAACTTCATTCCACACTCAGTTTTCCATAAATAAAATCTTTTCGCGGTAACTTTCTAATTCCTTAATAAATCTTTTAATTTTATTAAAAAATTCTTATTCTAATTTTCTTTATTCTATAACTTATTTAATAATTTTATTATTTTTAATCATTCACTCAAATTCTCCAATTGTGATGATAATTAATCTATTTAAATTCTACAACGTCACATTACACAAAACTAAATGAGCAAATTTCTCGGGTGTTATAGATATAGTGATTATGAGTTTGAGAGAATCATCAAAGTCATAGACAATATCTCTTTTTGCTCTTGTATTTTTCTTCTTTCAATATACTTCGTTTCTTACAAAAAAAATAAATAAATAACACCGCAGACCCTATAGTTTGCAATCAATGACAAGTCAAACCCTGAAGAAATTTGGCTAATAACTAAAACCTTGAACTATGGAAAATTCTCGCCGGCGACCTCGCAGTCACGTTTCCTGTCCAAATCCATCGATTTTAAGGCCTCGGTTTCATTGAACGGAAGGACCATCAAACAGAGGCGAAGGACATCAATTATCGGGGGATGAGGGATGTCTCTCTTGCTAGTTATCAGGGGTCAAAACAATTATCAGGCAATGGCAGAGGATAGATATCGGAAGTTCGAGTTGGTCCTCTGCAATATCTAGGGCACATGACGTCCTTTGCGATTATATAGGTAGATTTGTGTCGTCCATCGATAGGAGAAATGTTGTCGTTTAGCGTTTAGATTATGAAATTCAATCGAAAACAAGCGTCCCTCGTATTAAGACGGACATCCGTTTTATACTAAATGACGTCATCTTAAGACAAGAGATGTCCAGCGCGGGCAGAACAACGTAGTCTTGGTCGAGGGACATCTGTTTCTCGACGAGAGACGTTCGAAATAGTTCGAGGGACGACCGAAATAGATCCAAGGACGTCCCTCGCTCGATCTAACGTCCAAAATTGAATTTGCCAATTTTCAAAGGCAATGGCAAACAACATTCCATGGCCATTAGATAGAGCGAGGGACGTCCCTTATAGAGATTGACGGTCAGGATTGAATCTGCCATTTTCCAAAGGCGATGGCAGATGTCCATGGCCATTGAATCGAGGGAGGGACGTCCCTCATAGAAATTGACGAGCATGATTGAATCTATCATTTTCCAAAGGCGATGGCGGACGACAATCCATGGCCATTGGATCGAGCGAGGGATGTCCTTGGATCGGAATGGACGGTCAAGATGGACTCCAAATTCTTTTCAGTTGAAGCCTGAAGGGTCACGTGCAAGGAACACGCATTTTTAAAACACGCAAATTCCCTCAATTAAGACGGACGTCCCTCTTCCATAACGGACGTCCATCGACCTATTTCGAACATCTTTTGTCGAGCAACGGACGTCCCTTTCCTTTTGAAAATGGAAAATTCAATCCTGACCATCAATCCTTATAAGCGACGTCCCTCCCTCAATCGAACAGCCATAGACAATTGTCTGCTATCGCCTTTGGAAATTGACAGATTCAATCATTGCTGTCAATTCCGAGCGGGGGGCGTCCTTCCTCGATCCAAGGGCCAATGAAGATCGTCCGCCATCGCCTGATAATCGTTCCAACGACTGTCTGTCTTCCAACGGGCAAGAGGGACGTCCCTCGACCCATGATAATTGACGTCATTCGTCTTCATTCGACGGTTCTTGGCGTCAAAGAAATTGAGGTGTTAAAGTCGACAGATTTTGACGGATAACATGACTACGAGGTCGCCAGTGAAAATTTCCTATAATTCAGAGTTTTAGTTGTTAACAAAATTCATTCAGGGTTTGACCTGTCATTAATTGCAAAGTATAGGATATGCGGTGTTAATTTTCTTAAAAAAAAACAATAACTTCGTTTTATATGTTAAATAAGCTAATCAATTATAGAGTAAAAACCCTATTACAAAAATGGGTTCAATTTTATATTTCGTTCGAAGGTCGCGTTGCCCGTAAAAATATGTTACTAAATAGCGTGACTTATTCAATGATTAAGATTAAGAATTTCCCTATACCATAAATGGTTGCCATTGTTAGAGACACATCTAATCCAATCAATGGTTGTGGAGATAGTGAATACTACATTCACCATGAAAAAAGAAATCAAAATGAATCTTTCATTTCTTAGGTGCAATAATAGGGTTATAGTGGAGATATGTGGATGAAGCATTGTACAAATGTTTCCATTAATCCATGATTTGAATGGGATATTTATTTTTCCAACTTTATTATACAACCACCCTTTGACCCTTGAACGAATCTTGGCCTAATCTATCATAAGAATTTCACAATATTCAAAATAAATAAAACAAAATTACATAAATCAATATGTCTCCCACGTGGACACTTCTTGAATTGACTTAATCAACTCAAAGCTACTATGCTTTTATTATTATTTAAAATGGGGTAATTATATTTTAAAAAAACTTCTTAAATTATAGGATTGGGGACAAACTATCATTAGTTAATAAATCAACTCTTAAACTATCATTTGTTAACAAATAAACTCTTTTTGAGCGTTTGCGTTTCATGTTCGGGCGTCAGCGTTCATGTCTGATCATCTGCGACCGAAATTAGTCTCCAAAATGGACGTTTGCGGTCTAGGGACAGATGTTCATGTTCGGGTGTCCACAGCCTCAAAACTGGGCATCCGCAACCAAAGTTGGTTGCAGGAGTGGACATCCATGTTCATGATGGTCTCTGATTTCGATTGTGGATGCCTGGAAATCGAACATGAATACTTGAGAATGGTTGATTTATTAAAGAACAAAATAATTTAAAAATTATTTTATTAACGAAAATAGTTTAAACGGTGTTTTATCTGTCACCCCATAGTTAGAATGTATGTTTTTATTTATGATTACCCTTAAAAATAATAGTGACTATTGATTTGTCTTCCTAATGTGTTATTTTCTATTTCAACGTTCTCTCTCTCTCTTTCTCTCTCTCTCTAAACATATATGAATATAAAAAAGATTTGTCACTATATTAATATTTTTTAGCATTGGAGTTGATTTCCTCAAATCATTTGGGGAGAAAAGTAGTTCAACATATTTGTAGAGTCATAGCTTGTAGGCTGTAGGGTAATACCCTTGAGTTAAAAGGCAGATTGTTCTAGTCTAGGTTACGTTTCGAGTGACACGTAGGATTGACAGCGTGTCACTTCGTCCAGCGTGGATGCAGAAATGGACTCCCCAGTCGCTGCCCTCCCAGCCCTTATAACTGGCTTCTGTCCATCATCTCCTGCTCTCACAGTCTCGTCTTTTGCGTGGCCTTTGGCTTTCATCGTTCTCTTTTTCTAGCTCCATCTCTGCTTTATTCTTTCCCTGCTGCCTTCTTTCTCTCTCTTGAATGCATGAGAACGAAAGAAGAAAGCCAAATAATAAGGATTACATTCCCTCTCTCTCTCTCTCTAGCCCTGCAGAGTTTGATACTCTTTGAACCAGACAACAAACAGAAACGACCATTATTATTTCCTTATCGAAAACGAAGTATTCATCACGTTAGACATGGATATTTGCAATAAATCTGCGAGAGAAGATAAATTCAGGAAAAAAAAGGACAACCCATCTTTCTCTTCCACCCTTCTTGACGCAATATATAACTCCGATGACCAGTGGGGGTGTCAAAGAGGAGAGGCTGAGCTCATTTGCTACAGGGAAGCCATGAGGAGCAGGCAGAGCTATAATTCGAGGAAAGACGCAGAGAATTGGAAATCTCGAAAACTATGCACTGGCGACTCGTGGATGGAGAAGAAAGCGACCGAAAATGTTGCTTTTCGAAGAAATTCCATGGCTGATTTAGACAGAAAAGCTCGAAACGTTCGTGAGCGTGATTTTAAGTCGATGAAATCGAGCTCCAGTTCATCAGAATCAAGCTCGGGAGGTGGGGTTTCTTCCTCAGAATTTGAATCTTTCCTCGCCACACAGAAGCTGAAGCCGATTAAGACAACTGCGTCAGTCCGTCCAGAAAAGCCTCACTCCGACAAAGGAAATTCCTCCTTTCCAATAGAAAAGATTGCAAAAGGAACGTTTCTAAAAACAAAGTCCAGAGCATCAAAAATCTACGACGATTTGAAGAAAGTGAAGCCACCGATCTCTCCCGGGGGTCGGTTATCAAGCTTGTTGAACTCTCTTTTCAATGGCGGAAGTCCAAAGAAGCCAAAATTCTCCTCCTCCAACCCTGCAACTCAAGAAAACTACCCGAGAAAATCAAACCCTTCGGAAAAAACAACGTGTTCTTCTGCATCGACGTTCTCGATGTCGTGTTTAAGCAAAACACCATCTTCAACTGGTAAACTCAACAAAAGAACAGTGAAATTTTTTCCACTAGGCGTGATCGTGGACGAAGATTCTCGGCCATGCGGACACAGAAGGAAATGCGAAGTGGAAGCAGGGCAACTGGACCGGCGCCATTTTGTATCTGAAGAAGAGAATAGGCACGAGGTTTCAGATGGCGAAGAAGATGAAGAGGAAGACGACATCATCAGTTGCTCAAGCTCAGATCTGTTCGAATTGGATAATCTCTCGGGCATTGGAGGTGGTGGAACTGGAAGAAGGCACAACCAAGAACTTCCGGTCTATGAGACTACTCGTTTTGGTTCGAACCGGGTTTAATAAATCTAATTACAAGAATTTAAGATAGTTTTCATTATGATTAGTCCTAAGTGGAAGATCTTGGGCATTAATGAACGACTAATCAATTGCCTAAAGATTGTGCTTAAAATATGATTAAGATTAGGTCAAACCCAATACGTCTTTGCATGAAAAATTAGGTCAAACCCAAAATGTCTTTGCATGGAAAAATTAGATTGGCTTATGATGTTAAAATAATACTATTCCCATGTAAACAACCCATGTGTTCCATCAACGTATAAAACAATAATAACTCAAGATACTGTTGATTATGATAGCTTAATCCATACTAATGAGAGTGTACAATCTCACATCGTTTGGAAGAGCGAAAAGTGAATAATTTACAAGTAAAATTTTCCTCCATGCTCAGTACAAACCGTTTAGGGCTAACCCCAAGAACAAAATCGTGCAAATTCGGTCGAAAACAAACAATATTGTATTAGTAGCAGTGAGAGACTCCACTATACATGTTGTTTATTACACTTGTATTTCCTTTATTAGATAATATTATTAATATTTTGAAATTAAAAAAAAAACACAAAACTTAAAAAGAAAATAAATGAAATTACGGGTCTTTTTCTTTTCTCCGCACGTGATGTGTCTGTCACGCATGCACACATGTGCTCTGCTTCGTTGTACAAATATTGATTGATATAATTAATGACTTATTTTAATTATTTATAATTTATTATATTAATTGCACCAAATAATATCTAACACGTCATGAAGTAGGAATAGAAAGTAAATATAACATTACTCGAATAAACACTCCATCAAGAAATCAAAACACGGATGGAGAGGATGCTGGAGAGGACGACTGGCAATGCGGTGGGAGCAAAACATTAGAATAAAGTGTAATTATTCAAGAAAAGCTCAGTCAATTTATTGAAAGACAACATATTCAAACCAAAGGCTCCAAAGAAAAGACAGAATTTGGCGAAGAATGACATCAATGACATAGACTTCTTTCAAAGCAGCGCCGCCGCCGCCGACGTTCACAGCCTTGCATCTTCACCGTCTCCCGAAGATGCCCACGCTGCCACGCCCACGTTGGACTTTCTTCTGCGCTGAGCACTGGGACAGTTTTTCTCACTTCGTTGATGGCCTAGATTGAGAGCTCAGTTCTACAACTAGCGTGATTGACCAGAGAAGAGAAAACTAAGTACGTGGAAGTTGGCCTTTTTCGTTGACTTCAAATGTGACCCAAAAATAGTTCAATTAGGCATGAGTCTTAATCATGCTACATTTTTTTGGGTAATTTGATTCAATGTGTACTTACTTTGCCATCTTACCAAATTTACTTTGATCGTACGTACACGTGTCACGTCTCATGTGGTAGGATTGTATTTAGCACACATTTTCTTTTTGTTTTATCAGCTAAATCCAACATGTGTTTATCATGTTTTTTACTTAATAAGTTGTTTTAACTCAATTTTTAACCCCTCCGACAATCTGACCTGACTTCAAACTCTATCGCGTGATTGACATAGTTCAAAATAGTCAGATATGAGATCAATAGAGTTCGAACTCAAATTAGAAATCATCGAAAGAATTAGAAATCAGGTAAAAACAACTGATTAACTGGAATATGTGACACACATGTGCTGGATTTAATATATAAATTGACAATAATGTCAAAATTAATGATAGCTGAAAGGTGAGATTCAATCTATCTTAACAAAATTGTTTAAGGTTTTAATCTGTAAATAACTCCAAATGTTAAACTTTAAACTGCGCTTTAATTTATTACTTACTATCTTTTATCGTAACTTGAACCCTGGTTAAATTTATTCTAAATTTGACCAGAGTAATAGGGAAAAAATGGACAAGTAAAACCCGTATTTGTAGATATTAGTAAATCCCGAAATAATGACAAAACTCGGCCCAATTTGTCGCATAATGTTGTCTGTCTTTTTCCACATAAATAAAACTTCACTTACCAATAATAGTAAATTTTCAAAGTGTGACAAATTGAGAGAGGCCGATCTATAATAACTTAGTGTTATAATTATAATATAAGCTCTATATAGACTTAATTGAAGTATATTGGCTATAATTAAGCTTAATAAGATATTTATGAGTAAACCAAATTCTTTGGAAGATGGGCCATTGGGTATTGGGCCTTCGGGTATTGGGCCTTCGGGCCCAAAAGCCCATTATGATTGTCGTCGTCTTTGCTAGCGAGAGGGAGATATAGACTGGAGGTGGAAGCAAAGCGACCAGAGGTTGAGGAAGCGCAGAAGCGACTAGCGAGAGGCATCGGAGGTCAATTGTAGTGTGCGTGATAGATATCGCAGAAAGAGAACCGGATCGGTTTAGCAATTCTACGTCTCGGCAATCATGAGCTTCCTCTTTGGCAGTAGAAAAACTCCTGCAGGTATATCTGATTTCTATTATGGAATCATGATCTGTTCTTCGTTTCATGTTTTTTGGTGGTTTGATGATTTTGCGAAGCTCCTGGAAATGTTTCTGGAATACCGGAATTATAGATCGAATGGATGCAGGAATTATAAGTCGACTAATTTTTAGTTTTACCAAAGAGATTTCATGTTCTTTATTGTTGAAGAATCTGAATTTTGATATCTGAACTTTGAATTCCATGCGCAGAGCTTCTGCGGGAAAATAAGAGGATGCTAGATAAGTCCATTAGGGAAATAGAGCGGGAAAGGCAAGGTTTGCAAACGCAAGAGAAGAAGCTGATCGCAGAGATAAAGAAGAATGCTAAACAAGGCCAGATGGTTGGTCACTTGTTTCAAAACTCGTTCTCTTTTGCTTCAGTGCCTGCATTTTCTGCCTCCTAGTATAGTTTATTGTGTCAACACTTATCTTCATGCAATTAGTGCTTTGGAAACCATCTGAACCAATCATGTTCTCTGTATTTTTTTTCTTCTTCAGGGGGCGGTAAGGGTGATGGCTAAAGATCTTATCAGAACGCGTCATCAGATTGATAAATTTTATAAGCTTAAATCACAGTTGCAGGGTGTAGCTTTGAGAATTCAGGTATTGTTATTCATGTTTTACTGAAGGTTTACCGTCGGTGATAGACATAGAATAAACTTTTGGTTTGTTACTTTTTTCTTTTAATGTTCTTGCCATACATCCTTTCTTTTTTCAGATCCATGCAGAGAAATATCAGGAATTTAAGTATTTTTTGTTGTCTATCATTCTCATTAAGAAGTCCTTAATGTTTCTTCACACTATAAATGGCATGATTTGGTTCAAGGAAAAGGTTGTACATAATCAAGGTTATACTTAATCTGTTATTCACTGGATGCAATATTTTATGAGTATCATGGAACCCACAAGCACTTCTAAGAAAGGAGAATAACTACGATGCAGGAAGAAAAAATTTAATTAAAACAAGAAACATTATTATTGAACTTTGTTGGGCTTAATTACATGTTCACATGTAATTTTGCTATAATGGATGACCCAAACGGGCTGGAACATGTAGTGATTTGAAAGGGTGAACAAAAAAATATAGCTCTCCAATTGATGATGAACATAATAATTTCAAGCTGCTTTTAGGCTGAGCTGCAATGTGTTTAACTAGATAGTTTTAGATGACTAATCTTCTGACATTGTGGTCTTTTATTTGAATGTATAATATTTTCACCAAACTTCCTCAGCTTTTATGACATTGAAAGTTGATTTAACGTGTTAAACCTTGTAGACGTTGAAATCCACGCATGCGATGGGGGAGGCTATGAAAGGCGTTACAAAGGCAATGGGACGCATGAATAAGCAGATGAACTTGCCATCATTACAGAAAATAATGCAAGAGTTTGAGAGGCAGAATGAGAAGATGGAAATGACAACAGAGATGATGGGAGATGCTATTGATGATGCTTTAGAAGGTGATGAAGAAGAGGAAGAAACAGAGGATCTTGTGAATCAGGTGCTTGATGAAATTGGAATTGATATCAATTCAGAGGTAAAACCTTCTTGCTTATTTCAGTTTCATTCTTTTGCTAACATATTTGTTGCTATTTAACGAGGATGGATATAGAAAAAGTCAACATCTAACAATGATGCTCTTGTTTCTGTTATCCTCAATATTCAGCTTTTGAATGCACCTTCCTCTTCCGTTGCTACACCAGCTACGAAGGACAAGGTTGCCCAACCTGAAGCAACAGGAAATGAAGACAGTGGAATAGATAATGATTTGCAAGCGAGGCTGGATAATTTAAGAAGAATGTAAACATGGGTAAGAATAAGGATTGCAAATAAGGTCATCGTGATCATGCACGTTTGAGCGTTAATCTTATTCAAGTTTGTAATTAATTATTAAAAAATGTTAGTATCTGCGATATTTCGTGTAAATAGTATGTGGACACATTTTTTGGTTCAATCTCTTCTCAACTCAAATTTTACATTCATCATGATTCTGTTTTGTTATCCTGTGACTAATGACTTCAACGAAGTGGTGGGTGTTGGTTGTTAATACAGGAACCATCTTTTTTGTGGGGTTGGAACTTGAAAGGAAATATTTCAATCCAAGAATGGTGGAGTTCAATATCATTTCAGCATAGGGCACCAGTCAATGTACATTGGTATGCATCTTTTACCATTTCCATACACTAGTATTACATATTCTTTAGCAGATTTAATTGATGTAGTCAAGTGTTACAGTTCCTGCTAATAGTTACGACCAATAATAGATTCAAACTCAGGGATGCAACTGTTGAACTTTATTAGGTGTGCTTATTGCGAGCCATTTCCTTTCTAATGGTTCACCCTCTCGTGTCCAAATGATGTTTTTGTATGAAAAATGATCACAAATTGTTACGAATCATTCATCAATACAAGACATGGACTATTAACTATGACTAATTACTTAGTTAATGCACGTTTTATGACCCCAGTAAACATCTGCATGAACCACAGTGGTTCTCTTTATAAGACGGTTAGGACTGTTTTTCCCCTTTATTCATTGATATAATATTTTATAGGGTAATTAACAAAACAAACTATGAACTATTGAATGAGACACAAGCTAAATTTGAGAGTAATTTTGTGCACAATTAAAACCTCAAACTATGATAAATGAAGAAGGTATATCTCGATGTCATGTTTTTCGTTTAAAATTTAAAATTTTTAACGCAGTGTATAAGTCATATTTTCGCAGTAGATCCATACATGAAAGTAGTATTTCGCTGTCATGTTTTTTGTTTAAAATTTAAAATTTTTAACGCAGTGTATAAGTCATATTTCCGCAGTAGATCCATACATGAAAGTAGTTGTAGTTAATGACTTAATTTTTCTAGTGAAAACGTATTTTTTGTTGCGAAAAATAAGTTTTATTCCAAAGACTTGTTTTCTTTAGCGGAAGGCAAGTATTTGCAGTTGAAAGGGTAATTTCCGCAGCAGATACTGATCTTTCACTACAGAATTTTAGTTTTCTCAACGAAAACGTGTCTTCTATTCTCATATCAGTCAATGTATCAAAATATACTCTTATATATACAATAATCAAACGATTTTTAATATCAATTTTGTACTTATAGTTTGTCTACTCAGTTCTGAACACTGGTGAGTAGAAATAATCTAAGTTAAAAACGAATCAATTGTTATACAGATCATCCTAGATATTGAAGTTGAGATTATACTTCAAATTTGGGGATTGTACGAAGGAAACTTACTTTAATATTTTGACTTTCTCACTATCTCAATAGTTTAAGGTTAATTTCCCTATTTTCTACGCCGTACATATATAAAAAGATCGGTACATCATAAAAAAAATAATAAAAAAAAAACCCTAAATATTGAAATCAGGCTACTAAAACAAGCACAATGCATTAAGAAACTATTTTTTTGTACATGCACGAAGCCTAGTATTTTATTATTACTTTTCTTTCCAACTAATAAAATTAAAATAATTTTTTCAGTTTTTTTTTTTTTACAATATTACAAGTATTCGTCGGGTGTCTCGTGAGAACCTCTTTCAACAATCTTCACCAGCTTGCTCGAGCTAGAATTTAGAGGAACCTGAGCATTCATCTCTGCAAGTTCTCTCACACGTACTAAAATCGGTGCAGGGATGGGAGCCGACGCGTTTTTCCGGGAATTTATCTATCAAAATTACACAATCAACCAAATCAATACTTACCATTCTAGCAAATAATATTTACATGCATGAATGTAATGAAGGCTCGGGATGACTCACCCCTTCATCAGGTGGGGCATGAGCAAAGCTGGCTTTAAGCAAGTTCCTCCACTTATCCTGCAAAGAACTTGTGCATATTGTAAAAGCAGCAAATATATTAATTGACCTCAGAAGTGTAAGTAGGTATAATGTAAACCTTGAGATCGACGGATGTTCGATATGAGTACGACGCAAAAGCCAGCCGTTTGATCTCAGACCACCTCCCCGGCCCGCATTTGGAAACACCCTCGACCAATTTCATGACTTCGACGAGAGACCAAGCCCGATGGTGCTTTCTTCGCATTCCGCCTTTTGCTGTGGGAACAGTTAATACATTGTTGTCATCCGAAGAACTTCCGGAAGAAGCTGCCTGTTTCGAACCTGAGTCCTTGCCTGACTCTACTACTGTATCCATAACTGATACCTGCAACTCCTTTTCTGGTTCAGGAATAAACTATGCAACAAAAGAGATAAATAAGTTGCCAATTGTCATCTGAAACCACTAAGTTATACAACCATAAGATCAACAAAGAGAATAATCTATCATCTCAATGTCAATTAGGTTGAATACAAAGTTATAATTTCTTTTTAGGACAAGAAACTTTGTATTAAAAACAAAAAGTTCCAAGTGGAGAGACACCAATTCCACCCGACCAAGAAATAGCTAATAAAAAACAATTACTTTCAAATGGGAAAGAACCATATTAAAAGAGTGATTTTTAAAATACTTTGAACCATAAGCCCGTAAAATAGAGTAATAAATTCAAATCAACATAAAAAAACAATTAAATGATTTTCCAACAAAACTTGCATCCTTTCGATGGACAAGCAGGAAATGGAGTTTATAATAGGAGGAATTGAAGGGTAATTTTGTAATTACATCACGGAAGTTAAGAAAAACGGTGGAAGTTATTATAGTGTTGGGGAAGTTGCAAGGGAGGGCTGTTGTTGTTTTTCCAGAAAGAATTCTGAGGAGATTTCCAGAGCATGGAAGTGGTTCGAATTTGTGGTGTAGTGTGTTTAATGTTTTTGTTTGTTTAGTGTTTGTTGAGTTTGTATGTTGTTGTAAGTTCTGCAAGTTACAATTGTTGGCTTGAAGGATTATAAGTTGTGTTTATAACAGTTCCGAGTGTTTCCGTTCATCACCTTTCTTCATTTTCTTAAAAAATTCAGGAAAAATGATCAGAAAAACAGGTTTTGTATGCATATTAAAATGAATCTATCAAGAAACCTCAATAGAACAAGGTGCTTTACCAGAGCTAGTTTATCACCTATGGACCCAATTATTAGCAAATACTGTGTTGAAGGGTAAATTCCAATACTTCAAAGGCAGATGACTACAAACTGTCTTTGTACTAAGAAACATAAGTGAAATGTTAGAGGTGACTGCTATATCCAAGGTCCAACTCAAATTACAGCCACTATTCTGTAGGACAAATTTTGAATCATTTGTAAAGGGAAGCCACCACATAACCAAAACATCGAAATCAAATATACTAGGATGAAAATTTAATCTTACCGAAAACTGAATCTCTTCAGAAGGAGATCTGGCTGGCAAAGGTTTAACATCGCTATCATTATTCAGTTGCGATTCATGCACGACTAAGGCTTCATCTACCAGTTTTGTTGATATCTCCAAGCCACCCGCATTGAATTTCTACAAATCGATAGAGAATGCCAGCTTGTAAGTACATATAGAACATTAAACATCAACATATTACAGTAACTAGAACATTACAAAATGATAATCCATCCCACAAAGAGATAAAAACAACCAAACTTGCAACAGTCAAGTACTACTACTATACATTACACTAAATTTCATTTAGACTCAGCCAACTCACAGAACTTTTTTGTTCCAGCAACATGTCTTTATTTCATGATCAAGTTTAAAATTACAGAATGTGCAACTTATAATAACTTCATTTAAAGTCTCGATATTTTTTATTCTACTTACAAAAGATTTTTTTATTCGCACATCAACATAAAAAAAAAATACCACAAAGCGTCCAATGCCATAGTGAGTAGAACAAATCAAACAGTGTTTAATCCAGGTATATCTTCTCCAATAAAAAGTCTATTTGGCCGTCTGTTTTATACAAGCTACTATCAGTTTGTGAATATCTTATTTCAATAGGTTATAGACATTGGGACATTACCAGAACACTTAAAATATTGTTAATTGGACAATTTAAACATTTTTGAAAAGGAAGATAAGAAGATTGAAACTTAAAAATAGAATATTTAGTCCATATGAAACTTAGAGGGAAAGAATCTATACAGCAAAGGGCTAATACACAGAGATAAAGGTGAAAGAAACTGCATGCATAAACAGCAACCATTTTGTTTAGAACCAAGCATTCCATTCTTAAGAGCAGATAACACAGTATAATATCCAGTAAGCAGTTCCTTACCATCAGAGCCCCGACATTTTTCCTTGGACGGCTTCTTCGTATCCGAAGAACACATGGAACATGAACACTAGATCCACCAAGAGAGTCCAATCTGGTGGCAACCGTTCTTCCATCAGATGAAATATTTTTTATGGGTTTGACAAACAAGTCTGGAGAAGTCTTTCCAACTTCACTATTTTGAATTAAATTCATTGACCTTGCACTAGCATCTCTCAACTTCACTTCAGAAAGTTCTTCAATATATCGCTTGGTGGGCTTTCTAATTCTTTTGGCATCACTTTGTTCAATCTGATCCTTATTTCTACTATCAATGTTGACACTGCAATTTCTCAATCGCTTTGCAGAAATAGTTTGATGTTCCTCGTCTCCATCACCATGTCTGTGATTTCTTGGCGAACCACTGCCTTCGAATACCAAAGCTTGAATTGTATGATCGGCAACAGGCTTATTGTTAACATTCTGACAACTTTCCCCTTCACTCTTCTCAACAAATTTTCCATCTTTAATAACGAAACTTGTGGTTGGAACATCAATAGAATTAGTCAAACCCATGGCAATTCTCCTCTTTAGCCACAACTTATCTTTAACAGTTGTTTCCCGCCCAAAAGATGCTTTGAATAAATCATGAAGTTCCTTAATTGAAAAGTTATCCAAACATATTTCCCCACTTAGCAAAGAAAAATCGAGTTTAGAACCAATGCGGAGAGTAGAACCAGATGATCCACTTTCCACTGGTCTATTTTCATGTTTAGAGGACTCAAGACCTCCATGTTGAGTAAGATTGCTTTCGTTCAATCTCTCTGAAGGAAAATGACCAATGCCCTGCGAAGGAATTTTTAGTTGCACCTTCTCATGGCTAAGAGTGAATTTATTATGGTAACAAGTCCATTGGTTTTCTCTATCAATGTAATCTTAAAAATAATTAAAGGTTAAACATCAAACACTTGAGTTTTAATGTAATCGTAACATAAAATATCACGTCATCAAAAGACTGAACAAATTTACTACTACAACAGAAGAAACAAATAAATGGGTACCTCAATCCGGGCATTTAGTTTTTCTTGATCAATTTTTGGGCATTCAAATTGCAAAAAACCTGTAACACAGTTAATGTGATTTTCAAATTGCAACAAACAAAAGTTTGTGTACTTAATAATCCAAGAAGGATGCAAAAATTTACAAACCTGACATAATTGTTTAAAAAATTTCATACAATACAAAAGTTCTTTTGGGAAATAAAGTTCAAGGATAACTTAAGGACAAGGAAAATTAACAAAAAAAACTCTGAACTATTAGACCAGGACAAACCAAACCTTAAAGTAGTTTTACAAACAACTAAAATTTCAAAATATGGGATATGAAAAAGACAAACTACGTAGCCATGTTTTTCATCAAAAAAAAGGTTGAAGCAAATATCGCAAGAACATTTTTCGCTTAAAAAAGTCCAAGGACAACATCCAAGGATCAACCTTGGACGTCCTTCAACGACGCAGGATGTCCAAGGCTAAACCTCGAAGAGGGGCATCCAAGGATTAACCTTGGGGTTATCATATGACTGAGGGACATCTATGATGGCTGGTGGATGAAGAGACAATCATCCTGTAATGAGGATGGATGTCCGAATGGGAGAACAGGCACTAGCGAACAAAGGTTTGTGTATTTTGGATAAAGGGATGGACGCCCTGCAATGAGGATGGACATCCTCCGAAAGCGTTAGCGGACGAAGGTTGTTGCCCATTGGATAAAAGGACGGACGACCAAGATGGAGGATGGACATCTTCCAAAGGCGTTGGCGGACGTTATGTTGAAGGGAGTCACGTACAAGGCACACCTTATTTTAAATGGAAGCAGACGAAGGTTGTTTGTCGTTGGATGAAGGGGTCAGACGTCCTTCAGAGATGGGGGACGTTCTTAGCTGGAAATGGATGTTCATGATGAAATTATTGAAATACGATGTTGTTCAGTATTGAGGAACATCTGTGGATGCTAGAGGATGTCCATTGATATTGAGAGATAACGTCGATTAGTATTGAGGGACATCCATTGTAAGTTGAAGGACGTTCGTGGCATTGTTGGACATCCTTCAATATTAAACAACGTCATCTTTCAATAATCATATCCCATGGCCAATAGCGGCCTTAAACATCCATCATCCCATTCTAAATGTCCATTCTCAGCGACAAACGTCCCCCACTTCTGAAGAACGTGAATGACCTTCTACTACATCTATATAAACCGAAAGAACGTCGACAGCGAGAGCAAGCAATTTGACCAAAGCGAATTTTGAGCGACCTTTCAACTTCCTCGGAGTGACTTTTCAAGTTTGAAAATCTATTTTCAAATTTCTAGAACTTGAAACTGGCATCAAATGCTGAAAAAATCACCATGAAGCGTAAAGCAGCTCCCTCTGACACTCAAGATCAATCACGAGGTGAGTCAATCCTTCCACGCATATTGACACAAAAATACCTTTCATTGGCGTTCAATACGGCGTCGTTCAAGGAAATGTCCAACAATGGTATCAAACATCATTCTATCATTATCTCTAAGAGGATAGAATTCAATACATTCGCAGACATATTGGACTAGTTGGGCTGTGCAAGCTAGGAGGATATTATTGTGAGCGGTTTGTGAAACTATTTTATGCAAATCTAGAGCTGGGCGGCAACCAACTCTTGGAACTAAGGATGAATTAGAATTGCGGAGCAACTGCTATAGCAATACCAGACTTTCTCCTTATTTAATGAAAATTGGGTCGTTGGATACAAGAAAATCCTCCTCAGTCGATTCCCCATAGAACATCCAAGCAACTCATTTAACTCATTTAGATACATCCCCACCTCCATAAGTTGGTTGCCGCCCAGCTTCAGATCTGCGTAAAATAGTTTCACAAATCGCTCACAATAATATCCCCATAGTTTGCACAGCTCAGGCAGTCCAATATGTCTTGACATCTTTTCTATTCAAAAATCTATAAACACATTGAATTTTACCTTCCTAGAGATAATAATAGAACGTCGTCTTATATCATTTTCGTACCTTTCCTTAGACGACGCCGTCTAGAAAGCCGATGAAAGGTATTCCTGTACCGATAGGCATGAAAAGATAGAATCATCTCGTGATTGACCTTAAGCATCAAAGCCGCTTTACACTTTATGGTAACTTTTCTGGCCCTTGATGTCATTTCCAGTTCTAGAAATTCGAGAAAAGTATTCGAAACTTGAAAGGTCGCTCGAAAATCGCCATAGTCACACTACTTGCTCCCACAGCAAACATCCTTTTTGCTTATACAAGTGTAGTTGAAGGTTGCTCAACATCCAAGTGACGTCCTTCAAAGGTGGGGGGACGTCCGTAGCTGGGAATGGACACATTCAGAATAGGATGATGGGTGTTCAAGGCCGCCGTTGGCCATAGAATATGATTATTAAGAGACAACGTCGTTTAGTATTTAGAGAGGTCCAACAATGTCATAGACATCCTTTAACTAACAACGGACGTCCTTCAATACTAAACGACGTTGTCTCTCAATATTAATGGATGTCCCTTAACATCCACGACTGTCCTTTAGTGCCAAACAACATCGTCTTTCAATAACCTCATCTTGAACATCCATTTCTAGCAACGACGTCCCCCATCTCTGAAGGACTTTCGACCCCTTTATCTAACGGCTAACAACTTTCGTTTGCTCCATTTTAAAACAACGTATGTCTTGCACATGACCCCATTCAACATGACGTTCCCCAGCACCTTAGGAGGATGTTCATCCTCCACCCTCCACCCTAGTCGTCTATCCTCGTTACAGAATGTCTGTCTCTTCATTCACCAGGCAAGAAACTTCATCTACAAGCATCTCTAAAGAATGTTCATCCTCCTTCGTGGTCGTCTATCCATATTGAAGGACATCTATTCCTTCATCCAACAGACACTAACCTTCATCTACCAAGACTTTGGAGGATGTCCATCATCCATCCTAGTTATCCATCCTCATTGCAGGAAATCTCTCCCTTCATCCAACGGGCACAAACTTTCATCCATCAGCACCCTCCTCCCATCTTGGACATCCATCCTCATTGCAAGACATCTGTCTCTTCATTTAAGGGCCACTATAGATATCCCTTAGACGTCCTTAAGCTTTATGATGACCCCAAGGTTGATCCTTGGACGACACTCCTCGTAGATCAGCCTTAAACGTCTCTCGCCATTGAATGAAGTCTAAGGTTGATCCTTAGATGTCCCTTGAGGTCGTTGGACATTTATAAGCAAAAAATGTGACTGCGACGTTTATCTCGACATTTTTTTACGAAAAATGTAACTACAAAATTTTTCTTCTTTATTTCCAATAATTTGAAATTTTAGTTATTGGCAAAATTATTTTAAAGTTTAACTTGTCTTTTATCCAATAGTTTAGAGTTTGTTTTGTTAATTTATCCAAGTATTATTATTAGGTTGAATTATTATAAATAGGAAGAGAGAGGAAGTGAGACATTTGTGGTTGTTATTTCGCCAAACCTATGACGTTTCTATTTTCTGTGATGATTCGCCAGATCACTTTTTTATTTTCTGTTTTTGTGATGTTAGGTCGTGTTATTGCAATGGAGTCGTTTAATGCCCATCAATGTTAACAGGGCCATGCCAATCCTTGACCGGAACGGATGTCGAAGGTCCTGCATGTAGTCGAAGGTCCTGCATGGAGTCCAAGCCGATCAGGTGGTGATAGACAAACAATTTTCTGTCCTGCCCATCTTAGACGAGATGTTAAAACTCATCACGGATGTTTTAGCCGAGTTGAAAATGTTGAGATTCAACAGGGAGTTGGACAGTGTCACGACTTCCTTCTCCAGCCATGAGGAAGAACAAAAGACCAAAGAGTTTTTGCAGCTGGATCATCTCCAAACTGAGGAGGTGCATGAACCTGGCTCGTCGGAGGAGGGTTATGGCACTCTGTCCACGACAAATGAAGGGCAAGTCGGGTACTTCCAGCAAACCCATCCATCAGATTATTTCCTCAAGCAGAACCCTCATCCAGCAGTGGACCTATCGGCAAGAGAAGATTTACAACTGGATCATCAACATACCGAGGAGGCGCTCGAATCTGACTCGACGGAGGATTGTTCTGGCGCCCCAAAATCGTTCGTGCTGGCAGTGGACTTTCGCCAGCAGGAGAGGGCGGAGCTCTGGCGAGTTTCAGCAGCGGGGTGGCGCATCACCTCGCCGGGAAGAGACCGCCGGTGGCCAACTCCTGCTCGCCGCAAGCCGGAACATAGAACGTCGATGCTGGGACAGGGAAGTGGATAGGAGTTTTCAGTTTTCGAATGGCAGAACCGTCGCCAAGTGATGGCAAAGTCTGGCAACGGGCGAATTCGGCGACGGGCGACATCCGGCGACGAGCAAAGCCCGACAACTCTGTTGGTGACGTTTTCCACAGGTGGCCGGACGATATACAAGGGGCGGGCAAGCGTGGAGATGCATTGTTGTCGTCCACTCAGACAGAACGATCGTCGATCAGAGGGGACAGCTCTCCGGCGAACCTGCGAAGTTTTCCAAGGGCGGCCGAGAGTGTCCCATAAATCGCTAATGGAAAGTACCTGCTCCGGAAAGTCGAGTTTGTGGGGTGGGTCGTCGAGGTTCGCCGGAGAACACTATCATATTCCTTGTAAGACTTTATTTGGGAGGAGGCAGAAGATAAAAGTTTGGCGGCTTGGGTTCCCACTTCCCACAAGTCTGGTTGAATCTGGACTGGGCTAAAAAAGTTAGTGAAGAAGATTATCAAATGGGTTTGTCATACAAGGTTATGAGTTGGGTAATGGAGAAAGGCCCCAAATATAAGCAGTATTAGAATCTTTCTTTGGTTACTAAAGTCAGATCAATTGTTGGGCTGGGCGTCCAATTTGAGGGAGGAAAGTTTTACACATGGGCTGGGCTTTGAATGAGGCTCTGCGCCTGGGGGCTGGGGGAGGAGTGCAGCTCTTCGGGCACTTAGTCAGAGATGGACAAGGGGGTTTTAATGAGGCACTTAACGGGTTTTGGTCCGTGTAGTTTACCAGGGACTCGAGTTGGAAGACTTGGAAGTCAACCAATACCTCCATTGGCTCACACTATTGAGCATGAAGAGTTGAAGTCATTAAGCTGGAAGGCGTTGGCTATTCTCCTGGAGAGGAGATGTTGCCAAGGGAAATGTTTCTCTTGCAACTCTGCAGTGGGATGGGATGAAAGTGTTGTTGGCACATGGGATAAGGCATGCAAGTTCAAATCAGAAGTTGAAAGTATATTTGTTTGGGATAGAAGAACATCTAAAACCCGTTGAAAAGAGAAGCTCGGATGTTACTGCTCACGACCTCGGAGGACAAAGTTGATTTTGAAGGAGTAAGTATTGTTGGCAAATAATGTAAGAGGGTTTTCCGTGCGAGTCACTCGTGGTTGTTTCCAAGCCAGAGTTTGGCCGGACATGTGGCTTTCCTATAGAGTCGTTTAATGCACATCGAGTTCATAATTGTTCAAAGTTAGAAATGACTAACCTTTTGGGCCTTCTGCGAGTGATTTCCCATTAGAAGAGTTTTCCTTATCAACACATCCCACAAATTGCCCAGTTTCAACGATAACACAGGTTTCAGTCTTGTCATCCTCAAGAAAATCCTCGACTTCCATTACTTCATCCTCAGTTGCAGGCACAAATCTACCATCACCTTCAACCTTAACATAGATTAAGCATCACAAGCAATAAGAAGGCAAGCAGAAAGAAAAATAAAGAAACAGCACTTATCTACAAATAATTGTGCACCAAAACTCTCCCATCTCCACTTATGTTTTTGAAATTCTTACTTAAAAACTGTACGGATTTTCCATTACAATCATTACTAGATTTAATTACAATGCAAAAATATGATGAAAGAAAATCCATAAATCGCTCAAACAACTCTTAGGCAACAACGACAAAAGGAACAACTCCATTGGTTCTCATCGGTTGGTACCAATGAAAAATTGTGGATGATCATTGACGAATCAGCGACAAAGTATATCCTCATCTTTGAATTAGACTGACTGTTCAATTCTTAAAAAGCAAAAAAGAAGAAAGAAAACATCTACACTTATTCCATTCAATGCCACAAAATGAAACACCTTTCTGTCTTTTAAGCACACATGATTATAATGCAAACATCAACCCAGATAGCAAGTGAAAATGAATACCCGGACAAGCTTGTATACAACGGGGTCAGGAAGTTGATTGGGAGAGGACAAAGCAGAGCTCCTTTTCTCATACCTGCTTTCTCCCTTCTTCCCATCATCATTTACTTCAATTCCAAATACTGCTTCCATGGAAATTTCACCACCAACTCAAATACAAAAAACTGCAAACCCAAACAGGAAAAAAAAAAGTAAATAAACCAACCCCATTTTTTGAACTTCATTCCATTACAGCAAGCAACATTGATAGGTAAAGTATAATCAATAGTCCCGTTCAAGAAACCCAAAGTTCCCCAAATTAATTAATGATAGACTCGACTTCACTACATGAATCACAACAACAAAAGACATACAAATGAAAATTCAGCAAAGAATAAAAACCAAAGCGACATTCAAAATGGCAGGACTCACCATAAGAAAGCGGAAAAAGAACTGAGTAAAATCAGTTGTAGCAGAATAAGATCCGAAAGAGAAAAGATTGGCACAAATTTGGAGCGTCCAGAAGAGAGTGAGTCAGTCAAATTATGAGTTCAAAGAGAGGGTTGGAGTCGACGTAAGGTCCACATCTCCAGTTTTTTTAAATATTGACAAAAAATAAAAAAATATTTGAATTTTCTCTAATCTCACATTTTTATGTAAAGCTTATGTGTCAATCACACAATGGTACAACTATTATAATATAAATATTTAAAATAATATATTGTTTGAAACAATGAATGAATGATTCATAATCATCAAGTCATGATATGAAATTAAAATATAAACGTAGCATTCAGTCTCGACAATAGTCAGGCCTGGTGTCACGATCCGCCTATGTCCATAGTCGATCCTGACAACAAGTGGGTGTCGATGGGCCACTAAGATATCAAGTGGGGCAATCCATGTGCGGTACATGGTTTCCCAATGCTTACCAGACAAGAAAGTGACTCATCGCCACCAGGGGATGTATACTCCAGCCACAATAGAGATGTTTCAGATTGCTCTCTAGGGGGAGGCATGGTGTCAATTCTCCACCACCCCCAGGGCCTCGGCCCTAAGTGAGCTATTTCGTGGTGTGCAGACACTAGTGAGCCAAGAGGAGGCCTTAGTGTCTCCTCCATGGAGCGAGGAGCTCCATGGATAGTATCGGTTGTCAATCCAACATCGGTATTGTGCACCTCCTTTGCCGCAGAGGCTCAAATATGGGGACCGCTATAGACTCTATTATTCCCACATGGCTGACCCGAGGTTGAGAACGATTCGCGCTCGGTCGGCGCCGCATCAAGAGGAAAGAAGTTGTCATCAATAATCTCGTGGTCGGATTACGCTCACTTGAAATGCACGTTAAGTTGTGTCAACATCTCAAGACATGCATTTGGGCGAAAGTGCCCTCATGCCCATTAGTTATTCGGGAAGTGCGTTCAAGGTCCCAACATCAATATTAGTGGGTTCCGAGAGGGGTGATTATGGGTAACCTCTCTCGACACTTGTTATCGTTGTTGCTTCCCATGCAGATTGACCCGTTGGCCCGAGTAGGCTTGCTAGAGTTGAGCTGTGAATTCTGGCGCCGCACAATATAACCGCTAGTACCGTGACACCCGGCTTGGCCCACCCCCGAAGGTTGGTCTAAGGTTGGGCCTATGGGCCTCCAACCACCAGTCTAACGAGCTTTAGATGCACATCGGTGAAAAATTACCAAAAGTTCATCAGACATAGTCGGTGGCCCGCTCTCATGAACCGCCCAAGTCAGGCCCAACTCCTTAACTAGCCCTAGGTATAGAAAAAGAATTTCGAGCCCCACTGCGGACAAGATGTTGATGCTGATGTAACATTACTCTTTTTTGTATTTACTAATGAATCACAACAAATGTGAGAAGGCCAAATATTTGAAATAGAAAAAGTTGAATCACCTAGACTAATAAGTGGTTGGGGATGTCAATCAAGAGAAGAAAAGGAATCAACCTTGATAAGAAGGTGAATTCGAGAGCAACAATTGGGGTTGATAAGCAGCTTATACACTTCAATCTTTCTCATTCTTTGACTTGTATCTTAAAATGTACTTCATTTTCAGCCAAACAATGAGAGGCTTCCAAGCTCTCTCATTGTTTTGAGGTACAATCTAGTTGTGGTAATTAGATAAAACAGGCAGAGCTATGATTTTTGTGGCTAGATTTGGAGGACAACATTGGTAGGACAAGAAAGCTTGGAAGCTGGGAGCTGGGTTTGGCTGAAAATGAAGTACATTTTAAGGTACATGTCAAAGAAGGAGGAAGATTGAAGTGAATATGTTGCCTATCAACCCAAATTGTTCATATGGAATTTACCATCTTATCAAGGTTGATTCTTTTTCTTCTCTTGATTGTCGGCCTCTACCACTTATCAGTCGAGTTGAGGTGATTCAACTTTTGTTGTTTCAAATATTTGGCCTTTTCACGGTGGTTGTGATTCATTTGTAAATATAAAAAAAAGTAATGCAACGTCAACCTTAGCATCCTGCTTGCAGGCCAGCCTAAGGTCGGGCTCGAAATCCTATACCTAGGCCCAGTTGAGGAGTAGCGTTTGACTTGAGCATGGATTCATGAGGGCGAGCCGCCTCACTGGCTTTGCCCGATGGACTTCTGGCAGTTTTTGGTAGATGTCCAGCCAAAGTTGGTCGGCCCACAGGCTCAAGCCAAGGCCACCCTTTGGGGGGTGGGTCGGGCTCGACCTTACCATTGCCGAGGCTGAATGGTATAGTAACACTCTAATTTCACACTCTGACGTGACGTTTACATATCATTCAATTATTGATTCAAACAATGTATTATTTTAAATATTTATTTTATATTATAATAATTATCCATTGAATGATTGACATGTAACTGTCCCATCAAAATGTGAGATTTGAGAAAATTTGAATACGTTTGATTTTTTACCGATATTAAAAAAATGTGAAAAAAAACTAGAAATGTGAGCCTCACGTAGACTCCATGACCTAATAAATTCTAGTTCAGAGAAGTTTACAAGCCCAAATGGACCCAAATCTGCAACAAAAAAATAAAGGAGAGCTCTTCATCTTTCCTTTATGTCGTATCCATCCAACACACTCTCTGTCGACCCATAATTTGGCTCACTCACACTCTTCTGGGCGTCTCATATTTCGCACTAATCTTTTCTCTTTGGGCGCTTATTCGGCTATAGCTAAGCTTACTCGGTTCTTCTACCGCTCTCATATGATGAGTCTTGCCCTTCTGAATGTTCCTTTGGTTTTTCATCTTGTTCGCCGAATTTTCAATCGTATGTCTTTTGTTGTTTTGATTCATGTAGTGAAGTCAAGTCTATCTTTAATTAATTTGTGGGAATTTTGGGTTTCTTGAACGGGACTGATGATTATACTCTACCTATCAATGTTGCTTGCTTTAACGGAATGAAGTTCGAATAGGGCAATTGGTTTAGTTGGTTTATTTTCTTGTTCTTTTTTCCTATTTGGGTTTGCAGTTCTGCGTATTATTCTACCTAGCTCAGAGCTCAAAGTATATAACTCAGATTAAAAACTTTAAAGCCACTCATTAAACATACAAGTATTAAATATGCAGAACCATTCATCAAAGACAAAAAGCAATTACCGGCACTCATTATATATTCAACTCTTCTATATTAAAAACCATTCGTTCAATAAATAAGTATAACAAAAGCCATTCATTGTAGAGAAAAGCAATGGCAAGAACTCATTACACATCAACTCCACTAAGAACAAAAGAAAGAAAATAAGTATATATGGGAAAGACTTGAAATGCACCTACAAATGCAGTCAATAAGTAATTAGTGCATAAATAAAACCATGCATACCTCCTGACAGCAAGTCCTCCAAGGAGCTTGTAACGAAGAGAGTCAGACTGAGCAATGGCACAAAGACCTCTGTTATTGACTTCCTTGGCATAAAGCTCTACACAATTGTCAGGAAAGTTAAAACGCTTCTGAACAACAGATGTCAGCTCTCTAATTCGTCTTCCTTTCTCACCTAAACACACAAAGTGAAAAATAATATTTGCATACACCAATAAAAAAAAAACAATTTGATTAAAGTTCATCAGATTTTGTGACAACTCCTTCACCACAACTACCAGAAATTTCCCAAGAGCTTCAAACTAATTCAGATGCCACCGAGAAATAGGATTTAACGCCCTTACCAACACAGTATTAGTAAATATAATCTCCGTAGAATTGTAGATTCAAGACATGTAATTAAGACAGACGCGATAATAGTAGTAAAACAAATTATTCATTGTAAAATTCAAGAACCAAACACTTCACCGAGCAAAGATATGTATAATCGCTAATAAACAAATACATTTCAGGGCTGATTTCTCATTTTGCTGGAACAAATTCGACAAATTAGAAATTAAAACCAAACCAGAATATAATATTACAGTGCAGTTTCATTTCATTTCTACAATTTTCATTTCATTTCTACAATTTTCAAATTGCCATAAGAAAATTAAGAACCAACCAAGAACATTCGGAGTCCGGGCAGAACGAATAATATTCTGAGTCTTCACGGGAGTGGCAGAAACCTATCTTCAGCGAGCTCTCTGGTCAGAACCTCGTTGAGCTCCGCGTAAACAAACCCCCATCAGCCACAAACTACATCAACGAAAGGAATAACCTACGAATTATGAACGATACCACAAAATCCCGTTTGGTAGCTTGAAAAAAAACATTTCAAATTTCCGTTGCAATCAAAACCTTCCGCTGCTTGCTGATTTGTGCAACCATGCTTGATTGTCGTTGGTGCCGATTTCCCTAATATTGTTCGCTTCAGAAAACCCTCGAGAAATATCAGCGCGACGAAGAAGACCCCGCGAAAAATATAATTTCTGAGTGCAATCCAATGGTGAAAAATTAAGGAAGGCTTTTTTGAACGGTCAAGATGAAAAGATCTTATATTTCTCATTTGATTAAATCAAGTAAAAATGAGTCATTAATTAGTAAGTTAATCAATGGCAATAGATGTAAAAAGAGGGATATTGAGGGAGATTATTGGAAATATCTTTTCTGAATGCAATCCAATGGTGCAAAATTAAGGATGGATTTTTTTTAACGGTTAAGATGAAAAGATCTTATATTTCTCATTTGATTAAATCAAGTAAAAATAAGTCATTAATTAGTAAATTAATAGGTAAATGATAAATCAACCATCGTGGTTTGTGATCAATGACAAGTCAACCACTATGGTATTTTTTCTAACAAGTTAACCACTGACGTATGAAAAAATGGCAAAGCAAACATCATTGACCCGCGCTGTGAGACTAGAGACCGCGAGATCGCGGTCTCTGGTAGACAAGAGACCGTGAGATCGCGGTCTCAATTTCTTCTTCGTCTTTTTCTCTGTCCCTGTTCCCTCTCTCCCCTCTCCCTCCTCTCCCTCCTCTCTCTGCTCTATGTGAGCGTGGCTGGCTATGAGAGGGACAAAAATACCACTATGGCTATGAGAAAAAAATAGTTCCAAACTAATTTTTCAACTACGTTTATGCTTCAAATCAGAAAAACAGACTCAGAAATTCTTAAAAAATTGAAAAAACAATTATTGAAAAGCAATTATCAACACCCAGAAGAAGACGAAGAAGAAACAGGGCAGAAACTGTGAGTAGCGACCACGATGAGACAAAGACCACAGTCAGAGACCGCGATGTTGGTTTTGTCATTTTTCCATACAATAATGGTTAACTTATTAAAAAAATTACCATAGTAGTTGACTTGTCATTAACCACAAATCACGATAGTTGATTTGTCATTTACCCTAAATTAATCAATAGCAATAGATGTAAAAAGAGGGATATCGAGGGCGACTATTGGAAATATTTTTTCTGAGTGCAATCCAATGGTGAAAAAGTAAGTAAGGATTTTTTGAACGGTCAAGATGAAAAGATCTTATTTTTCTCATTTGATTAAATCAAGTGAAAATGAGTCATTAATTAGTAAATTAATCAATGGCAATAGATGTAAAAAGAGGGATATTGAGGGAGAATATTGGAATTGGCATGAGCTATCGTCTCCGAATAATGCGGGAATGAAATCCATTGGATAGGACGAGGAGAACGCAGGAGAAAGTTGCAGAGAATGGCGGGTACTGTTCTTCCTTCGACTTCAACTCCGACTCTTTCCCTCCGAAGTTTCCCACGTTCGTCCTTTTCAAAACCGAAATTAGAAACTTGCTTTCTGATCTTGTTCAGCGCTGAAACGTGCGCGAAATTTCGTTGCTCAGCTAAGAAGAAGGTCGGATTCATGGATCAAATTCTTGATTACATTGAAGGTACGAGCATAACAATTTCATTTTTTAGTGTGAAATCATGTTACTGGAAATGTGATTGTAAAGGTTATCCGGCTAGAGAGTTTTATGGATTTTTTTTCTCTCTAGGCGGTCCCAAGTTGAGAAAATGGTACGGTGCTCCTGATATAATTTCTAACGATGTATCCAATATGGAAGAAGATGATGAAAACCTTGGTAATGTGATGTCTGGACCTTAAGTATTTAATTTTTTGTATGGTTTTTTGGCTTGGGTTGAATGATTTTGACGTTGAATTATAGAAGAAGATGTAATTAGGGATGCAGTCTTAGTTACTGACGGAGATAGTGAGATTGGCCAGGTGTGTTTTCATTCTATTTGAACTCTTTCTTCTAATCCCCTCATATTTATGGGAAACAAAGTCAAGATTTTATCTCAATATCTTGAGTCTTGACAATGGAGGAATAATTTCGATTTCAGTATAAAGTAAAAATCTGTCTATTGCAAAGCTATACAATGCGATTGAAGATTAATCGAGTAGAGCACATGAAAATTAAGAGTTGAACATTAATGTTTTTGTAGATGATAATACTATCGTTAATTGTCAAAAAAGCTCGAGTTAAGGCACTGGTGAAAGATAAGCGTGCTGCACTTGAAGCTTTCGGAACATATGTTGAGGTATTCGAATTCGATCGGCATCTTCTTATGAAATCATTTTTTCTCTGATCGATGTTGCTTTGGTTTAATCGTTGTTTAACAACTTGATATGTTTGTTGAAAGCCTATAGCCGGAGATACAAGTGACAGGCTATTCATAAGGAAAGTTCTTAAAGGAGTTCGAACTATAATATGTCCAAACGTATGTACACCTGGTTTATCGCTCCTTATGTTCCGTTTTTTACAAAATAACTGACTTTGGAAAGTAGTATTACTTTTCTCACTTTATGAGATGATCTTACTTGCCAATCTAGTGAGGGCTTCAATCTTGATTTTTGTTGTGCTTTTACTTTCTTCTTATTTCCATTGGGGCTTTTGTTCTAGCATGATATTCTTAACTCTAGCAGATTGAAGTTAACTCTGTTGCTGGTAGGGTGATAGAAACAATCCATAATGAGTACTTTTGAGCATGTGCCTATTCACTTGTCATTCTTGGTAATGGAGATAATCCTTGGCACTCCTATTTTTACTTTTAATGACACTATCGCCATCTACCAGGAAGGTTTCTTATTGAATATTGAGAACCTTAAGGGTGTACAGCACATAATTCTTCTATCTCGGGTATCTCCCTCTCTTTCTCACTCTCTCTCTTTTCCTATTACTTGCACACATTTACAAAGGTGTCATAGGCATCGCCAAAACTGCCAAAATAAATACCAAAAATCTTGTTCATTACTGTGGTTTAATAAGAATGCAGCTGTCCATGTATAGAGGAGTCAGTGGCATTGAAGCTCTTATGAAAAGCAAAGCAAGAAAATTGACCGAGCAAGATGAATCATTTCTCAAGTCCTCTGGAATTCCATACACCATAATCCGTGCTGGTCTGTTACAAAATACTCCTGGGGGAAATCAAGGTTTTAGCTTTGAAGAGGTATTGCCCTGGCCTAAGTTCTGCGTGGATTTCATTACTGGCTCACATCACAGAAGAAAATGCTTATACGTTATGCTCGTTGGCAAAATTATGGTGTAATTGCCTCATTTCTGAAACATCGTATATGTGCCAAGTCTCTTGTCATTTCATAAATTTTAGATATTGTCTGAAGAAAAAAGTGGTCAGTCTTTCACTCGGGATTTAAGATTGAAGAGATACATCTGCTTATGAGAATATGCGTATGGAGTGTGCATTTTAAAAGTATATAGATTGTGCTTAATTATGTGCCTCTTTTGTAATAAAATTTATTTGTTCTGTACTTGACAGGGTATCTCCGAAAAGGGAAGCCTGAGCAAGGAAGACGCTGCATTTGTTTGTGCAGAGGCAATTGATGCTGTACCGCAGAGGGAATTTATATTTGAGGTTGGTGAATTTTGAGCGTTGACAGCTTTCATTTGCATACACAATGACTCTGATTTTCTTTTCTGATCTTCAAAAGTTATTGCCAAAGCAAATTGTGTTACATACGAGATTAACTAAAAAAGAGACAATAACCTCCCGTCGTCTTAAATTGTGGTCATTTTTACTGTAAATAGGCCTCTGAACCTTTGCGATCTGTGTGACGAAATAGGTTGCCAATGGCAAAGAGATGGTTTCTGATTGGAAGGGGTGTTTGGGAAACTTGATGAAGAAAGCAGAGGAGCTTCAATGATGACGCTACATTAGTTTGCATTGGCCAATTCCCCTGTATCTCCTGTAAGCAGTTGTTTTTGTATTTGATTATTTTTATAAATAGACAAATTCACCTTCAAATGCCCAGTTTTATTTCTTTTATGATGTGTGTCGCCAATTACCATGCTTAAGGCAGACAGAGTAGGCATGTTCTGTTAAGTTTTTGATCATGATTAGCTGCATATTAGCAATAT
Organism: Begonia loranthoides; assembly: GCA_022433065.1. Lineage (NCBI taxonomy): Eukaryota > Viridiplantae > Streptophyta > Magnoliopsida > Cucurbitales > Begoniaceae > Begonia > Begonia loranthoides. The sequence goes on along the minus strand of CM039472.1, from coordinate 380,478 downwards.
TTTAGTAAATTGAAGATAATTGTCTGCTAAGAGTGGAAGTTGCACTAAACAAAAGGAAGATTCTCTCTGTGGACTCCTAAAACTTTCTTTGATTTATGGGTATTTTCTTCTCCCTCAAAAGAGTCGATCATTTCGACTCGAAAAGCTGCAAATTTCCTTGAAACTCGCATTAATACAATGTTTAGCATGTACAAAAATGAAACTTTTGTTGTTATTCTGCTCTCTTATCAAACCGGCATTCCTTCGGCCGGTGATATTTGAAGCCCAGTTCTGATTGATCTCGTTGATTAATAACCTGTTTTGATCTAGAATATCTCGGATTTGCACAAAGCTCTTCGCAAATGTCTTCTCCAACTCATTTCTGTCTACCTCTCCCCCCTGTCATCTATGCCAGAAAAGATGCCGGCCGATCAACTTCAATCAAAAGAACTCCGATTCCCAGCCGGCATCGAAACAAGATTGGAATTGTTGCCAAGGAGTAGTGTACAACAGCCTTCATAAGGCAAGGTTTGTACTCTTTCAGGAATAGCAGTCTCTTTAAAATAGTAGAATACTTTAATTTCAGAGAAATTGAAAGAACTGAAGTTTATATGTCTGAAAGAAGCAACATAAACACCTAGGGTGAAAGTTGAAGAACTGGGATGAACTGCAAATTTTATAATTGTATTTCTAGTCTTACCATAAAAAGAGGCCACAATAGGTAAATTGCTGTCACATTTTTTTTTGTTAGAAATTTAAATTTTTTTCCACTGTAGATAACATTTTTCACAGTGAACCTGTACATAGAGTAATTGTAGTCAAAGATTTACTTTCTGCAGTAGAATGCAAGTATCTGCAGCTGAAAGTAAATCTTATTCTAAGAAATTTTTTTCTCCAGCGAAATATGAAGTTATATATTATAAAAAAGTCAAGTGTTTGCCGCAAAAAACAAGTCTTTGGATTGAGACTTCACGGAGGACCTATGCACTATGGAAATAAATTGAAATTTTTAACGGAAACTGTGACAACGATGTTTGCGTCTTTTATTTCCAATAATTTAGTGTTTTATTTATTAACTAAAATTGTTTAGTGTTTGTTTTGTCACTAATTAATTTATCTCATAAAATGTATTTGTTTAAATAAATTTATTATTTGAATTTAAGAAATTAGTTTTAATTTTAATTTTTATAAATCAGTTTTTTTTTTTGAAACCATATAAAATAAAAGTTAACATAAATTAGATTAATTTTCAAATTAAAGTTATCATAGTTTGGATTTTAATTTTAAAATATCATTTAATTATTTTTTAAAAATTTACCAAAAATATAATGAACGGGTTAAATTAAAATATTTTAATTCTCGTTTAAAAAATAATTATATGATTATTTAAAAAAGATATTGATTTTTAATCTAAAAAAATTAATAATTTTCCAAAAATAAATAAGACTAACCCAATGTATTGATCATCACTTTCAGATCAGCGGACGTCAAAGTTTAGAAGAAACTACGAATGGGGACGCACTGCACAAGCCTTTGACAACGTGTACGGCTGAGATTTGACTCTGGCTTCTCTTCTGCAATTCTCCCTCGCCCCGGCCACCGTCTCCGCTGAAACGATTCCGAGATTCAGTTCGGGCATGAATTAGCATCCTCCAAGCAGCCAATTTTTGCTTCGTTTTTGTTTTTTCTTCGTTAATTCTAATGGCAGATGCCGCTTCTTCTTCTCCGCGACCACTCCAACCCACAGACTCTATCGATCCATCACCGGCGACACAACCTCAACCGCCTGTACTTACGACCGCGACGAACTCCGTGATTACTCAGAACTCGACGAATTCTTCTTTAAATCCATCTATTCGTTCGCCGTCTACCCGCTCTCAATCGCCTTCCATTGACCACCACCATCTTTCTCAGATATCCTCTCCGCCTCTTTCCCACATCGCTCTCCCTCAGTCTCAGCAGCAAAAGCAACGTCCGCAACAGCAAGAGCTCAGCCCTTCGGTTGGATTAGAGCCTCTAGACTACCAACAGAAGCCTGTGCAACAACAGCAAACGCAATCGCAAAATGTCAATGCTATGTCGAATTTCCATATCCAGCAGACGTTGCAGAGGTCCCCTTCTTTATCTCGGTTGAACCAAATTCAGCAGCTTGGAGCATTGAGGCAACAAGCAGGACTATACGGGCAGATGAATTTTGGTGTGTCTGGAGCAATGCAACAGCAAACTCAGCAAACTCAGCAGCAAAACCAGCAATCACAGAATCAGCAGCAGCAGTTGGTTTCTGGGAATTTGACAAGGTCTGCGTTGATCGGGCAGAGCGGTCACCTTCCCATGTTATCTGGTGCAGCCACTGCTTCACAGTTCAATTTGCAGTCTCAGTTGTTGGCCTCGGTATGTACTAAATTCTTTATTGTCCAATTTCACTTTTTGGAATGCAGTTGTTGATAATTTGAGAAAAAAAATTACATTTTGCTCAAGAATTCTAGATTTTTTTTGTAAACTTTATTTGGAAGAAAAGCATCTACAGGTTGTGATAGTCCAGGCCCTTGAACATAACAATGCAATATTCGGACAAGCAATACATTTAAGTTTCTATTGTAATTGCAAACGTAAGAAATTTAACTAGTTGAAATACAATCCTTCAACTGATGAAGATTTAACTATCTTATTAGAATATTTAATTTCTATATTGGACTTTGTGAACTCATTGGTCTGGCATTGATTCCGTGGAAGAACTGTCAATTACATAATTAGTTTTATGATTGCACGTCATGTTTTGTTGCAGCCAAGACAGAAAGCTGGCTTAGTACAAGGTTCTCAATTCCAACCCGGCAATTCTTCAGGGCAAACTTTGCAAGGAATACAAGCGATGGGGATGATGGGCTCAATGAATATGACTTCACAGCTAAGAGCCAACGGGACTCTCGCTTCTTATCCTCAACAGCGAATGAACCAGGGACAAATAAGGCAACAATTGTCCCAGCAAAGTTCAATTGCCTCTCAGCAGGTATCACGTTGATGTATTTTCCTTTATATCTTGTAATAGTCGTGGAATATTTTAGCATTCATAATTGTGCTTATATAAGAGATATCTCCATCAATTACAGCAAGGAAGAATGTTAATGACCAGATTTTATCTTTGGTTCGATAGGATAATTCATTTGAATGACTTACCTAATAATAATATGATCAAGCGCGTAATACATGACCATCCGTTTGGTTAATTATTATGCATAAGATCGCATATTACAAATACCAGAATGTAACTTTAAACTTGATGTTACTTTGTCTCATTATCAGGTTTGTTGCATCGTTTTATTATTATTTTTTATTAGTGTTTAATCTGTCTTGGATGGACTCCAGCATGGAGATTGGATGAATTAGAAAGGTTTCTTCAATTATTTCTTTATGCTTGATTTGGACGTCTCACACTGAGCTTACTTACAAAGCATCTAATCAATGGGCTGCTGTATCAGCTTTTAATTTTTTCCCCATAGTCCTCTGTCCGGCCATATTTTGGATTATCACCTTGTATTTTAAAGATAGGCATATTGTCTTCAGTTTGAACTTTTATATGTCGTCCTCCTCTCTTTGATTTTGTTTCTGTGCAAACTTGGTTTGCCTTGAATAAGTTTTTTGTTTATTGGTACTAATTGAAGCAGTTCTGGAAATTTTTGTCTCTAACAGGTGATTAATAGGAATAAAAAATTTTCTTTACTTGGTAAAATTCATAGTCGCTTTTTTGGTAGATAAAAATGTATGTCAAGGCTTTTACACATCCTATGAAAAGTTTTTATGCTGGTTTCTCTATATTTGCATATTCCATGTAAATGCGTGGTGGTAATTGTTGGCCAAATTTGCAAACAACAGGTTCAAAACATACCCAGGATGTCATCTCTGGCGTTCATGAACTCTCAATTATCTGGTATGGCTCAGAATGTTCAGCCAGCTATGATGCAGAACTCTCTGTCACAGCAACAATGGCTGAAGCAAATGCCATCGATGTCTGGCCCGGCTTCTCCTTCATTTCGTCTCCAGCGTCAACAGGCCCTCTTACAACAACAACTGGCTTCATCTTCTCAGCTTCACCAAAATTCAATGAGTCTCAATCCTCAGCAATTGTCTCAGCTAGTTCAACAACAGCCATCCATTGCACTTCAACAACAGCAACAGCAACAGCAACAGCAGCAGCAACAATTGCTACAACAATCAGTTTTGCTTCATCATCAACAGAATTCTCCGAGGATTCCAGGACCAGGTGGGCAGAAAACTCTTAGTTTGACTGGATCTCAGCCTGATGCTACTGCATCTGGGGCAACAACTCCCGGTGGAAGTTCAAGCCAAGGAAATGAAGCAACTAATCAACTTCTTGGGAAGAGAAAGATACAAGATTTGGTTTCACAGGTACTTTTCCCCTCTCATTTTTCACTGTCAAAGCTGTCTTCCTAATTTTTGGACTTTTTCAGGTAGATTCGCAAGCAAAGCTGGACCCTGAAGTTGAAGATCTTCTTTTGGAGTTTGCAGACGACTTTATTGATTCTGTGAGATTTTTGGCCATCCCAGTCCTTTTCTTTTTCGGTTACCGTTGTCAGTGGCGTTATCCACATGTGACATATGCGTGTAAAAGTGTAAACCGAAATTTGAATCTTATTTGGTAAAAAAGCCGCTTACGTGCTAGACTCTGAACCTCATTGCAACGGAGGAAACTATCCCACATCCCATATGCGATCTAGCTTAGGAGCTATTTATCCTTCAAAATTTAAACATAATGTCTTTACGCATGGATTCTAACCTAAATTAATGTTTTCATGCCGCCTTTCATGGGAGTCAGAGTCTTTAACCTTCTGTTCTACCTATTAATGTTGATATTTTTGTATGTAAGATGTGAGAGAATGACCGGCCCTTGATTTCCAGTTGAATTGAAGAGTTTTGACTGAATGTTAGCCATCTTTAGCTGTTTCTTTTAGAAACTCATCTACTTTCTTTGCTTTGTAGGTTACGTCATTCGCTTGCCATTTGGCAAAACATCGAAAATCTTCAACTTTGGAATTGAAAGATTTGATGTTGAACCTTGGTTCGTTCTGCTCTTTGGTTTTTGGTGAACTTTTTATGATTTAAATGATAGAATAGTATTATGCCACAGGTTTTTTAGCTGATCTTTTCTGGTTCCGTATTTTGTGTGATTAAACAAGGGGTGAAAAGTAAGGTTTCTAAACTAGGATATGATAAACATGAATGTAGTTTATGAATTAAATTAGCAATTGTTTTGATTAGTAAATTGAGTTTTGTCTTTGGGCGATAATTAAGACATTTCTCAATGAAAATATGGGTTTTTATCAATTTTGAAGTGCGCACTAGACTTGCGGAGCATTGATAGAAGTAATATTTGTTCTTTGGTACAATAAAATGCTATTAATGCTTAAATCATTTTTTAATTTGCAGAAAAAAATTGGGATCTGAAAGTTCCTGGATATTCAAGTGACGAGCGGAAGAACCATAACAAACCAGTAAGAGTTTACTTTCTATTCTTACAGGATATGAATGTGTGACTGTGTTTATAGTGTCTGTATATGTATCAGAGCACTGTACTTCAGTTAGCTCTTTAATGCAATTTGAAAATTCTTGTATTTGACCTCGAATCTATATAAAGTTTGTGTGTGCATCTTTTTCCTTCCATTCCTGTGGAGACTATCCATCTTTTTCCTTCCATTCCTGTGGAGACTATCTGATTGATTTATCAAGTGATCAGTTAATTATAAATCATCCATTTTACTCATAAAATGAAATGCTTTGAGTGATATCTTTGATAGTTTATACTTACTGGAGTTTAATTGCTGCAGTTATCGAATGAGCTTCACAAGAAGCGCGTGGACATGGTACGTCAGCATGATATTGATGTTTTGTGATTATTTCCATCTCTTCCGTCGTTATGATGTATTTTGTCTCATTTATTTTCATCAGATTCGCACATTAATAGAATCATCCCATTCTGAAATCAATGCCAGTAGTGGTAGAGAAAATGTCAGATTGGGGATGGGAAATCCCGTTGGTGCTAGCCCTCTTATAAGGCCTTCATTAAGTTCAGAGCAATTCATGTCCCAGGCAGCTGGTGCTCAGATGTTGCAGCAAATTACAAGGTTTTGAACAAGTTTGTCTTGAAGTTCCGTGCCAATCGCTTCCATCCACTCAATGGTAAGTCCTGTTAGTTTTTAAAAAATATTTCTAATTCTATGTATAACTATTTCATTTCTTGACTTAAAGGTCATTATTCAGAATTCCTGAAAATTTATATTAGTTGCAGGTCCTACAAAATTCAGAGGAAATGAGGGAAAGATGACGTTTGAAGAATATTAGCCTGGTGTTTTTTCCTTCACTCTGTGTACATCTACTACAAGCTCTCCCTTCAAGTTAGTTTTTTTTCCCATAAAATCTGGTTTAGTTAGATTTCAGAAGTCTTAGTTTTCCTCTTCAGAAGATGCTTTCAGTTGTGGCTAAAACATGTTTGTAATTGTTTGCAACTGATGTTCTTAGATTATTTTAGAATTCTTATTAAGATCTAGAAATGTAGCTCAACTCCGTAAAGCCCGTCCCCGCACTACCCCCGATTGGTCAGATAGTTAGTATTTGTTATTGAATAGCATTGTTTATGAAAAAAAAAACAAAGAAAAGTTGGTGATTTAAATATGTAGACAATTTGATGGAGGTTCTATGCATGGAAAATATGAACTGGCATGAACTATTCATAAGCATATGACTTGTTTATCTTCAACGCCTTGTATTTTTGTATTTATTTTTTATGAACTTGAAGAATGTAGGGTGTGGACTTGAAAGACTAGATTGGAAAGTTAATGCTCTGGTGATGTATGTGGAAATTTGGGTCCACTTATTTCTTGGTAGGTGTGGAAATTTAAAGACCAAATAAGTTCATTCTGTTAGTTATATGGGTAGGTGTGCTTGTTCAAGTCTTCATAACCAAATTGCAATATTGTAAATGAAGCAGGTGGTGGTGACTGGGGAAGGAAAACCTTAATTTTCTGTTTGTTTCTTAGGAAAAAGTACCTGAAAGTTTGATGTGACCTGAATTCTATTGGACAAAGGTCCGTGGGTCTATATAGTAGATCTCATTTAGGGTTTTTTTTTTTTTATAAATTCATGTAAGCTATAATTGCAAAATTCACAGTTGTATTTCGATCCTGATGATAGATTTGTTCTTCTGTCCTTAGGTTTTTTTTTTTTAAAGAGTTTTCACACGTAAATCTAGTATCTCAAGTCATATTTTCATTTTTCGACTGTAACAATGTCAACTAACGGAGATAAATGAGTTCCATGAATAACATATTCATTAGTTGTTTGTCTTGATAGTTGACTTTAATGAGTCTCTTTTGTATTTTTTGTCAAACTTGTGATGTGGAGTAATTTCTTTATTTATTTATTATCCAAGTTGTTGAAAGAAAAGAAAATTATGTGTATTTATTGTCACCCAAATTGACTGCACATTTTAGTGCACAGAGGAAAGGGTTCATCAGCAAAGTTGGATGAGTTTATAAAATACTGGGTTTCATCCTTTTTCCTTATGACTTTCTTAGCAGCCATCTTCAATAAATGGGTATAATTTCCATACCAAGTACACCGGAAAGCCTCTTTCACCCGATGAACTCTTGAGAAAGTGATGATCAACTCCGGGGATTGCTAGATTCTAAGTTTTCGATTGAGTCTTTCGTATTAGTGGGTCGGGGAGTGAGATTTGGATTAGTTTTGTGAAAGAGTAATATTGGTTTTTTCTGATTCTATGTTTTAATCTTGTTGTGTGATATTTATTAATTAATGACTTATTTTAATTATGTAACGTCTTTGATCTTTCTAGTGTAATATTGTCCGTTTTATGTTGAATCTTGCATAAGATTTTATTTTTTGGGGTTAGCTCAAAATGCGCTGTCCTAGGTAGGCAGGAAAAATCTATTTATAAACTATACGATTTTTACTTTTCTAAACGATGTGAGATTGTACACCCTAGTAATATCGGCTAGATCCACAATTGGGTTATTTTTACATAGTCTATGGTGATTGGTCAAACTATTGTTTGGAAAACATGTAATGTCTCTCTCTCTCAAGATTTCTGCTGCAACCCACGCAGTGATGCCTCAATAACGCAGACATTTGATCTTCTTCTAAATGCACAATGTCATTCTTCATAAATACTCTCCATAAAAATGGGAAACGACAACTCAAATTGTTCGCCATTAATGCCCTTGCTGGCATTAAGACGAAAATAGAATGCTCTCTCTCTCTCTCTCTCTCTCTCTGGCTCTAGTCTAAGATCAGAAGTTCAGTGTATCTCCTCCACGGCCCTTCCGGTGGTGGTAGTCACCGACGTTCGACCGTGGTCGACATTTTACCTATGCTTGGTCTCTCTCTCTCTCTCTCTCTCTTCTGGTTTGGTCTTTGGAGCTGGTACCTAAAGGTGACAGACGATGTGGGTGGATAGATGTTCAGTTGGTAAAATGATTGCAGAAGAAGAAAATAGTAATTTACATTCCATTAAACTCGACTGAACCTCTCATCAAACTCAAGAAATTGGCTCATCCACTGCAAATTCAGGGGACCCTCGTCGGAGAAATCAAAGAAATCATCAAAGTCAAGCTTCATCGTTGATTTTTCACCGCCGACGCCTGTATTTTCTTCTCTTCTTTCAAAGCTGTCCTTCTCTGCTACCTGTTTTTTCTCGTCTTCCGTTCTCACTTTCTTCTCTTTTTGTTTGATTTTTTTGCTCAAATGTGAATTCCAGTAATTCTTTATCTCGTTATCTGTTCGCCCCGGCAGCCTTCCGGCGATCAAAGACCACCTGAAGAACAACTCATTATGATCTACGGGAGGGGGAGGTCGATATCTCCGGCGTTGTTTCTGTAAATTTAAGTAATTACCTGTTTCCCAGGAGTTTATGAAGTCTGACGATCAAATCCTCTTCTTGGTCTGAGAAGTTTCCTCTCTTTATATTTGGTCTGAGATAATTTAGCCATCTTAGCCTGCAACTCTTCCCATTCCTGTTCAAACCTGCAACAAAAACACACAATCTATGAAGCCCAGCAACTGAAAGAACACATGGCGAAGCCTAATTATACGACGAAACGAAGAAGACGAAGCCATATTCTCGGCCTAAAGCTTGATTTCTTTGCTGACGTTCTGCCATGAACAGATCCCTGCATAGAGATTTACTGGGTAGCAATTGGAGAGAGTTTTAATGGAAAATTACAGCACCTGCTTTGGCTGCGATAATCTTCCATTTTTTGGCTCCATAGATTGTAATAGCCTCTGCCAGTTTTACGTCTTCCTCGGCCATCCAAGCTCCCTTGTTCATTCCCTTCTTCGTTGACTCGTTCACAGTGGCAACTGGCTTCTCTTCCCTTCTGTCTGAAACTCCAGCCATAGCAGCCATCTAATAGAGAGAGAGAGAGAGAGAGAGAGAACGATGAGTGAGAATGGTCGTGTTGGTTAAATAGAAAACTGTTGGAAGTTGGTCTCATCTACCATTTTTGGTGGAGAGAGAGAAGAGAAGAGAAGAGATCGACGTCATCAGTTTCCAAACACCTGCATTTAAACCCCGCCTTGTTTATCCACCGTCTCCACAAAATCTCACTAAAAATTATCGAAATAATTTTTAAAAATAAATAAATAAATAACAAAACAAACCCCAAACTTTAAACCCAACAATTCAAACTTTAAAGAAATTTCGCTAACAACTACAAACTCAAACTATGAAAAACGAAAAACCCAAATCTCGCAATCACGTTTCCAGCTAAAATACGTCGAGACAAATGCCGCAGTCACGTTAACGTCAATTACAGTTCAACCGGACGTCCACAACTATCCGGACCGGACCGGACAAGTATATTTTCAATGATATTAGGGATTTTTTTATTAAAAAAAAAAAAAACATAAATTATCGTACGAACAAACAAGCCTTTGATCGTGGGGTGCATGATTGAGCAATTATGAACTAAAAGTTGATAGATTCATTACCTACTCTACACCAAAAAGGCACCCATTAAAATGGCTTAATTATGATTACTTTTTCTTAATAAATGCACATTAGAGATGATAATATCATCATAATTAATGACTAATTAATTATTATTAAGCTTTAAAAATATTGAATGATGCCTGCAGAACATATTATATTTTACAATATGGTTTTTTATTAAATTAAATATTTTAGATCGTCACGTGACATTATTTGAACATTAAAGTAGTATATATTTCTCAATATTCAAATGCAAAATCAAAGACTCAAGATTCTCACACTAAACATTCAATTTTTTTTTCTTACCGATCGTTCTCAGTTTTCTTAATACAATATTATCTTTTTTGGGTCGAAATCTGAACGGTTTTATTTTTGAAGTTAGCACAAAACGCGTTTGTACTAAATACGGAGAAAAAACCTACTTATAAATCATGCATTTTTTACTTTTCCAAGCAATGTGACATTGTGTACTCCTATTGATATGACATTTACTAAACATTTAATTTTTTTAACGAGCTATTTGAAACGTCCTCAGTTCTTCTAGTATAATATTGTGCGTTTTTTGTCGAACCCTGCACAATTTTATTTTTTGGGTTAGCCCAAAACTTGCTGTACTAGATAGAGAAGAGAAATCTACTTATAAATCATGTATTTTTCATTCTCCCAAACGATGTAAGATTGAATGCTCTTACTGATATGGCCTTCATAGGGCAGACTACCACACTATTATTTAAACTTTAAGATATTATTATCATTATTAATTATGTGTTTTATCTTTCCAATTTTTTATCGCATCGATGTTAAATCTCGGTGGAAGATGCTATTCTTTTTTACCCACGTTAAAATCTATGAAACACAATCTGCACAATTTTTACACATCAATAATTTAATATATATAACCTTGTTATACGATGCTCATGTATCAGTACTTCTTCCGATATAAATATTTTCAATTATTGTCGTTGTCAAGTGAAATCCAAGTGCATGTTTTTTTTTATAAAACAAGAGCGTAAAAACTATCCCAGTACGATGCTTTTTGTCGTGAGTGAAGTCTATTTACTTTCAAATTTCCCAACTGATATAAAATTGTACAATTAATTTGTTATAGGTTGTACACATCACAATTATCTGATTTTGATTCGTCATTACCTTCACAGGACGAACTGTCACAACGAGTCAATCACATGACTTGATCGTTAAAAATGTAACAGGAAAGTAGGCAACAATTATCAATTTCCATCTTCTTAAGGAATCGCTCTTTCGTGTGAGGATTAGAGATTAAGCTCCGACGTTCTTGGATAAGCACGCAATAGCATGGTTGCTATGGAGCAACAAATCCAGAACGGAAGACAAAAATACGAGAAAACGATGCCAAATGACCAATTTTTTCGATTAAGAGACGACGAAGACGAGATTTGTTGGTTGATGTTTCTTTGCATTATAGTCTAAAACTTTTTTACCTTAAAAAAAACAAGAAAAGACAGAGGGTGGTGTGGGGTGGGTAGGAGCTAAAGTTAAAGTTAGGAAAAGGAATATTGGGATTGAGGACAAGAATAACATTGTTGGATTAATCAGTACAAACCAAAAAACACCATCTAACACATGAACTCTGCAGTTTCTTTTTCATTGCTTCAACTGCCAACTCGGATCTCGATTTCGACCGTGGAAAGCAAAATGCGTCGGGATTCGTTTATTTGTCGAAATTTCAATGTTCTGGAATGTACAACCGATTAAATTAACGTCAATTCAACGAGTTTTTATCAGTTTTCATGCCCCGTTTGGGATTATTGGTAATTAAATATGGTACTAGAACAGAAGATCTTATCAGTCTAAATTTTTGCGTTGTCAGAATCTCGTGTAAAACGAGTTGGTTTACACGTTAAGAAGTATGAATGATTAAAACTGTTGGCAGTTTAAAGTCTTTAACGATGGGAAATTTTACAAATTGACAAGACAACGAAAAATTTTTTACTCGTTTATTTGTGAAAAGTTCGATGTTTAGGAAAGTACAACTGATTAAATTAAACGCCAATTCGACAAGTTTTTATTGGTTTTCGACCCCGCTCGAGATTCTAAAAAAATGAAAAATTAATTTTCAATTTTGAGATTATTGGTAATTAAATATGGGATTAGATCGGGAGATCTTATTAGTCTGGATTTTTTTTGCGTTGTTAGAATCTCGTAAAACGAGTTTGGCTTACGCGGGAATAACGCGTTAAGAAGTATGAATGATTAAAATTGTTCGTAGGTTAAAGTCTTAACGACGTGAAATTGTACAAATTGACTACAAAAGCGATGTATTGTTAATGGGCCTGTAGATTGTTTAATGGGCCGAGAGATGTTGTATTGGGCCTTAGAGATTGTGTATTGGGCCTTTCGTTTTGGGCCATTTTGTGGAAGAGACCAGAGCCCGGGCCTCCAGTTGGTTCTCTCTCTTCTTGATTGGAAGGAACAGCCGAAGCGTTGAAGCCCGCGGAAACCGTGTTTGCTGAGTCGTCTTCTCTCCGTTTCTCCATGTCTGACGAGGTCAAAGATCGTGCTGCATTATCTGTCCAATCCCACGTTCCGCCCAGTTTCTTTTCTTCGGCGTTCAAATCTCATTTCCTTCGTTTAAAGCCAGGAATCTTTATTGGCTTCGATTCAACCGCATTTTTTTGTTGAGTCTTTTCCCTGCGAATCAATATCTGGTGAGATTAGCCTGTTAATCTGAATTTCGGCTGCTCTTAGTCGTTCCTGTCCATGCTTATGTCAAAACTTTTATCCATTTTGCATCGATTCGAAGAATCGAGCTGAATCCGGTAATGCACGAAAAAGAAGCGTCGCGGAAGAATTAATCCATTTCATTTGGTTCCTCGCGAAGGAGATGAATTGAAAGCTCATCTTTTAGAAGTTGACCGCGCTGAAGAAACCTATGTCGCTGATCTACGGATATTTGACTTTTTAATTTGGAGCTTCAGGGGAGGTATCAAGGACTGGAGTTTGGGCAAAGCCCCAATGTGAAGGATTAAGGAAATCGAAGCCAAAAATTTGAAGTTTTAGTGTGAGAATTGCTCTTACATGGAACCACCTATATCGACGTTGATCATTTTCTTTTTCATCGCTGCGTTTGCTCTTTGTGTCGACTCCACATCACGACCTCCACCGCCGTCGCCACTATCTCCTCCTCCCCCATCACCTTCATTAAAGTCACCGCCACCGCCCCGCCTGTTTTCTCCTCAGCTAAATCAGAATTCACCGGGCCATAGACGGCGTAGTAATCATTCCCGAAGAAAACCACAGTCATCTCCTCCAGCAGCGAAACACAAGCTTAATGCGGGGGAAAAAGTGGGATTGTCATTTGTGGGTATTGTATCAGTCCTGCAAGTCTTCGTAGTGGGATTTTTGGTATTCAAAAGACGGCAGCTTTTAAAGGTCGCAAACAGATACGAGATTTCTTCTTGATTTTCTCCATATGAAGTGTTCTTATGTTTGATGATCGAAATGTAGCTGTAGGTTCAATTGGAATTGTGTTATGGGTACGTCTAAATGACATTGCCTTTCTTCTGATTTTTTCATTGGTTGCAATATATGATTTTGGAGACGTTGATATGAATAGAAGATTGAACGAAGCTTTCTTTCCATTGGGCAGTCGCAGTTTTTCTGTATATGTATACGCGATGATTGAGTTACTTTCTTATAATTTGAATTCATTTGTTCTTCGTTTTGGTTTATATTCAAAGTAGAAGAAGCCCTTTTCCCCCTTTCTCTCGTTGATATTTCCTAGGACTTAATTCTTCGAAGTAAATGTTTAAAATAACAAAATGTACTCTCTTGATTTACGGGCTAGATTATGATGCATTTGTTAATTTGCTCGTGGTTTTGAAGGTCTATTTGACAGAACTATTGGAACATTTAAGTCTTTGAAGCTGCGGAACTGTTGACTGCACTTTGAATCCAATGAAAGGGTGATCAAATCACTAAAAGCATGACTTTCTATATTTGACTTCTTACATTAAACTGTCATTAGATAATAATTTCAAGCGAACTAGAAGAGTAGAATACTTATTGACACTTCTAATTGGGCCAGAAGAGACTAGGGAAACCTTAGTAGTGTACTTGCTTGGATACCTGTGAAATATCAAACTAGATAAGCAAGACTTAGATGAGAAAAATGATCAATTAGCAAGAATAAATAAGAAGCGAGATTTATATTAAAGATTTGTAAGCATGCTTTCTCATATTTTGAATATACAAAGAAATCCTTTTATGGCCATATGCTTGATTATTTTCTTCGTTCAGTTGTAATATCTGATTTTACATGATCTCTAGAATGATACGGGAAGAACAATTATGAGGATAAGAGAGAGGCTAATTGTATTGTTTCACTACTTTGTTTACTTTCGAATTTCTGACTTGGAGACTTTGGGCTTTCTGCTGTTTATCTAGTTTTCTGTTGCATATTTTTGTTGTTTCACCAATGCAATTTTGATTCAGACATTATTTCTATAGACATCTGTTTTCTGTGAAAACTAGCTTAATCCATTCTCATTTTGTAATCTATTGTTAGCTTGTTTCTCGTTCGTTTCCAAAGATAATATTTAATAGAATTATAAAATTAGTGTCTTTTAGGATTTCTAGACAGTCTGTTCGTATTCTGTTACTGTCTTTTAGTATTCCGTTGTTTTTATTTAAAAGAATAATTGTAAGAGGTTAGAGAGCTAGCAGACCTCTCAAATATCTGTGTTATCGAATAATTTATCTATTTATCGTCAAATTTATCTGTTGTCATTGGTATTCAGGTGTGTTTCTCTATTTCTATTTTGATATTCGAGGGGTTCGTAACAGTTTCTTGTTATGTGTGGTTGACTCCACCGTCCATTTATATCTACGAGCTCTTATTTCATACATGCATTATAAACGTAATAGCATCCTTTGTCTAAAGTATGTTTTGGTGATTCGAAATGTTGAAACCATGTGCCTATTTTCGGTGTCAGACTGTACAACAAGCTTTTACTCTCTAGGTTTGAGGGCCCTGTTTGTAGATTGTTCACCTCTGGCTCTGAATGGCCTGCACGATTAGTCAAATTCTGCCCACTGCTTTGAAGAGCAGCAGGTGAAGGTTAAAAACTTGAAGTTACGAAAGAGACTACGTGTCGCTTTTGTGGCCTCTCTGGTTGGTATCTCTATTTTCATTGTCAGTTCTTGTTTCACTTAATTACTTCGTTTGTTAAAACGAGTTTCCAGCAGTGAACGAAGAAGACAGACAAGGGGAAAGTACTAGCACCTTTAAAGAGGTTGTTCAATTGCTATGAATGCAAAGATTCCATCCTGCTTTGGTAATATACAAAATCTTTGCCTTCATTATTACGACTTTCATCACTGATGCGAAAGCTTTTATTATTGTGCAGATAAGATCAAATGGGGGGATGGATGGTTTGAGAGAAAGTCTAAGAAGATTGTTCAAGGAAAGAGGCAAGTGTGTCCACATGGAGCCACCATGTTTTATACAGGAAAAGGAATAGAAAACAAATAAAATGGAAGGACACTTTGCAAAAGTTGGGGTTTCTCGTAGCTGTACGGTGCTCAACTGGAGAAGATATTGACCCACCAACGGCTCTACTCTTTTGTCCATGCTTCCGAATATCATCAACCATGGCTTTCATCAGTCATTCAGTCTGGACATAAGAAGAAAAAGAAGAAGAAATGGTGAAAAGGGGAAAAAGAAGTTTCCCTAGGAAGTAAAAGAAAAGCCGTAGCTTTTGCTTACTTGAATTGAAGGCAAGATCTAGCCATGATTCTGTCTTCTTTGTTGGCCAGTCATGAAAGAAATGATGAAGTGGCTTCTGGGTTTCCGTTTCCTTATCTGGTTTAACTTGTTTCGATGATTGAAAATCTGTTCCTAAAATGAAGCAATGCTGCTCTTGTTGTCTCTGCTCTTTGGTATTCTGATCAAGGTTTTGAAGACGTGGTTGATGGCAAGAGTTCATGGTTAAAGGCGGATATGGCTCTGCTAAGTTCCCTCCCATACCTGAGGTTTCTGGGAAAAAAGCTTGTTCATCTCGACCATCCCTTGTTCCATGATCATAACTGCCAAAACCCACCTTCAACATTAAAGCAAAACACAAATTACAGGCTAAAGAGTACACAGTTTTGGAGTTGTCTTAGACTTGCCTGTGATCTCTGCTCCATCCCGAACGCAAAAAGCTTTGAGTGGAGCCGTGAGAGGAAAATGCAGTAACAGGGGGATTAGGAGGAGGAGGAGAAAGAGGGTGAAGCAAGTGATGAAGAGCTGAATCACGACAATGGCTGTGGAATGAGAGTGCTTGTGCAGAGGAGAGAGATGGAGATAAAGAGAGAGAGGAAGAATAGGTTGTGGGATTGGAAATGGAGAAGTTGTTTGCTGATGAGATGGGTGGAGATGGAGATGATGAAGTCGAAGAAACTTCCACAGGCTTTCTTGAACGATTTCTGCCTCGATGCATATGCCTTTCACAGTACTTGGAATCTGGGTATGCTTCTTTTGAGCACCTCCATTTTTTCCCATCTGTTCTTCTGCACCTTCCTGGCTCTGGGTCTGCTTTCTTACCACAACCCATCTCATAACAACCCCACCCAACTGAAATGTCACAACACAAAAATGATGATCGAGAAAAACACAGAGATTTGGTTAAAACTAAGAACATGTATATAAGAACTGCTTACTGGGGTGGCGAGGGAAAAGTTTGGAAGAAATTGAGGAGTCGAAGCTTCTTCTGAGTGAAGAAATGAGATCGGTGGGAATCGGAGATCCAGTCGCCATGTATTTGAAGATCAAAGATTGGTGCTCAAGCTCTTGCCATTGAGCTGAAGTGAAAGGACACCCATTTTTCATCATTTTTGAGAGAATATAAACAGAGTAATCTCAGAAGGACGACGGAGAAGAAGAACAAGAGGGGGTGCTTGTTCTTGTTGGGTTTTCTTGTTTCCACTGGGTATATCAACAGAGACTATTGGTTGCGGAATCTTCTCTACATGGGATTGGGATTGGGATTGGGATTGGGATGGGTTAAAATATCTCCCCTCACCTCTCTCAGTAGTAGTCTGTATATTGAGTGAGGCTGCTCCTAATTATACTGCACGTCTGTTGCTTCTGCTTTCCTCTGCATTTATTGTCAGGCTCCCTGACATTTTTAGAGAAACCCATTTGTAAATATTCAATGAAACTTACACGAGGACGGAAATAAATGCATACAAAGTTAGAGGAAAACTGCACTTTTTTGTGTTGCCATAACACATTCACAAATCTCTCTGGTTCCATATGACAAAGAGGGCCCTAGAAACCTCTTTTTCTCTCTCTAGAAACCTCTCTCTCTCTCACTCTCCACTCAGCTAGTTTTTATCCCAAGCTATTGTTACCCACATTTGTTCAAGGGAACTAAGTTGAAAGTTAAAGTATGTCATAATTTATCTTCTAACTTATCACTCTAAATTTGACAAGTGACAAAGTGAGGTGGGTTTATGAAAAAGAGGAGAGATAATAATAAGAAATGTAAGAAGAGGAGAGAGGGAGAGTAAAAAAGCATTGGTGGAGAGGTGGGTTATGCTTTGTTTGGTTGCAAATTGAAAGCACTTTTTACAACCTTTGTTCAAAGCAGGGAAGAGGGTTGTCAGAGAAGTGCACTCTGAGGCACCCCACTCTGCCTCATAACACATGCCTCTTTCCCCTCATACAAGATCAGACAGACAGTCTACATGCTTCTTATAAAAGACCAATCTTTTCCAACTCCAATTCCAATACAATTGTTTTAAAACCACCCTTTAAACTCAAAAGTATATTTCTTTTATTATTATATCTTCAATTCAATAATACAGCCTGTTTCATTCAAAATAGTCTAAAAGAACCAAGCAATTTTCCCTCCTACATCACAAATTTCAAAAATTTAAAGAAAATAATAAAGTGGGAAGGACTACAAATTATTATATATCGGTGAAATCACATATTTCTAGGGGTAGCAGTAGTGGCATAGGCATAGGAACAGAGGCATTGGGATAAACTTGAATACCTTATAAAGCAATCTTGTAGAGCAGAGTGAATAACAGGGGAGACAGTTTCACCTGAGATGCTTCTTTTTACCTGCAAAAATGAGTCGGTGAGTCAGTCACTGACAAACAATTTTATGACTCCAATGGAGCACCTCTGGTCACTGACCTCTCTCTGTTTGAATTATCAGACTTCCTTCATCCTTCTCACCAAACAAGGAGATAAAACTACTCTAAATACTAAATAGTGGATACTTGTATTCATCATCAAAATTTTGTTATTTCAACCATAGGAATTATAAAAAAAAAAAGATTAAAAAGTTTGTTTGTCCACCTTTAATAAAACAAATCATAAACTATTGGATCAACGAAAAATAAAATTTTAAAATAATTTTATAAAAAATTAAAATATCAAATTATGATAAATAAAAAAAAAAATTTGCAATCACGTTTTTTGTCAAAAAACGACGATTCAAACACTATAGTCACATTTCACCTTAAAAATCTTCATGGACATCACATAGACATCCAAGTATCAACTTTGAACGTCCTTTCACGACGAGGGACGTACAAGGTTAATCCACAAGAAGAGGTGTCTAAGGATCAACTTTAAAACCATCGTAAAGTTGAGGGACATTCATTGTAGCCACTAGATGAAGAGACAAACTTCCTACAACTATGTTTGACGTCTAAAATGAGAAGAGGGGCGTTCGTTGTAAGCTAAATGACATTTGTTGTGAGTTGAAGAACGTCCGTTGTAAGTTGGCAGACATTTGTTATAAGCTGAGAAGAGAGAAGAGAGAAACTGTAAGCTAAGGGACGTTCGTTGTAAGCTGAGGGACGTCTGTTATAAGCAGAGAGACGTTCGTCATAACTTGAGAGACGTCTGTTGTAAGTTGAGGGACGTCCGTTGTAAGCTGAGAAACGTCCGTTGTAAGCTGAGAGACATCCGTCAGGGATGTCCTTTAGTTGAGTGACACTAGCAGACGAAGAAGGTTTTGCTCGTTGGATGAAAGAACAAACATTCTTCAATGTGAATGGATGACCAAGATAGAGGATGAACATCTTCTAAAGGCGCTGACAAACATTATATTGAAGGGGGCCGCGTGCAAGGCACACACTATTTTAAATAGGAACAAATTAAGGTTGTCGGCCATTGGATGAAGGAGTCAGATGTCCTTCTGTCGCTAGAAATGGATATTCAGGATGAGATTATTAAAAGACAATATTGTTTAACATTGAAGGACGTTCTTGGATGCTTGAGAGTGTTCATTGATGTTGAGAGACGACGTCGCTCAGCTTACAATAAACTCCCCTCAGCTTACAATGAACGTCTTTAACTTACAATAGATATCTCTTAGCAGCTTACAACGGATGTCTCTCAACTTACAAGTCCCTCAACCTACAACATATGTCCTTCTACTTACGGCTTCTCTTCTCTCTCTCTTTTCAGGTTATGTATTAACATTGAATTGATATATCTTTTTATTTCTTTACTCAAATGACTCAATTTTAAAGTCAATTTACAATGCAGAATGTCTGTCCCTTAATCCAACGGACATAACCCTTCGTCTGCCAACGCCCTTCCTCCCATCCTAGACGTCCATCCTGTCTCTTCATCCAGCGGCCACCACAGACATCATTTAGCCTTACAATGACCCAAGATTAATCATTGAACGCTTCTCCTCGTGGATCAATCTTGAACGTCCGTTGGAGATTTTTAAGCAGAAAAACATGACTGTTGCGTTTCCCTTATTGTTTTTTTACGGAAAACATAATTGCAAGATTAATGTTCTTCATTTTTAATAATTCGATATTTTAATTATTTCCGAAATTATTTTAAAATTTGACTTGTCACTAACCTAATAGTTCAAGTTTGTTTTGTCAATTTCATTTTTCTATTCTAGAGGAAAAATCTTATTTTCCTATTATAAATATTTCACTTTTTTTATCGCAAATATTTCACTGTTTTTTTAACAAATATCAAAAAGTTAATTATTTTTTATTCTAAACTACAAAGTTTTTTTAGTCTTCTCAACTCTTCCAAAGGCAATGTTTATCTCTACAACTCACATTTTTGTTAAAATGTGACACAAATGTCTCATTTCCTCCTAAGAATATGTCTTAACAAAGTGCATATATTATAAAAAAAAAATTCAAAAAGTAACTACTTAATAATCTTTTGAATTCTAAACAAAGCACTCAATCATCTTTTGCATGCAATCATAGAGTCGTTGCATGCATGTTTTTGGTATATCAAATAAGCATCACAATTGGAAATTTAGGTAATTGAACGTCAAACCCCCTATCCCCCAGCATAAAAGAGCTATCACTACTCAAACTAAACGAATATTCTCAAGCATTTTAGGCACAAAATGAAGAAAAGCCAAGAGTCAGTCCAATTCCTTTTATCACACCTAACATTACCTCTCTGCCTCTGCATTCTCCATTTTCAAACTCCAGTCGAAGCCAGCAAAGCAACCTTCGGCATTTAGCTTGGAAAAGTCCTGCTGAAAGAAACCTCCACAAGGGGGAATTGTTAGAGACCACAGGTTGTATATAGTGATCTTGGAAGGACAAAACCCCGATAGAAGCTCTTCATCAAGTAGTTAGCTGTTAAATTGTCTTCTTTTGAGCTTCTTTCTCTCTATACATGTGCATTAGGACCACAATAGTCTGTCTTTCATCCATTTTATTCCAAGAATGCACTTTTAATTATAATGAAAAGTGGCATAACCTTCTATTGAAAATACGCTTCCATCTTATAATTTGCCTATTGATGAACAAAATATGTAGTCATATTGTCTAAGATTTCTCCGCAATCTCGATTTTGAGGCTTTTAATGTCATCAAGAAACTATAAACTGGATAAAAATGGAAACTTTGTCTTTTCTTTGCTGCCTACAGGCCAATTTATACCACAAACTTAAAGTTGTGGCTATCATTTGTTCGAGGATTTGGCTCATACTAAGCTCATTGATTCTATATAAACTTACTCAATTCAGCAAGAATTCTACAGAAACCAATTTGCTTTCAAAGGAAAGAAACGAAACATTAAGCAAAATGATTCACATTCTATACCTGGTTTTTCTGCTCTTCTCAGTTTCTTCTCATGCTTCTGTCCAAGACTTCTGTGTTGCAGACCTAACCAGTTCAGAAAACCCTGCGGGCTTCCCTTGCAAAAAGGTGTCCCTGGTTACTGTTGCCGACTTCGTGTTCTCTGGACTAGCCATTGCAGGAAACACCACAAACATAATCAACGCTGCTGTCACACCTGCATTTGTTGATCAATATCCTGGTCTAAATGGCCTCGGCCTGTCTTTGGGACGGCTTGACCTGGCACCTAAGGGTGTCATTCCCTTCCACACACACCCAGCTGCATCTGAAGTCCTAGTTGTGGTGCAAGGTTCAATTGTCGGCGGGTTTATTTCCTCTGCTGCTAATACCGTTTACCTGAAAACACTGAAAAAAGGAGAAGCAATGATATTCCCTCAAGGGCTGCTCCATTTTCAGGTAAATGCAGGGGGGACAAATGCAATTGCTATTGTTACATTTAGCAGCCCAAGGCCTGGCCTGCAAATCACAGATTTTGCATTGTTTGCCAACAATTTATCCACTCCATTGATTCAGAAGACCACATTCCTTGATCCTGCTCAAGTGTTGAAGTTGAAGAAGATTCTCGGCGGAAGCGGATAGGACTCTGATAACGATTGGCTTACCCTGCATTTTCAACTTCAAATTAGTTGCAGCAATGTTGTTTCGATAATTTGTGCTATGTTTTCAAATTAAGTTAAAACCCAGTTGTATTTGTTTCACTTCAATCGAAAATGAGCTTCATTTTTAGACATAAAAATTTTGTTTCCAGAACATCAATCAATCAAGTCAGCTCTTGTTATGAAATTCTCCATACTAATTTGTTAGAGACGATAACCGAAAAAAGAAAATGTGATGAAGGACATCATATTTACTTAGAAAAACCCTTTTGAAAAAAAAACCACAGGCAAAGAAAGATATCTCCTACAAAGATCGAAATACAACGGCAATCTTTGCGACTCTGGCTTAAATGAATTTATAGAGAAAATAAAACCCTAAATGAGATTTACAATGTGGGTCGACTAGTCCAGCCCAATAAAATTCGAGTCACACCGAACTCTGACATAACTCAAATAAAATAAAATAAAATAAACACTTTACCTTAATTCAAGATAAACTCATGGAAGATAGTTCCTGCAATTCTCCATTGATAGCAGCAAACTTATTTTATAACCTTCCACTGAACAATTGGGTTTGGAAGCATCAATAAATCATAGACATAAATTGTACCGGTCCGACTCAAAGCAAATCAATAGATGACCAGCAACACGGCAGTGACCCTAAATGCAGAAGTTAGTAATTTATCTCTAGCTTGAAATTTTGAGGAAAAAAGCTAATGAATTTGCAAGAAATATAGGATAAAATCATAGAATGGTAATAAGGTATGATTGAGTTATAGAGTCAAAATAAGCAGAAACAAAATCACATTGATTTACACATTTTTACTCGGCAAAGAATTTTCCTAAGACGTTAATAATAGATTGTAAAAGATTGGAAAATTAACAAAACAACTATTGAACTATGAGATCAATGACAAGTCAACCACTAAATAATTTTTGCTAACAAATAAAATATTCAACTCTAGGAAATGAACGAGACAAATACTGCTGTTATCATGTTGAAAGAAACATTAAAAATAAAAAGACTTTTTAAAATGGAAGATTTTCAGGTAACTATCTGTTAAAAAATTAATGTATTCCCAGCTAAACATGTTTCCGATTCACTGAGGAAACTCGCCGGAAAACAGATTTTAGAAACGTTAACCTATTCGAAATCAATTTTGGTATCAAAATGGAAAATTTTCAGTTAACTATTTGTTTAAAAATCAATGTACTTCAAGCTAGACATGTTTTCAATCTACTGAAGAAATTCACCGGAAAATTATTTGTTTGCTATACTGAAAAACGACAAAGAATTTAGCAAATGGAATACAAAAAGTATTTTTCACTACGAAAAAGTATTTTCCGCATCAGAAAGACAATGCTCCACGGCGGTAAGAAAGCATTTTTCAATGGAAAAAGTGACAATGATATTTACGTTGTTCATTTCTCATAGTTAAATGTTTTACTAGTTAGTGAAAATTATTCAGTTGTTAACTTATCATTAATGTCATATGTCAGTAATTGTTTTGTTAATTTCCCTATAAGATTTCATAAGAGCATTCAAGAGTGATCCCAATGGCCTTCAAATCAATGCAAGAAAATATGGGACTAACAGACGTCAGGTCGTCGGCTAAGGTCAACTTCATGTCACCAAATCCAAAAAGTGACATTAGATAACAAGAAACAAATACACAATATGTTTCTTTCCTTAATATCAATTATCTTAGGGACAGATAAAGATGAGCAGAACAGAAAGTCCACTGTCTTCCGACAAACAAACACATTTGAATTCTCCTAGGGACCCATAAACAATACAGCAAAACGAGTTTGAAAGAGTTTAATCGGTAAAGTAGCATTTGCTCTTTCTTGTCAATTAAGGCCTATTGCTATCTCTAAACCTTGAAAGATTTCTCTCCCCAATCCTTGTTCATGGATCCTAGCCACAATAATTATATCAAAAACCCACAACAAAATCGAAGCCCGACAATGGCTTGGAAAATCCCCACAGTTGTCTTACTTAACAAAAGTATTAGTCCTCTTCGAATTATTTGATTACCTTTTCCATAGAAACTCGCTGGCTCTATCTTTTATTCTTTGATCACTGTTTTACCTCAAATCCCAAATCCAACTCTACTAGGCATTTGATCAAATATAATGACGATTGAAGAACAAGGGACGAACTTTACCTTGGATCATTTGTTAGATTGTCAACAAGATTCAGCCCCATTCTTTTTTTTTTTTTGTGATGATTTATACAGCTCCAGCCATATCAATTGCTATCAATTGTGGGATGGGCAAGATCTGACCAATAATACTTTTCTTCTCTTAGCAGCCCAGCCATCATATCATTGCCACTTGCACAAGCTCTACTCCACCGGATTTTGCAGTTTCTGATAATTCCCCACAGTCCAGTTGAAGAAAATGAAATCCCCAGATGACTCATTCTCCTTCAAATCCAAAACCCATCAAAACCTTGGGAGGAATCGTGGTCGTCGGGTCAATCAAGTTGAGAACGGTGATGAAGTAGTTGAAATTGAAAAGTCAGGTGGGAAGAAAAGTTCCGCCAAAGTCTATGGGAAGTAGTTGTAAAAATGGCGGTAACAGGAAAGGAAGGTGCGAGCAGTTGCTAAAACCAAGGGTCTAAAGCTATTAAAGAAGGACATCTCTCCCACGTTCAACACCTTATTGTGTTCTCCCCGAACTTGCTTCCCCGCCGCCAACACCAACCACCGCCTGGCCGCTCATGGTCTCTGATCTCTCGCACGCCATCTATCTTCTACCTCTTCGTCGCCATCTTCCTCAGTTTTGCTCGTTACGTTTGCTTTCTAAACGCAGATTTTATCAACGATCTTTAATGAAATTTCACGAGGAGAGTCCACGTTCACCTTTCATGCGGTCCTTCAAATTCTCCCCGAAGAACGCAACCGTTCGCGCACGCTTCACATTCTTGACATTGGAGTTTCTCAAGGGGGTATACAGCTAGAAGCCTTGACTCGCCGATCGACCGGACCTACTCCTCTCTTCGTCTGACACTCATTGCTCCCACCATTGCAAATGATCTACATAGAGAAACTCATTTTTCAGAAAGTCCACCGGGAGATAATATTGCTTATCTCCTCGATTTCGCCAAGCCCATGGACATCCATTTACAGATCAATCGCCTCCGAAAGCATCCATTGCAGAGTCTGAACGCGCACAGCGTTCAAGTGCTTCAATAACACCTTATCCCAAGAAAAAAGTGTGCTTCTCTACACATTTGCTTAATCAAAACCTGTTGGAGACAACTCTTGGTCTTCAAATAATCAACGGGAACAATGCCAAAAGTTTTTTTTCTGGCGGTTTCTCATGAACAAAGATTAAAAAATCCATCGAATCAAAATGTTAAATAAAGATGGAACAAATTGAAACTTTACGATTCTTATCGAAGTTGAGTCTGGCTCTCTCAGCGATTTTGATAAAATTGCCCGTAGATCAGAAGTCCATCCAAGAAAGCCTTTCCATTCATTGCATACACTCTGCAAGATGCATTAAACGAGGAGTCTACTTAAGAGCTCTCTATAAAAAGATTCAACACCAAATACCAAAGAAACATATCAGAGTAAAGACTGAAAAACTGAAAATTTGTTCTTATCCATTATATATAATATTGCATTCTTAACATAAATCCATGAAGAACTTTTGTCGTTCATATAGGGCACAAAACGAAGCCACTGTTCCTTGGAACTGTTAATCCTAATAAGATAACTAGTCTTTTTGAATAGGGGAAAAACAGTCTTAACAAGAAAGAAACAATCAATCAAATGAACTCAATAACTAGCAATGAGTTCAGAGATAAGAACATGTTGGATTTCCATGTTTCCTCGCCAATGTATTTACCGTTTGAGTTCGTTGTACAACCACGGCTCTTTCTCCGGATTCCTGAGATACTAGTACGTTAGGCTGGAAGCTTCGAGTTACCTTCAATGGACGATTCAGCTTCAACAGTGCAGCGAACAATGACAAGCGATTGAGTGGGGGGATCCGAGAGGTCACAATTGTGGAATGCGAGTATGGAGCGGAGACCAGAGACAGCGACAGAAGGGGCATTTCGGAGCTGGTGTAGAGCGTCTGAAGAGGTAGAAAGTATGAGGAGAGTATGGCAACGTAAACCAGGGATGATCCGGAAACGTCACCATCGAAAGAGAGGGAGAGTCAGGAGAGAAGGAAAGCAACGCTGAGATTGATCGAGAGATGGCGTTCCTCAGGCGGGAAGTGCAGAAGCCGATGGCCGGGAAGACAGTATTATAGTAAAATCACATTTGAGCGCTTGAAGCACGTGAGCTGCACGCGTATAGAGAGAGGGCTGTGTACTACGCTACTAAACGAACTAAACAGAATCTGCAATGACCAAAATAACCTCACTATCGCCTTTAATAACAACCAAGCCATTCAACTCTGAATTAATAGAAAATAAAAGCAGCGAACGGGATCCGCCCGCTCCCCGCCGCTCAAATCTCCGCCAACGCCCTAGAGCTGAGGTATCTGATCTGCTCATCGGTTTGGAGTTCAATTGATTTTATCTTCAGTAACTTTTCTGCTGTCTAAATTATTGTTCTTTTTTTGGTTTCCGCCATTGTTATTCTTCGCGAATTCACAGACCTGATTAAACTTTGCGATTGTTCAAGTTGGTTATAGTAAGTAGAAATCTCTATCGATATTTTTGTGTTTATTAAGCTGCGTGTTTTCTTGCTGAGGATGAACGAATTACAAATTTACTGTTTTGGACTTCTCGTCTCTTTCGGACTTGAACCATCGAACCGTACCTGTAAATCAAATTGGTTTTCAAACAATTATTTTGTAGTTATTGAGTTATTGATGAAGCAACTCACGCAGCTCTGCTAAAACTTTAAATGAAAATCGCTTGATTGGTTTCTTTAATCATCTTTGTCGCATAAGATATTGGGTTATGGAATGTATAAAATAGAAGTTGAATTCCTGAATTGTATGTGGTTGAAGAAATATAATTATGGAGCTCTCCACACAGGTGACTGGGTCCATAGATCAATGGCGGAAGGAGACGAAAACTTGCCCAGGGATGCAAAGATTGTGAAGTCGCTGTTGAAATCCATGGGAGTCGAGAGCTATGAACCTCGTGTGATACACCAATTTCTAGAGCTGTGGTACCGATACGTTGTTGATGTACTAACAGACGCACAAGTGTACTCTGAGCATGCCGGCAAGGCTACAATTGACTGTGACGATGTCAAGCTTGCGATTCAGTCCCAAGTTAACTTCAGTTTTTTGCAGCCCCCTCCTCGGGAGGTAATTTCCCTTCATATTTTTCGGATAGTTTAGGAGAAATCATCGATTACTTGTTCAAAATCTTGTGAGTTGTGTCGATGACTGACTGAGGTCTTGAAAGGTTTAGGGAATTTAGGATTGGTAGAATCTGAAAACTGGTATGTGGTCTGCTAATCCATGAAACATCTACTCTGTGAAGTTAAAGATTGCATGGAAAGTCCATCTATGTTTTCTCTTTTTAGGCATATGAACACTTAGACAGCATTGCACTAATTTCGACCAATCATGGATCAGGTTCTTCTCGAGTTGGCTAGAAACAGGAACAAAATCCCGCTGCCGAGGTCAATAACAGGGCCAGGCATCCCTCTACCACCCGAGCAAGACACCTTAATTAGTCCGAATTATCAACTGGCCATTCCGAAGAAGCCATCCATGGAGGCTGCGGAGGAAACAGAGGAGGATGAAGAAATGGCGGATCCCCCCAATCCTTCTCAGGAGCAGAAGACACAGCTGCCGCAGAACACCCCACAAAGAGTGTCCTTTCCTCTTGTTAATCGCCCCAAGTGAGCTTTTTGGCTTCCTCAGTCATAAATAGACATGGTTCTACCACTACCCTGCTCACTGTACAATCATTCTGCTAACTATCCAGTTATGCTCAAGACTCTTGATTTATGGAATGAATGATTTGATCTGTTGTACACTACTCCCACTCTCATGGCTCATTTTTCAACATTATTCTGTTCAAAAAGTGGACAAGTCTCATTGGATTGCAGACTGAATTTTAACTGATGCTCGTCGGACATGTCAGTCACGGCTATTAGTTGCCGAAATTGTGAAAGTACATATTGATGAAACTAGTCAATGAATCTTTATCACTTGCCAGAACCACATGACTATATGTACAGAAGAATATGACTTGTGTGCAAGAATGGATGATTTCTAAATGCTTCCTCCTAAAAGCTAAGAGAAAATACAAATTATGGTCAGCTCCTACCAACCATGGATAATCCATTGTCATACATGCGCTGGATTTCTTCCCTGTAGACTGTTAAAGATTTGTTTGGTATGGAAGGGGTTAGCTCCACTATATCACCCATCTTTAGCTTGCACCAAGGATTCGTCGGCTTGTGGTTCAACCGAGGCCGTAAATATTCCTTCACTGGGAGCCCGTAAGGCATCCATCGCAAGCTTCCTTGCCCGGCTTTTTGTAGTACGTCCATAATTGTTGAGTTTACGGGCAACTCTTGTATCGACATCTGCAAAAGTTTTTCGACCGAATTGAGTTAAAATCTACTTAGAAAGTCCGAAGTTGGGTGATCAAAATCGAAAATTTGTGATGCGAACCTTGTTTTTCTCCAACATGATGACAAATATAGGTCCATTTTGGCAATGCGGCTGAGGACAATTCTCGTCCTGAGAAGGGAACGAGTCAAATGATGATTGAGCTTTGCTCATACTCTCGCATTGGCACGTAAGGATCGATCGGGCCCGCTCGACCATCTCGAGCACAAACAAAGGGTGCTCACAGTCACCCTCCTTGTATCTCCAATGGGCTGCAAATCCGAACTCGGCTTGCAAGTGCATCTCCTTTGTTCTTATTTGAACTTCAATCGGAACCATTGATTCATCCGTCACCACTGTGTGAAGAGATCGGTACCTATAATAATTAAAACCGGTGAGACAGATAAATCAAGAGCGTACGATCCGATGTTCAAGCCCGAAATAAAATTTACCCATTAAACTTGGGATGCGCAATGTAATCCTTGAGCTTTCCGGGTACTTCAGACCACAACGCGTGCACGACTCTCAACGCGCTATAGCAGTCGTCGTCATTATCGACAATCAGGCGTAGGCCGTGGATGTCGTGAATTTCATCCATAGTCAACTTCTTTCTACATAAAATGAAGGCATATATCAGACCTAGCCTCCTCGAGCTCATTTCATAAGAAATGTTCATAAGGATGGGAAGAACATCATCTGCCATAGCAGATAACATGAAATATTTTTAGCTACAACAGCAGCATTCAATCTAATTTACAAGAACCCTAGTTTTACTATCCTTTGACGCAGAGAGAGTGAGAAGAAGAAGAGAGAGAGAGAGAGAGAGACAGAGAGAGAGAGAGAACCTACTTTAACATTTTGCGATAAATGCTGTAGACGGTCTTATGCCGACCAGATAGAAGATTGTAAGAAATCCCTTCATCCTTTAGTGCTTTCTCTAATCTCCCAATTGCAGATGCAATCATTGCCTCGTCAGATGATTCCAAAAGCTTAGAGGACAGATTCTTATGCTCCCCCGGGTTGAGGTGTTTGAAACACAGATTTTCGAGCTGTTCCTTCCAGCTAGAGATGCCCACACGGTTTGACAACGGTGCGAAAATCTCTAAAGTCTCCTTGGCAAATCTCTGCTGCTTTGCCATAGGTAATGCATCTAGAGTCATCATGTTGTGCAGCCGATCTGCCAATTTGATGAGGACAGCCTTGGGATCTGCTATGGCCAAGAACATAGTGTGTAGCCGATCTGCCTCGACGGTCTTACTTGCTGTGTTGTTCTCACGAGCAAGCTTGCTCAACTGGCTTAGTTTCGATACCTAAGTGCGTATAACTAAGCTCATCAGGACAGTTTTCAATAACTGAACTAAAACATCAACAATCATAAGAATTGAAAACTTGATGAAGAAAGTCCTGGTTCGTACCCCTTCAACCAAATCAGCAACTCCGGCTCCAAACGACAGTAAAATGTCGTCGTAACACAGAAAAGAGTCATCCAATGTGTCGTGCAGAAGCCCTGCAGCAACAACTGTGGAATTAGCGCCAACCCGCGCAAGCAGCATCGCTGTCTCCACACAATGTTGTAAGTATGGATCACCACTGGCTCGCATCTGCAAGTAAATTACAAAATCAAACCACAATTTCTCGACCCATGTAATAGAAAGGGTAAAATGCAAATTAGCACTTAAACTTATGGGTGAAGAGCAAGTAGGTACTTGGCAAATAACCCCTGATCTTAGGTGCATTAACAATCAAGTATAAGAAATCACGTTTTTGTCACATGATTTTCTCTTTTGGGCGATTTCCTGGAAAAACAATTCCCGATAGAATGGTTTTTGCGATTTTGGCGATTTCCAGAAACAAGTTGAAAAATTCAACGCTCATAATCGCCA
The DNA here is from genome assembly GCA_022433065.1 of Begonia loranthoides. Lineage (NCBI taxonomy): Eukaryota > Viridiplantae > Streptophyta > Magnoliopsida > Cucurbitales > Begoniaceae > Begonia > Begonia loranthoides. The sequence continues at coordinate 350,345 of CM039472.1, read as the reverse complement.
AAACTTGTCAAAATCATTCTATCATGAGTTGTTTTTCATTGGAAATCTCCCAATAGAGAGGAGGATTATATGACAAAAATGTGATTTTTTGAGGACAACACTAACGACGGAGACTTAATTGCTAACACTCTGAAGTACATCGGGATGTTTGTATAGACCTATATGCTTTTCACTCATTATTTGAAGGGCTCATAAATAAGAAACAAGACCTCAAAATAAAACTGATTTACCTGTCCTTTATGAGCCTTCTCTGCTTCATAAAAAGCCTTGATCACAAGATCATCAAAAAAGATCTTGTACCTCAATTGCGCGCCAACAAGCAAATCTTTTGCGTATGGCTCGGGATCGCATTCAACGATGCCATTGTCCATATTAAAAGCCAATTCATCGATTAAGGCCGAAGAATTGATGGCAAGATTGTCCCCGTCCCCGTGCAGTTGAAAACTGGGCGAATCATAATCCACAAAGGTTTCCAGTGAGTTCTTCCTCGTGAAGCCGTTAAACAATCCGGTAGAACCACCTCGAGTTGAAGATTGAAAACTTACATCCCCACTTTTTTCCCGAGTAATCCACGACGGCGGACTTCTCACGGAGGAATCAGTCCCACTACTGCAACAAGAAACTGGACCATGAAAGACGGAGACAGGACTTTGATCTCTAATCGAAGAAGACCCAAAAAATTTGTTAGTCAGCGAGTAGGTAGATGAGCTACTGAATTCCTTCCACTCCTCCCCTCTATCATGCCACACCGATCCCAATTCCTCTCCGCATCCCGAAAAGGTTGATGTCGAGGAAGCATGGCGCGTAGAATTCGACGAGAACAAGGAGGAAAGGCCACCGATCACAGGCTTCTGGATTGTTGGCGGCGGCGATGACGAAGATCTGGTATTAAAATCGAAATCACAAGACGAATGCGCATTTATCTGGAACGAGTGTGGCGTAGAGCAAATACTACCCGGGCCACTAACGTATAAAGCAATGGTAGAGAAAGCCATGTCCTCTAACTCAATCTGTGCCTTTCCTCAATCTGGAACTCAGATCACACCCTCGATTGGAGTCCGAAACTCTAATGAAATTTTTTCGACAAGCCGAAACAAATTTATCGAACAAATACCCACACGCACTGAACCAATATCTAAATGACTCAACAAATCAAGGTGTTATTAATGAAAAGTAAACAAAAAAAGACCCAAAAGAAACAAATTCATGTGCCAGGAAAGAGAGCGATAGAAGAAGAAAAGGAACCAGATTGAAAAGAGGGGATAACACTCGAGCTGCAGTATATACAATTTTACAGAAATAGAAATAAAGCAAACCCTTTGCGCAATGGCGGAGGAAAGAAGGTCAAAGACGCTGGGAAATGGAGGAGAGAGAGAGAGAGAGAGAGAGAGAGAGAGGGAGAGCCAGTCAGAAACACAGAAATGTGCGATTTTTCTGATTCTTTCCGTGTTGTTGTTTCGTAGCAGTAGCGGCAACGGCAAGAGAAAGCAACTTGGAAATGACTTAATTATCCCTAGAACTACTTAATTAATTGTAGCTCATTTAATGATTAATAGATTAATACTAATTTAATAATTTAATCAAGAGTAATTAACAAGCAAAAACTATAATTATATAAATAGCGAATTATCCAAACTTAAACTAATTTTATTAATAATTAGAACTTTAAATTATGAAAAATAAATAAGATAAATATTATAATTATATTTTTTATTAAAAACATATTTTCTAGATGTTCCTTGGCATTGCAAAATATTGTTTCTTGGCATTGGCAGACGTCCCTTCTCAGTATTAAAGGATGTTCAATATTGGAGGACATTCAAAACTGATCTTTGGACATCATATGACAATGAAAGACGTCCAATATTGATCTTTAGATGTCGTATGGTGTTAGACGTCTGTCTTCATGTAAAAGAGGTATACACCGACGTTCTTCTTATTAACATTCATAAATTCAGGGTTATCCTTTAATGCTTAAAAATGTCCAAAGATATATGTTGAACGTCTTCCAATACTGAGGAACACCCAATAATCAATCATTTGGTCTTAAATGGCATCACAAAACTAATCCTTGGATGTCCCTTAGTGTTAAAGGACGTTTAAGGCTGATCCTTTGATGTCTCTCAATCATTAAAGGAAAACGTCCAGAGAAATCTAAGAATCAATCTTAAATATGCTTCGGCATTGAAAAAAAAATAATCAAAAGACGTTTTTTAACAGAAAATGTGATGTTTTTTAATCGTGGTTTCAAACCCACAAAATAATTAATTTAAATTTAAATAAATAAATAAATGAATCCAGCGTTGAAATTTGGACGAGTTGCTTACACAAACCCAATGATTAGATTTGTGGGGAGAGGGCATGATTGTCATTACCCACCACGAAGAGTAAGTCGATGACGGGGACTATGCTGTCATTAAAAAAATTGTTTTTTTATGTAAGATTCAGTTCCTAAAGAGCACGTGGTCGGTTCACAGGCGAAGAACACAAACCACGCGGTCAACATAAAGCGGCCACGTGGTTGCGCTGACTGTCTATTAGCTGACTGCCGTCCCGACGGCCGTCACTGATTGCCGGAGGGGGGGGGGGGGGAGTCATGTCACTATCTCATCTCCGATCAACAGTCTGTATTAGCTGTGACTGTTCTGATGCGTAGACGGCAGTCGATGGCAGTAGCCATCAACCCCCTTTCGTTAAAAGTCATGCCTTGATTTTCACTTTCTCCAATCAAATGCAAACCGCCTTTTACACGTTTATTCAACTGTGGGCAGATGCATTAAATAGTTTTTATTAATCAATAAAATATTAAAATAAAAACAAATAATCCACCTAAAATAATATTATTACGACCTTTTTTATAAATGTAAAAATACTTTTTCTTAACAAATATTTATTTTTTGGCAGAAAAAAAACATGTCATTAAAATAAACCTTATTTTTCACAACACAAAATTTGTTTCATACTACAAAAAAAAAATATTTTTTTCACACCAGATACTAGCCTTTTGAGGTGGGCAAATCGGTTTCGATTTCAGACATTTTAAAACCGACCATTCAATTCTCAATTCCAAGAGTGAGGAACCAGAACCGGAACCACAAGAAATTGGACCCAAGTCTCGGTTCCGATTCCAAATCAGTTTCTATTCTAAAATCTTCAACTACGGATTTGAGGGTCGAAACAAGTGATTTTATGGTCAAAACAAGTGATTTTAGGCTCGATAAAGGTCAGTTACAAGTACATCTAGTGGCACGTAATAGATATTTGAGAGAGCTTCGATTTGATATGTTATGGAGCCGATTCTGATACTCGTAGCCAAAGTTATGGTTATTTGAAGTTAAAGAGATCAAGAATTTCCATCAATAATATAATTAAATGATTCGATTCGTAAAACATATACATATATCAATAAAAAAAACTAAGTTTTTAATATCGGAGGCTACCTCGTATGGGAATTCTCACTAGAGAGACAGAGAGAAGGAGTGTGGAGTCAGCAAAACACGGGCCGGTTCTCAGTTCATGGAACCAAAAATTGAGAACCGACCTAGAACCGAGAGCCCATTCTCAGTTCCTACCCATTTGTAAATTTGAGAACCAAGAACCAGAACCGAACAAAAACCAAATCTCAGTTCAGGACTGGTTCTCTGTTCTTTGCGGTTCTTGCCCACCCCTACTAGCCTTCTTCTGCATAAAACAAGTATTTTGAATAATACTTATTTTTCGGAGCAAAAGACATAAATCTGTTGTAGAAAGCACGTTACATTTTTAACGAAAAATATGGTAGCAATATTTATGTCGTTTATTTCTCACAGTTTAATATTTTATTTGTTAGCAAAAATTATTTAGTGTTTGACTTGACAGTGATCTTAGATCGTATGGCGCATAATAATTTCCGAATTTGAGAAATATATAATTAGGTCCACGTGGACAAAACCATGTAAAGAGTATAGACTTTTGAAAAATATTAGACAAATAATATTGAATAATTATATAATTATATAAAAGACAAAAGTACTTCACAAAATAGATTTCATTTTGGGCCGAGTTCAGCCCATGATAGAAAGTTAGTTGGGCCCATTTTTCAAAAGGCCCACCAACTAATTTGACCTCCTGTTATAATATTTTCCCCTTGACTGACTCGGTCGGGTTTGGGTCAACAACATACATCCGTACTTCTGCGTGGGGCCTACAAGGATACTAGATTTCCACGTGGCATCGAAACATTGGATGACTTTTTCAAAAGGGCCATGCTATGAAGCTAGTTGGGCCAATTTTTCAAAAGGCCCAACAACTTTCCTCTTTCGCTGACTCGACCGGCTTTGGGTCAACGTCCGTCTTCGCAATCTGATATTTCGTGGTGGGGCCCACAGGGATGCTAGAATTTCGACGTGGCGACAAACTATTGGTATAAGGATCCAGCAACTGTTCAACGAATGAGAACGCTCGACGTGCGCTTATCATTCCAATGCAGAAACCTGTGGTTTTCCCAAACAGACCCCTCCACGATTCCATAATCAGAGAGATCCATTCCGAATACGGCGAGGGTAGTTTCGTAACTAAGATGATTTTGATTTGTAACTCTTTTGACAAGGCTAGTTTTGCTGTTCGCAAGAGCAGGGTCATTTTTCATTGAATCTGTTTCCATTAATGATATAGTTTCCTAAATGATTATGAGGCTGAACCAACCAAACTATATAAGGGAGAAATCTGATGAAAACCCTAGCGAGGCATCAGCACTGAGAGAGAGAGAGAGCGAATGAACAAGAGAGAAAAAAGGAACAAAATCTATGCATACAAACATTCAATACCCTAGCTTTTAATACACATTATAAAGATCTTTGAATTTATCTGAATCGAATATAATGAGGTAAGCTCTCTCTCTCAATTCTCAATACCAAATCCCAATCTTTGAATTTTCGGTTTTATTTCTTTATTCTTCCTCTTTCTCCTCTGCTATTAAACCAGTTGATCCTTCAATCCTTCGGAAATGTTTTCAATTAATACCATTACTTCGTGAAAAGTTTTTCGAAGTAAGAAACTGCGGGAGAGTGGAATATTTCGGTGCGTATAGGATTTTAAGGGTCCTTAATCATGGACGATCTCGAAAAAGCGATACTTATCATGTTTGATGAAGTGGGTTCCGTTGATTCGGCGTCCAAGTTAGCAGCTAAGCAATATAGTGACAAAATTAAAGAAGCGCCGACTGTTTGTAAGGTGTGCATTGAGAAATTGTGCTCTTCAAACCTTGCTCAAGTTCAATTCTGGAGTTTACAAACTCTGCATGAGGCTATTCGGGTCCGTTATTCATCAATGAGTCTGGACGAGAAATATTACATTCGGAAATCAGTGGTTTCATTGGCGTGTATGGAAGCTGTTGATGGGAAGGATCCAGTTAGAATTTTAGATAGCCCGGCATTTATAAAAAACAAACTTGCTCAAGTTTTAGTAACCTTGATTTATTTTGAGTACCCTTTAATTTGGCCTTCTGTCTTTGTTGATTTTTTGCCGCATTTAAGTAAAGGAGGGGCTGTTATTGATATGTTTTGTCGGGTATTCAATGCTTTGGACGATGAAGTTATCAGTTTAGACTACCCACGTACCTCTGATGAAGCCGCAGTTGCTGGGCGGATAAAGGATGCAATGAGGCAGCAATGTATTGCTCAAATAGTGAGAACCTGGTATGATATTGTGTCCATGTATAAAAGTTCTGATCAAGAATTATGTGCCTGTGTGTTGGATTCCATGAGGAAATACATTTCTTGGATTGATATTGGGTTGATTGTAAATGATTTATTTATCCCATTGTTATTTGAATTGATGATGGTTGATGGACTGCTAGAACAGCTTCGCGCAGCTGCTGCAGGATGTTTACTGGCTGTAGTTTCGAAAAGGATGGACCCACAAGCAAAACTGCCTTTGTTACAGAGCCTCCAAATAAATCGTATTTTTGGACTGGTTGCTGAAGACTGTGATTCTGATTTGATTTCAAAGGTAGCTGCCTTGCTTAGTGGTTATGCAGCTGAGGTTCTAGAATGCTTTAAACGGTCACCTTCTGAGGATGCAAAGAGTATTTCTTTGGATCTTCTAAATGAAGCTTTGCCATCTGTTTTCTATGTGATGCAGAATTGTGAGTTGGACTCTGCATTTAGTACTGTGCAATTTCTGTCTAGTTATGTGGCCGCCATGAAGAGCTTTTCTCTACTAGGTGAGAATCAATTGCTTCATGTGAACCAAATACTGGAAGTTATTCGTGCGCAAATCCATTACGATCCTGTATACCGCCACAATCTTGATATTTTGGACAAGATTGGGAGAGAAGAGGAAGATAGAATGGTAGAGTATAGAAAGGATTTACTTGTTCTACTTCGGAGTGTGGGTCGTGTGGCTCCTGATATTACTCAGATATTTATCAGAAATTCCTTAGGAAATGCTGTTGCTTCTACACCTGATAGGAATGTTGAAGAGGTGGAAGCAGCTCTCTCTCTTTTCTATGCATATGGTGAGTCAATTAGTGATGAGGGAATGAAAACTGGAAAAGGAGTCTTGGGCGAACTGATTCCTATGCTTCTATCAACTAAGTTCCCTTGCCATTCAAATAGGCTAGTTGCCCTTGTTTATCTAGAAACGGTTACTAGGTACATGAAGTTTGTTCAAGAAAACTCCCAATATATTCCTCTTCTTCTCACTGCCTTTCTTGATGAAAGAGGTATACATCACCCAAACATCAATGTCAGTAGAAGGGCGAGCTATCTATTTATGAGGGTTGTAAAACTGCTGAAAGTGAAGCTCGTGCCCTTCATAGAAACTATTTTGCAGGTTATTTTCCTTTTCTTTGTGAGGGATATTTTTAGCTCTTTAAAAATTTTTTTAATGAAATGAACTTTCATCTAGAAAGTAACATAGTTTTCCTTTTATTCTCATGGTGATTTTTCAGAGCTTGCAAGATACAGTTTCTCGTTTTACAAGTATGGATTGTGCAGCAAAAGAGTTTTCAGGATCTGAAGATGGCATTCATATTTATGAGGTCTAAACTTTGTTTTATATGTTCACAGCTCTAATTTATGGCCATAAATTATACTGTCAAGTTGCCAAATCTATATAGGCTAATGAGGTTTTGTTGTGTCTTTCCTTTTGAACTTTGGACTTATGTGCCAAACTTTTGACAGGCTATTGGTTTACTCATTGGGATGGAAGAGATACAGTTAGAAAAGCAATCTGAGTATCTATCTACGTTGCTGAATCCCCTTTGTCAGCAGGTGATGAGATTTTCTGTTGACAGGTTATTAGTTGTTTGTTCTTGTCCCTTATTCTTTTCCTTCAAATAAATATAATAAAATCCAGGTGGAGGCGTTGTTGATGAATGCCAAAGTACACTCTCCGGAAGAGAATTCGGCAAAAGTTTCTGTTATCCAACAAATAATCATGGCAATTAATTCTCTCAGCAAGGTTCTTTTCCATTCTTGAACTTTGTAATAAGTTAAATGCATTACTCTAGTTTTCATTTCTTCTAAATGTTGCTGTACTCTCTACTAAAATTCCATGCCGCGACATTCTCTTCTCTGGTTGCTACTTCGGAATATCTATGAAAATCATTATTTTATTTACTCAAGAAATCTCATTTATGGTCACAGTGACTAATTGTATGCGAACCCGTATAAATTTATTTTATGAAATTTAGGGCTTCAGTGTTCGTCTTGTAACTGCCAGTCGGCCCGCAATTGGGCTCATGTTCAAGCAGGTTAGTATCTTTTTCTTCTCTCTTTTAAAGTTCAAATTTTGCTTCAGTGTAGTTTTTCTTCTCTCTTTTAAGCTATGTGTTTTAGAAAGCTTTCATAGAATTCTCTCTCACTCTCTGCCTTTGCCCACAGACGTTGGATGTTCTTCTTCAAGTACTTGTTGTATTTCCAAAGATAGAGTCATTACGCTCCAAGGTGCAATTTCAGATATAGTTCGTAATTGTATTTTTGATGAATGATCATCTTCCTCATCTACTTAATTTTAATCTGTGTGATGTGAAGGTTATATCTTTTATGCATCGCATGGTTGAGACTTTAGGAGAATCTGTATTTCCGTACCTTCCAAAGGCTTTGGAGCAATTGCTTGCAGAAAGTGAGGTACTGTAACGTTCTATTTATTGGCTGATGTAATTTTTTTCTAAATTTGTAGATAAATGTCCAAACACACTGTTTAAATTTCAAGTGTATAAATAATTGTATGTTTTCTTGTTTGCAGTCGTGTTAGATAAAAATGACTTTGAATGGAAAACTTTTGATTATCTGTGTTTTATAAAGCTTTACGAGTGGCAGTAGTTCATTAAGGCAGCATGGAACAGTTTGTCTGAAATGGATAGAGTATTAAGAAACAGTCTGATGGAAAAATTTATCTAACTTCCATGAAGACCTAGAAGTTCATTCTGTCCAGGTTTTCTGGATCTTTGAAAATCATCATTACCTACCTTTTGTCCCCCCCTTAAAAATAAGTAGTGTAAAGGAACAAAATAGAGGCATATATGAGCAAGATTACTATTTTCCGTATACCAATTATAAACTTATTATGAGGATCAATTATGATGCCTTAGTTTTTCTATTCTTTTATAGCATTTCATGTTGCAAATTGCTTTGGGTATTCTATTCTTTTATAGTATTTCATGTTTCAAATTGCATTCGCTATCTATGAAGGAACTCTTGGATTTGTGTATTAGCTACTATTTTTTAAGTGGGTGGACTTATAGAAAGTTTTATTGAAACTTCACATGACACCTGGAACTTAAAGAAGTGAGGAAATTTGTTTGATGATGCTCTGTCAATCGCCTTATTATCTCATGGAATAGGGAAGCTGAAATTGTGTGATTAGCTATTAACCTAAAGAACATGGTTTGATCCTTTATTGTTTTTCCTGCAGCCAAAGGAGATGAATGGTTTGCTTTTATTGCTTAATCAACTGATATGCAAATTCAACTTGTTGGTCCATGACATATTGGATGATGTATTTCCTGCAATTGCTGGTCGAATATTAAGCATTATCCCAAGAGATTCCTTTCCTTCAGGACCTGGAAGCAATATAGAGGTACCAAACTATTATCATATATTAGAGAAACTTGCTTTGTAGTTGTTGGAATGTGTGAACTTGCATGTTATTTATGGACAATCTCAGTGGAGGCTATTAATGTTTCATAGTTTTGACTTAAAGTGATGTTGGTGTTAATTAGACTGGTTTGGTCATAGCATCCAACTCATCAGTTGTTTTTATTATTGAAATGAAGTTAGGAAATTCATCATACTAATTAGCTCGGACCGAGCGAACATTGGCATGCATTTTTACTCTTCATCATCGGCTTAATTTTATTTTAATCTGTACAGATACGAATCCTTATAAATCTTACAGAGAAAAAAAAAAGCAGGGGATAAAGTTGTCAAATTGAAATGACTAGTAGAAATATAGTTTAGTATTTTAGTTGATAAAGCTACTCCAGCATATACCAATAATCTCCTTGCTTTTATTGTAGGAAATTCGCGAATTGCAAGAGCTTCAGCGAACACTTTACACATTTCTTCACGTGATAACTACCCATAATCTCTCATCCATTTTCCTGTCCCCAAAAAGTAGTGGCTACCTAAATCCATTGATGCAGTTGCTTTTATATACATCTTGCAATCATAAGGATATCCTTATAAGAAAGGTATTATGCACTAACGTTGTTATTTATATTTCATGACTATGACTTCCTCCACTTACCAACTCTAGTTGCTAGTTGCTAGTTGCTAGTTGCTAGTTGCTAGTTGCTAGTTGCTAGTTGCTACATCCAATAATTATTTGTTTTTGTCACATAGGCTTGTGTTCAAATTTTCATTAGATTAATTAAAGACTGGTGTGCCAGGCCATATGATGAAGAAAAGGTAGTTTTTTCCATTCAATTCGTGTTCTTAATTATGCTGAATTTTCCTTCCCAGCAAACCAGTTAGCATTCATTCTTTGCTTTTGCTTTTAGGTACCTGGTTTCCAAAGCTTCATAATTGATGCCTTTGCGACAAACTGTTGTTTGTATAGTGTGCTTGACAAATCATTCCAGTTCCATGATGCCAATACTGTAAGTATGCAATTGTTTTTTGTTCTACATTATTAGATCATCATTTGAATTTACCTAATGTTCTGTCCTGCAATTTAGATCAAGATTCTTGAGATCTTTTTATTGGTCAAGAAAAAGGTCTCATCATGTTCAATTTGGGATTAGTATCTGTTCAACCTCCACATTCACATTTTTATTGTGTTTTTAGTACCTGGTGACTCTTGTTGAGGAAATTTAAATATATTATACACTTCCCAATGCTTCATAGTTATGCACGCTTTCTTACTTAAACTTCATTCGCATTTGGCAGCTTATTTTGTTTGGAGAAATCGTATTGGCTCAGAAGGTCATGTACGAGAAGTTTGGCAATGATTTCGTTGTTCATTTCATATCAAAAAGTTTTCCAGATGCACGATTCTCTCGGGATTTGGCAGAACAGTATAGTCAGAAGTTGCAGGTATGCTCCGGTCTAGTAAATCCTCAAATTGACTAAAGTAGACTTTATAATTGATGCTTTCTATCATGCATTCCTCCTTATTTTTTATGTAGCAATTATTGGTTTCTTTTTTGTTCCCAAATTTATGTATCTTGTGCTATTGGTACTCTCCAGCACTCAATCTGGTCCTCTATGGGTGAACTTGTCTTTTGATAAAATATTTAGACATATCTTACTTAGACTTGACTCTTTCGGCTGTATGACAATTGAATTGAGAACTACCCAATGATGCAATATTTGAGTACTTTGATATATATATATTTTTAAATATAACTACAAATGGATACATTTCTAGTTGTGACACGGGAAAGGAATGCTAGTAGAAAGAGAAAAAAAGGCGATATTATCGACATAAGTATAGTTGGACACAATCATTCTCAAACAAAAACGAAATAAACATCTGAGTTTAACGTCAAAGAGCTGGTGTGGCACAACTTTGTTTGATACCCTTTATGTTTGTTTGTGCAGGGTACCGATATCAAGGCCTTGAAATCATTCTACCAGTCCCTCATAGAGAATTTAAGACTCCAACCCAACGGGACTTTTGTTTTCAGATAGCATCTGCTTATCTTCAACGGAGTATAATTAATCAAGTTTCACAAAGGCTTCTCTCTTACGCTATGAAAATGGCATACAATTTTGTCGATTGAGGTGAGCTCGGCTGAATTGGGTATGATAAACTTGTGAATGTGTTATGAATCATGAACTTCAATGGTGATGCAGGTTCAGCCTGTGTATATAATCTCTCTATGTTTTCATCAACCATATTTGGATGAGGTATATATTAATGTTCACAGATTTTTCCTGTTATGAGCAGTGTTTTTGGGATTGGCTGGCTAATTATTGTTTGATTTATGACTATTTTCAGTGATGTAGAATGTGGGATGGTATCTTTGTCAGCCTTTCCAACATTCAGGTCCCTTTATGAAGTTTCAATCTCTTTACTTGGTTGTACAAAAATTTTGAATTGTTTTGAAATCATTGAAATTAAATTCCAGCCATTTTTTAAGAACCCGGCTGTGCTTCAAGTGTGTGTCTGTGTACATTTTGCTGGAAGTTACCTGCTTCAGAAATAAATTCTTTTTTTATCTCTCTCTCTCTCTCTCCTTTTGCAGGCATTTTGTGTTGACCTCTTATCTGTGTCCTCTCTCTCTTCCATTTCCAAGAAAAAACCTTCTTTTGCAGGCATCTTCTATTGACCTCTTATCAAGGTCCTCGGCCAGGCCCCACCGTTGGTGGGTGCAGATCTTTTATAGTTGGGTCAGTGCTCAGACCTGCGTTTCCATGGGTGAGCAGGCTTCTTTAATGTGATAGGGGCTTTTTTTAACAAGGTTTGAAGTTGGAGTGTTGTGGGGAGACCTGCCCGACGGGCCGGCCGGTGGGTTTGAACTCAGACCACTTCAATTTGGGTAGGATTGAGCTTTGATGGAGGTGAGAGAGAGGAGTAAAGTAGGGGAGAGAGAGAGAGAGAGGAGAAAAAGTAAAGAGCATCGTTTTTAGTGATAACTTATTGAGCATTCAAACTATAAATACATATAGGAATGAGCTTCGTATTCCTTGTTCTTAGAATTTGAGAGATATGAACTTACTCTACCCAGTACACACTGATTCATCACGACATTCAAAAACCCAGAAATTTATTCGGACAGTGCGACACAGAAGGCAACACCCAATCACAGATTGTAGACATGGGGTGGGAGGCGAGGCTGAACGACTGTAACAAGAGGGAATTTCTTTGGAGTAGAGAGCCCAAAGATCTCTTCCATGTTTAAATCCTCTATCTTCATATTTGCGGGCAATTTCCAGGTAAATCCATGGAGAAGATTGGCTAAACTTGCTTGGATAACCTTCAGGCCGAGGCTATAACCAGGGCACATCCTCCGCCCTGCTCCGAACGGTAAGAGCTCGAAGTTATGGCCTTTTACGTCTATGTCCTTCCCGAGGAATCTTTCTGGACAGAACTCGTCGGGACTGTCCCATAATGTCGGGTCTCTTCCGATGGTCCAGACGCTTATGAGTGCTCTGCTTCCCTTAGGAATGTCGTAGCCGGCAATTTGGCAGTCTTCCGTCGACATTCTGGGCACTAACATCGGAGCTACTGGGTGAAGCCTCATCGTCTCTTTCACGATTGAGTTTATGTATGGTAGATCAGCCATGTCTTTCTCTTCAACCCATCTTTCTCTTCCGATCACTCTGTCTAGCTCTTCCGTCGCCGCCTTGAAAATTTCCGGCTTTTGAAGAAGCTCGGAGATTGCCCATTCTACTGTCACTGCCGAACTCTCTGTTCCGCCGGCAATAAGATCCTGCAAACCACCCGTAAAAGAAGAATTTAAGACCAAACTGGTCTGATCATGGAAGAAAATTTTTCTAAATCCAGAGCAAATGCAAATCACAGTCGTCGGAACGGAAAATGGAAAGGAGATGACTTTACCTGAGTAAAGGCTTTGACTCCATGTCTTTCGAGCTTGACTTCAAGATCGTCTTTCTCGGCGTACTGTAAAAGCACATCCACCATATCTTTAGCGACATAATTTTCCACGCCTTTTCTTTTCTCGATATGTTCCTCCAAAACATGTTCCAAAAATCTGTCAAATTTCTTGCTCAAAGCTTTCATCCTCTTCACGTATCCCTGCAAGTCCAAGAAATCAATCCAAGGAATGGAATCGCCAATATTCAGCACCCCACTGAGCAAAAACAACTCGTCCAGCATTTTCTTGAACTCGTCTGGACTAACAATGGCGTTTTCCGACTCGTCGGTATACTTCTTCCCCAAAACCATACGGCTTATCACGTTCAGACTGACCGTCGAGAGGTGATCTTTGAGGGTGATTGAGTTGTTGGAAGATTCATACAATCCTCTAAGCAAAGAATTCATCTCTTCTCGGCGAATATACTCATAGGACTCGAGACGTTTCGCACTGAAGAGCTCCATTAAACACATTTTCCGAGCTTGTCTCCAGTACGCGCCGTACTGGGACCAAGTTATATCGGAGTAATTGTAGGTGGTGTATTTTCCGGCGGCCGTTTTTGGGCGAGAAGCGAAGGTGGCGTCGTGGGTTTTGAGGAAAGCCGTAGCCATCTCGACTGAAGACCCGACGACGACAGGAAACGACCCGAAACGGAGCTGCATAAGCGGCCCATATTTCTGCGAGAGGTCGTGAATAGAACGGTGAGGAAGGGAGCCGATCAGGTTAAGGTTTCCGATAATAGGCCACGGTTTTGGTCCCGGCGGTAAGTTGATATTCCGGCGGCGGAGGTAGCGGGCGAGGAGGATGAGAAACAGAATCGCCCCCCACGCAGCTGTGTTGAAAGCCAGGCTTGAAGTTTGAGTCTCCATCAGTCTGTAATTCAATGGAGTTTCAAAGAACAAGAAGATGATGAATGTCCAAATTATCGATTATCTATTTATAGTCAAATTGCTAAAACATTTAACGAACTTTCCTTCCATCTTTTGGTGTTTTTCCATGAAATTGAGGTAGTTTCAGACAATCTCCCAAGCACATGTTTGTTATACCAACTCTCAATCTCCATTTTCAGTGATTCCACCTGAAAAAAGCTTTGCTTTTTATGGGTTTTCACGATCATTTAACCAGGAAACTGAAGTAAATTCTTATTAAATCTGAGCAGTTTCGAAGGAATCTGTGAGGAAGTTGAAGGAGAAAGACCTGAAAATGGGAAAAGACTTGAAATAGTGAAGTGGGAACTCCTTTTTCAGAACTTTCTTCCTCACTTTCCTGGAAAATTTGTATAAATTGACTTTTAGCCAATGCAAACTAATACATAAATCAGACTGGGGGAGCAGCTGTCTTGAGTTAACATAATGCAATTTGGGACATTATATTTAATATTAGAGTTTTTAATTTATTCTATATATTAATATTTAAGTTAAATTCTGTCACGACTTGAAGATGGGCATAACAGAACCGTTGGGTCAGGCGACCCGATCCTCATAGAGAACCCGATCACCCAGCCCAATGCGTGAGTTTTCGCGGAAGACTTATAATATTTAATTCGGTCCAAGATAATATGGGCCTAGGTCCGAGTAGGGATCATGAGAAGATAACAGTGCATAAATTAAAATGAAATCCAAGTACTGTGCAACAAATACAAAACCAACTGTGTTTAAGGTTTACAGACCCAAATGGAAACATTCTCACCCCAAACGACTCATTCCCCAAAACTTCAGGTAAAGGCAAGAGCAGCTGAGGATTAGGAGCTGAAGTGTTCTGTTATTTACATTTGTGGTGTTTACCATAAATTTCAATCAGTGAATTTCTTCTCTGTCTGTGATTTTTTCCGTAAAGGTTTTCTACGTAAATCTTGATACCCATATTTCTGCAATTTTTCTTTTTCCAATTACGTGTTTCAATTCTCAACATCAAATATTTTCAGGGTAAAGTACACTTTAGCCATCAAAACTTAGGAGTCGTAGATAATTGATATCTTAACGCTATTTTTCGTGCAAAGTTGTCATTGTATTTTAAGTCATTAGCAAAAAAGTCTATGCTTTGATAAAAATGTGTATAGTTATTTTTACTCAACTTATTTACTTAGATTCACTCAATTTAGAACATTGATCTCACTTTAGACTGTTTTTCTAGCTTCTTAAATCGAATCATCGATTATGATATTGAGTGTCTGCAGAAAATCAACGTAAATAAGTGAAATCAAAATAAGTTTAAAAAAAATTTGAGATATTTAACGAATTTTATCAAAACATAAATTATTTTGTTAGCGACTCAAAGTACCAAGATCGTCTTTGGTCAAAAATAATGATTTAAGGTATCATATATCACTTACCCTTAATTTCAATGCATAAATTGGACGTTACCCATAATTTAAATATTTGCAGTTTTATTAAGATCTTGAGATTTACATAATCTACAATCTCAAAATCACGAGCTCTTTCTATTTTTTTCGACTGCCAGGTGATGTTCGCTATCGCGATTTCTTAAAATTCAATAGTTAAATTGTTAGCAAAAATAGTTTAGTGATTGATTTGTCATTTATGACAAAATACGACTTTTGATATGTCATTTTCCAATTATTTAGGGTATCATTCGTCACTTACCCTTAATTTCAATGCTTAAATTGGACGTTACCCATAATTTAAATATTTGCATTTTTATTGATATATTGAGATTTACATCATCTACAATCTCAAAACCTTGCATACTTCATACATTAATCTATACTTTTATGTCCTCAAAATTTACCTAAGATTCCTCTTCTTAAATTGAGACACTGTTTGGTATGCCCCTGCATGTTATTCCCTGTTCAGAGCTCGGAGCAAGAAGCTCGTATGGTAATACACCGGCCCCACATCGATTTTTAAGGTTTTTGTCGTTGTTCCTCCGGTCGATCTCTTTTTCTATCCGTCTGATCTCCGATGAGAACTTGTAAAATGCCTCCACCATGTCTGAGTCCCCTGTCCATGTCGACGGATGTGGCCGCTCGCCCAGGTATTCCTCGTCCGGCGAGTGGGTGGATAGGGTGTCGATCACGGCCATGAACCTGATGGTCTGAAGCATACTAGGCAGAGCTGATAGAAAATACTTTTGAGGGTCATTGAGGAAGTTTAGATATTCCGGGTCCTTTTCGTCGGGAATTAATCGGCGCATCAACGGCGGACGATTAGGAATATACCCTCCATAAGGGTACTGTCCGAAATTGAGAGCCGCATGTTGGGCAGACGAAAGCCAAATGATCGTGGTGAGGATCGAAGTGAGATCATCGCCGTTCATCAGTGTTGGCCACCAGCTTTCATGCCGGAGATCAGCATGGCCCACGTTGACGGCCTCGTGGTACCAAGCTTGAAGCTCTACGTCACTAGTAACGAGGCTCGAATTCGGGTAGTAATGGTTGACGTAGGTTCGGACCCAATTCTCGATTGCAGACCAGATCAAGAGCCCGTCGGCTGCATATGGGTAGTCCTCCATTACAAGTTTTATTCCATGAGGCTTAGTCGGGTCAGGTTCGGCCATTCCCCTGCATTGAACAAGCAAGTTCTTAGCTTTGATTACTCAACTCAAAAAATGGAGGTTTAAGGTTTAGAGTTTAGGGTTTGTATAATCTATATAGCATACCTCCGAATGAGATCGGCGGGGAGGCCTTCCAAGTCAAAGCGCCAGAAGCTTTTATAAGCAGCGGCGCTTAACTCCATGCTGTAACGGCCGGGAGTGAAGCAACATTCGATAGTGCCATCGCCGTTGATGAGGGCCTGGCGGGCCAACGCATTGATCTCGAGCGTATATCGCATATGCGGGTCCAAAAGCTTATAAATGGGGTGCATTGCACTCAGCTGCCTATGTGCTGATAAGATGAAGGGCTCCATTGCTGCATGTGTTCTTAAAAAATGGTTAACGAGTTGGTGGACCCCCGCATCGTTCGAACAAACGTGGGCCTTGGCAAGCTGCCACAGCCAACTGCTCGTAGCATCGGCCGGAACTGTCACCACCCGCTTTGTCCTGGAGCTTGGCCCGCCCGGTGGGAGGCAAAGTTCAATGGCGATTGGCTTGAGAGTACCGACAGGGGTCAGGAAGAAGATGGTCCGAGTCGCATACGCTTTTCGCCCATCTTGGGAATTTATTCGATCCAGAAACGGAAGATAAATATCATGGTAATCAATCATAAAGAGCTTCTTCTCATCCAAAGCCTGAAAAATCACAGAAAGAAAGTGGAAATTGTTAGAGCATTTGAATGACAGTCCTTCGAAGTTTCTTAGTGAAGAAAGAGCATTACTTGTTGGACTGTCATGCCATTGAGGTGGCCAGCAATGTGCTCTTCTTTGAGAGCAGACTCTAGAGGGCCATAAACTTGAGGGTCGAGCTGGCTCGTCGGCGGGAAAACTTTAAGCCTCTCGATGCCAACTGGGTTAATCCCAGCTATGGCTTCGCGGGCAAACTCATCGTCTCTGAGCCAAGCAAATTTATCCTCTGCTCATAAACAGTATAGTTAATGGAATGGAATATCCCTGTCAAGAACATTGTCGACGATCGAAAAACAGACTTACTGGAAAGTATTAGAGGAGTGTCGAATTTGATAAGTCCTGGGCTGGATTCTTGGATTCTCGTAAAACCTTTCGGCAATGGAAGTTTCTGCAGGAACTCATCTTGTAAGCCAAGCTTCAGGAGCAGGCCTTCGCTGAAAAGACTGTCGACTTCCGAGAAGTCGTTAAACTCGTGGTTTTCGGTCGAAATGATGGCCTTCATCAACGGAATGAAGGTGTGGAGCAGCGCCTTTAGCCTTCCGAGAGCGAATGTGTCCTGCTTCTGCTCCTCGAATTGCTCGTCTCTCGGCACGTACATCGGCAACGGCTCCTCCACTCGGCTCTCCGCACTCATCACTGCACCGCCCAAGTCGGACCCATCGATCGTCAATTCATAATACCGTCAAATATTTAGAATTACCGTCGATGAAAATTTACCGGTGTCAGTTGGGATTCTTCCGGTGCGACACCTTCTCGGGTATGAAATTTCTTCGCCGCCGAGAATGGGACGTTCAAAGTCAACTCCCTTGTCTGGATTTCCCAGGTCGTTGTACTTGTCAAAGTCGTATACTCGGTCGCATAATTTCCGAACTCCTTTTCCGTCTCCCCGGAGGTTTCTCAATTCTTTCTCTCTTAGTGCTCGAACTCCGGCCGGTGTCTCGCCGGGGAGATATGTCTGTTGTAACCATTAAATCAAGGAGGAAATAAACTGAGGGTCCCAACCATTGTTGCCAATACATAATCCACTAAAATATTGTCGCGAAGACGAAGTTAGAAATATTACTATTTTGCCATTCTAATTTTACTTCAAATTAGAATAATTGAAGCAATTTTTCTCTCGTCGTCAAAAATAATTCTCATATTTTCAATTTTTCGAACACGTTGTCGTCTAATTTTCATTACCAACGTCTTACTTTTTGCAGAGAAACATTGACGTTCTGCTGCAAAACGTTGTCTTTCCGCAACGAAAAGTTGTATTTCCTCAGCAAAAAGTAATATTTTAAATCTATTTAGCAGAAGGGCGATGTTCTGCTACTAATAAAAAAAAAACGTTTTTTTAATGAAAAACGTAACAGCGATGTTTGTTTCGTTCATTTTCTCTGTTAGCGAAAATTGTTTAGAGATTGTCTTGTCATTAATCCCATAGTTAGGGGTTGTTTTTTTGTTAATATCTTAAATTTGTTTTCAGAAAAACATAAATGGGTTGATATAATTTAGTAGATTCCAAAGGGGGTTAGGAATTCAAGGACTGAAAGGGTTGAAAAAGAGAGTAAACGAGGAGAGGAAGATGAAGAAGCAAAGGCGAAAAGGACGAAGATATTTCAATGGCGGATAATAGCGGAACTGCTAAATTAAAGAGAATTCAAAAAACAGAAACGTAAAGTTTTGACCTTTTTGGTGTTCATCCAATTACCCATCAACACAAATAAAGACTGCCTAACTGGGTTGTTCAAATGGTCCAAATTCATCGAAAATATCCAAAGTAAAATGCTGAAAAAAAGGGTAACAGACTTACGGGAGGAAGAGAGAGAGAGGAATTACCTTGTTGGAGAAGAAAATCCTCTGTTCAGGAAGATCTTTTCTGGATTGAACCCAAGAATTGCAGGGAAAATGGACTGGACCACTTGCAAACCCTTCAATGGTGATCGTCTCCAAGTAAAACTCTCGCTGGTGGTTGTTGATCACAGTAATGGCGCCCGGCTCGCCGAAACTCGAGTCCACTGTGAATTCTGCTGTGTAATTTACCCTCTCGGATTTTGCACTGGATTTCTTCGACCAATCTTTCAGTACAGCTTTGTTGCTCTGCTTTGGAGCTTTAGATTCTTCAATAATCGGATTGAAAAAAAAGAAAATCAGTAAAATTCTCTCAGAAATCAGGAAAAATGGTGGCTAAGATGAGAAGAAAGCTATAATCTGTGAATTTTTTTTTGAGGAAATAAGAACTTACTAGGATCAATCTCGGTGCTGAAGAGCTGAAGAACAATATTTCTACCAATCTTGTCTGTTAAAGCGTCTAAATGCTTTACAATCGTTTCTTTCAAGTCTTCTTTGTTCTTGTTCCTCACAGTGACCACAGCTCTAACCTTGTACTTCACCGGCTTCTCTGCAATCGGAAAAGCCCTCACGAGTTTTTCACTAATGGCTGCAACAGGGGTAGTCGTCAAAGACTTCCTCACGTGCGCCGGTCTTCTCCTCTCCCGAACCACCCCCCTCTGATCAAAACTATGAGTCAACAGAACTTTTGAAGAGGAAACAAACAAAGACCTCCCGATCACAGAAGAACCCATCATTTCTTTAGCCAGCGCCATCGTTTTTCACCCTCTGAAAGTAGTTTTCTCTCTCTCTCTCTCTTTCTCTCTCTCTTGCTCTGCAACTTTCAAGTTGGCTTTTTAGGGCCTGAAGAAGGGAGGGAGAAACCAAAAATGGAGGTGGATTTGATTTAATGAGATGGGTCGGGTTACCTTTTTATACACCGGCAGAGTCCAGAGAGGAAAGAGAAGTGGCTCTCATGGACCTCACCGTCCACACGTTTTTCTTTTTCTTTTGAAATAATCACCAAAAAAAAGGCTCTGTTTTTAAGAAATCTCAACCTGCCCAGGACAAAGGAGTGGAGTAAATAGATTGGGTTTCGCCATTTCTAAGAAATTGGGCAGCTGCCATGGCGAGAGTCAAAGTAGAGAGCAAAAAATACGCGCTGCGGAGGGGAAAACCAGCGAGCAGCCAGGAAGGAGGAGGACTGAAAAACAAGGTGGAAGAAGAATATTCCTCTTTTGCCTTCCAATTTTTCTTTTTTTATTTAGTTTTTTTAAATATACCCGAAATTAAACCCTTAAATTTTGAGAACAACTAAAATCTCAAACTATAAGAAATAAAAAAAACAAATTTCACTTTTACTCTTTTTTGTTAAAAATTTAAAATTTTAAAATAATCTGCTAAGTATACGCAGCAGAATGCTAGTTTACGCAGTAAAAAATATCATTTATGCAACAAAATACTTAACTTCTACGGCAGAATCTGTAACGACCCGAATTTTGATATAATTGAAAACGTGTAATTTAAAAGATATTTTCTTTATTGAAAACTTTACACAGCGAAAGACTTAGCATTTTAAAACCAAAAAAAATAAAATAGAATGACAATTTAATTACAAGATCGTAAACATATTTACAGTCAATGAAACATTTTCACGCTAAGACTTGTGCTGATAGACAGTTTACAGAACCGATTTAAAAACTCTGGTGCTCTGATACCATATTGTAACGACCCAAATTTCGATCGATCGCTTTTCACCAAAATACACATCGGTCGATCAAATATTCATAAACAATTCTCTATACGTTTGTCTTTAAAATTTCCATTCCTCAGCACTAGCCACAAGATCCACAACATGTAAATCCTTCATCAACTGCTCTTTAGTTTTCTTCGAATATCTGGGCCAACGGGCCAATCTGTATGCAGAAGCAACAACGCTAATAAACGACGAGAGAGATTACCCATAATCGCCCCTTTCGGAACCCACTAACACTGATGTCAGGACCTTGTACGCACTTTCTGAATATCCATCAGGCATAAAAGACACTCCCACTTAAATGCATGCCTCAAAATATTGATGCAACCCAACGTAAATCTCGAGTGAGAGTCTCAAATTGAAAAAACAAGGTTGATGGTCAAAGCATGGATCCAACCTGCAATTAATAAACAGTATTATTAGCAAAACATGATCTAGTAGATCATTAAATAAAGAAAATTAGGGGGTGTTTGGCAGCCGGAAAAAGGCAACCCAAACCGTGGTTTCCTTAATTGAATCAAATTTGGACTCTCTTGGGTCAATTCCAGCACACTAATCTCATATTAATTTAACCCAAAGAAGTCATTAAGACTAATCCAAAGGTTGTTTGTTCTAAAGCAAGACCAATTAATCAAGGGTTATGGTCAAAGTTCAAATTGAATTTTGTTTGATTAGTTTAACGTGGAAATTTTTGTTCGATTAAATGTTTCGTTCATGTTTAACACGAAAGACGGTTGTTTTAGAATATTCAAGAAATTATCGACTTCAGTATTTTTTTTAATTAAATAATTATTTAAAGTATTAGTCATGCCGAACATACTCAGAAGACTTGTAATTTTATATTATCGTTACAATTTGACTTCCAACTACTTGTTATCGCGTTTTTCCTACATGATTGTAGCTCTCCTTCTCTGAGATCCTGCGAGGAAGTGATCATCCGGCTTTTTTTTTCCCATTTCCCGTTCAAGCAGTGGTTGCGACCGGGGGTGTGCCCTCCATCAGTCTTTCAAATCTCCCTGTCGCTAGTCGGGTCTCACTGAAAGACCTAACCGCCCCACCTGTTCTGTTCATTTCTCATAAGTATTGGAGTTCTTGTGTTACCAAAGCGAATAAATGTGAATTTCTCGACCAAAGTCAAAGTCAATACTTAATATTATATAGAGAAATTAATAAAATAATTATTGAATTATGAGATTAATGACAAATTAATTATTAAATAATTTTTATTAATAAATAAAAAATTTAACTATAAAAAATAAGAATTATGAATTAATTTAACAGGGCCGATAATCCTCTTCCTTTAAAATATTATATTTGTTTAAAAAAAAAAACAATAAAATAAAATAAAAAGTAGAAAAGGTGGGTGGAGGAAACCATGTGAAATTCCGAAATTGGCCCCAAAATGAAAAAACACTGGGCAATCTTCAACGTTGGAGACGCTGCCGTAACCGCAATTGAAAAGTCAAAGCACACAACACGAGGGGGGAGGTCAATGTGCTGACTTGGCGAGGGGTGGTTTTGTAATCTATAGGAGGTTGCAGCTTCGATATGGTGTGGGCGGCGGGACGTGTATTGGGGGTCTACCACACCGGCCTACTTAGAATGAGAGGTGGGCCGTGGGGGACCCACTTGAGATTTGATGGGACCCGGGAAAGGGGTTTGACTATGTTGGATCAAATAAATGATGAACACACCATACAAGTCTACGTAGTACGTAAGACTATGCGTCACTTATTTATTAATATAATAAAATAAATAAATAGTAAATATTAAAATATATTTTGAAATATTTGGATATGGACATTTTTAATTTTAATTTCTTTTTTAATTGAAAAACATACGCTTTTATTGTTAAAGGGTCCGTTAAATAAATTATGTAAGAAGTACATGCAACTCAAAACATCATCGTATTCTCTCAATATCAAGCCCTAGACTGCGAGACCTCCATCGTCTTCTATGCTCGATAACGAGACATAGATAAGGGTGTTTATTTAGCGGTTAGGTTCTGTTTTGGTGTGGAACCGAATCAAAACAGGTAATTTCGGTTGCCGGAACAAAACCGAAACTTCAGTTCCATCTTCTAATACATGTTTAACGGTTTCAACAATTAGACCAATTTCAGAAATTTCAACAATTCAATAGAATGAACAATTTAAACTAATTTCAACAGTTGAAGCAAAAGTAGAAAAATTCAATTCAATTCAAAAGTGGAACAATTCAACTGAACCTGCATAAACCAATTTCATCATTGAAACAAAAGAGGAACAATTTAATTTAATTCAACACAATCATCAATCAACAACAATTAAAAAAACTTAGTATCAACAATTGGAGGGTGGAGAGGCCATACCCAAGAAAGACTATAGAGAGTTTGAGAGCTGAGAGGTAGCGACCAATGAGGCACTCACCGACCAACAACATGTAGTCGTGACTCGTGAGCACTGGGCAGCAAGCAGCAAGCAGTGGGCAGGGTAGTGACCACCGAGGCACCAAGCGACGCAAGAGCCAACCAAGAGCGACAGGGGAGTGATGAGCGATGCAAGACCAAACGAGAGGTCGAGACAAGTGACGACCGTCAGCAGTAGGCACCGACGAGAATCGAGATGAGACGAGTGACGACAGAGAGGCGAGACCGAAATGAGACATGAGAGCGCCGAGCAAAGAGTCTGTCTCTGTTTGGTGTTTCACAATTCATAGTGAACTTCACACCCTGGCTCTGCAATTCTTAAGCCATGCTCAGCCAGGGCCCAGGCCAGGGAGAAAATCAATTCTCCCTGGCCGGTTCAAGCCTTGAAAATTTTTAAAATCTTTTATTGTAAATTTTGATCGGTTCGGTTATTTCCAGTTTTGCGAAAGGCAAACTGAAATTGAACTTAAAACTTCGATTTCTACAAAATTGAACCGAAAATCGATTCTAAATTTTTCAAGACCGACCCGAACATGACTGAATTGATCAGTTCTGGTTCAGTTCGTCGGTTCCAATTCGGTTTTGCCCACCCCTAGCCCTAGATTACGTGGAAGAGGAATTTTGCAATGAACGAAAGTCTAAGACTTGCGAGGAACCACTCGACGATTCAACTAATACCAACAATCATACATAAATTAACATAGACAATATGTTGAACTCATACATTAGTGTTTCTTAGTTATGTGATGCGGATATCTACAACAAATATATAGGTTTTCGCATCGAATATTTTTCATGCCATAACATTCTACGGACAAAACTCATACGTAGCCACGTGTCCTTCTGAACCAAATATCCACTGACACCAACACTTTTGTATACACAAACACATTTGTGGTCGGTCACTCGTCCTTTTAAAACTAAATATCCACATACCCTCACTTGTGCCACTACATATCCATTAGAAATTAAGTATATGTGGTCACAAACACATCTTTGGTCACCACCATTACTTCGAAAATAAAAAGTTCAAGGTGCAGATTGAAATATTCTCCATATTTGAGGGGGTCCATTGATATTTGAGGACGGAAGTGAAATAAGGTATGAACAGAGAGAATCAACGAGAAAGACGAAGTGGGGATGGGAAAGAAAAATGAGAACGAAAAGAGAGAAAATGAAACAAGCTTTCTTATTTTCTCAGCATTGCTTTGGCCTTTGGGAAACCAAGTGGAAGGAGACAGGAGGAGTGAGCTGGGGAAGATTGCAACTTTGCAGACGTAAACGACGCCCACCACACACGTAAAACCTAAGCTCACCGACGGCGGCGGAGAAGAGGGAGATGACAGATTCTTGTCTATTTTAGTAAAAACAGCAGCCGATGAGTGGATCTTGTTTCACTTAAAAAGCCAACCACTAATTCAAATCAATTGCCTCTCTCTCTTTCGCTCCACTGCAAGTTTACTTTCACTGGTTTCGTTTTCATGATCATTGAATTTGGTAGTGGAGATGAAGCTTGCACGAAGCTGCGCAACTTTTTTGGTTGAGTGGAGTGGACGATTTAGTCTTTCCTCTTCAACCATTCATTCATCTCTCCCTCCCTCTCCAGTCTTTTCATGCATATCCCAAAACCCTCTTTCAAGTTTTGAACAAGAAAAATCAGAGCTGACTTTTTGAACTCTGAAACTCAGTCAAATACCCACCAAAAAAAAAAAACAACGACAGGCAAATGACAAATCAATTACTGTAGTTTATGATCAATAACAAGTTAACTATTATGGTATTTTTTTTTAATAAGTTAACTACTGACGTATTGAAAAATGACAAACCCAACATCGCAACCATGTTATCTATTAACAAGTTGACGTGAGATACGCAGTATATCAAGACACCGCAAGACACGCGGTGTCTTGAGCCTGCAAAGAACCGCGACTCGGTGTCTTCACAAGACACCGCTAATATGCGTTGTCTGCAAACAATTCAATTACCATTTTGCAGTGTATTAAGCCAAGACAGAAAACGCAGGCACGTAAGAGAGAACATTTTCGCGACGTTCATCGGCGTCTGAGAAGAAAGACGCTGCGACATCTGGAAAGAAAAGACACTCAAATCTCAAGACACCGCAAAAAAGTGCGGTGTCTTGCACAAGAAATCGCTCTTTTTTGCGGTGCTGAGACACAGCGATGTTGGGTTTGTCATTTTCTCATAGTGGTTAACTTCTGATTGATCACAAATTATGATAGTTGATTTGTCATTTATCCAATAAAAAAATTTGGTTGAACATCAATTATTCCCATCAACCTTTGGGAAATGCATAATTCTCGTGTTAAGCTTTTCTTCTTCCCATACACACGTGTTTGACCAAACGTATCAGGATTAGGTACGGTCGGTTGACGTGTTCCAGGCCTCCTCTCCTCAGCTCTGGCTCCTTCCTTCCAATGGTGCCTTTTATCTACTGCGTGAAGCTTCGTTTTAATGGAGATCGACTGATTTCTACTGCAAATACCAGATCTTTTTACTGGGTATTTCAGATTCTCATCAATTCGGAGACTTTACCATTCATGCATGCATTTTTCTGTCTGGTTTTTCTGTCATCGTCTTCTTAACCTAAACTGCACTCTCTCGTAGGTTTTTTAAGTTATTTCCCCGAACTCAACCTCATTGATTCGTCCATGTTCGAGCGAATACTATTCAAATCTCTAAAATTTACATGTGTACGGTTCAAACTTCAAGGTTCAGTTGGCAGCCGTAGAGACAGTTGACCCAAACAAACATAGAACATCTTTTCAGTCTTGTCAACCATCTTAAGTCTCAGATTCCCATTTGGTTTTTTCTCACAGGGAAGTTACAAAAATTATGAGGATTTTATTTCCAGTTCATACACCGTGACTCATCATTTGTCGTGATCGTCTATTTGGATCGTGGCCCAATTTTTGTCTTTGTCTCGATTTGTACTTTACACCCAAATATTTGATTGTTTCAAAGTCTGTTTTGACACTATTTTGGACTCCCGACTTTATTCCGAGGCTTAGAGTTTGAACTCACTATATTTTGGATTTTTCTCGATTTGGATTGGGCTTGGTTTAACGTTTTATAAAATCTTATTTTAAAATGTATTCTCATATAAAATAACGTATCCATTTTTATTACAGTCGGTTTTTATATCATTATGTATTTTCATTCGACATGTTTTATTTGAGCATGCGTATTTTGTTCATAGATCATCTTGAACGAGTGAACCAAGTTTGATCGACCCGTGAAGATGTCATGTTTTCTTTATGCACATTCAATTGTTGGAGAATGTATTTGTTTGTGTTAACTAGAGTAATGAGACAGTTGGAAGTGTCGTATTCCTTGGCGCAAAACTCTAAACCTGACCAATATCTTATTTTCGTGTTTTTAATGATCACGAGTATCACAGTTATTATTTATGCATATGACATAGTGTACCCGAAGTTTATGAGTGACTCCATTTTCACTGAGTTTTTCATAATATAACGTACAATTTATTTTCTATATATACCACAATATAGTAAAATATTTTATCGTTTGCCCTATTACCTATTTTATAAACTGACATGCTACTCATTTTAATTTAATCTTAACATGAAATGTAAAACTTTACTCCTATTGAGTTTAATCGACTCATCTCAACAATATTTCCTTCAGGTTTTAGTTTAGAGACTCTTCAACTGTCAACGTAGAAAGGAGCTCGGCGATATTTTAACTTTAGTATTTATTTCCCTTTGAGAGTTTATTGTGCACAGTCATTCTGGATCATGGTTTTGATTCCATTACACGTTAGACCTATGAATTAACTAGTTGTTTTGGGCTATGACTTAGTATTTATTTGTTACATTGGATAATTAAAGTTATGAGTTAGAATGCCTCAGTTCGTTCTCAAGCCAGGTTGTTCTCATTCTATCTCGGGTCCCCTGCAAAGCGTACCACTCTCAATCTTCGGTCTTATCAAGTTGGAAAAGATAATTTCTCCCAATTTTTATCGTTATAACTTTAAACGTAGAAGTTCTACGGACTACAATCGAAATTTATATAACCCAAAATCTTTGAAATCACGATAATAAAAAGACATACCCAAATCCAAACCGTCGTCTTGATATAAAATTTAGTGTGAAATTACTATTCTGCCCATCAAAGAATAAACAATTACACTCTTATATCTCCGCGTATTTTAGACCCACCGAGTCCCACCCACACTATCCTATATACTCTAATAATACCGACCATAATGTATAATCATATAGTCATACATATAAATCCATTATATGGTCAAATTAAATCACTATCTTTCCTTTTCTTCAACAATAATTCATGGGTTTCTTCAAACTCCACGACTTTTTTGTTGGTCAGCTCTAGAAAATCGACTCGCATCCAGTATTTATTTTATCGAACGAGTTTGCGTTCTAGGCCCGATCCATACTTGCCAAATGAAAGATTCCAAATAATTAATTTAGAGAAACGGGTATTAGTAAGTAAATCATTGTGTTATTAGAGATAGTCGCAATCCTCTAACCAAAATCAGAATCTAGTAGTACAAGTATTCCCTCTAGTTTTGTTCATAAGAAGACATAAAGAGTGAACAAGGGGGGGGGCATGTGATTACCTGCTTGGGTTGTACAGTAAAGTGCTTTAAACTAGAGAAGAGCAAATATGAACATCGATTTCCCTTCAAAAGCCTTCACCAACACTCTTATCTCCTCTTTCCCACTATGCAAAAACATCCCTTTACCCTGCATCCCATCAATGGAAACAACCCACTATAAGGAGAGGGAGAGGGGGAGAGAGAGAGTGAGAGAGAGAGAGAGCTAATCACATGTATGGAAAATCCAAAATCCAGTAAGAACAAAACATAATTTACCCAATGGTGGATCGGTCATCCGAAATTGATTCCTTGTGCAAGAGGCAACTCATTCCCATAGTTTATTGTACTGTGGTGAAAGGCAGCAAGTAAGCACACCTCAGTCAGAGCATTTAATGGATTCAAGTTTTGCATATATTTAGGACGTAAGTTTGTCTTTCTTACCAAGTCGAGCGTCGCATGTATTGCTTCCAAGAATCACTTCCGGCCTCACGACCACCCCCAGTAGCCTTTTCACCGCCAAAAGCACCACCGATTTCAGCACCATTTGTGGGTATATTTGCATTTACAATCCCACAGTCGCTTCCTTTTGGTCTGCACATTTTATTCGTCTAAGAAGCTTCTACAGCTCTAATGAAAGGCAAGAAATACAGAGCATGCACCGTTTTAAAGTGACTGAATAAAATATCGACAGCTTAAGAGAATTCTCAACAGGAAACAATAATGCACCAGCTTTCTACTTCCCTTCTATTAAGTTTAGCCAATTCGACTGTGAAAGTACTGCACCAGCTTTCTAAATCTCTATTTAAACAGAAAATTAGAGAAAGAAAACATTAACTACTGCGTTCTACCAAGATTCTGAAAACAAATGGTATAGAACGCTCACCCAATCCACTTGAAGATAACCTCAGGCCTGCGGGTGAAGATAGAACTGCTTAGTCCTTGGGGGACTGAGTTATTAATTTCTATTGCTTCTTCTAAAGTCTGTCCAAAAGACGAGATAAAATGAGCAGAAAATAAGAATATAGCATCGAAAAACTCAAATAACGTTATAAAGGCTTTTCAATAAATTGGAAAGCTCAAAAAAGAATACTTAAAAGCAGCTGAACACCGCAGGCTTCCCACGTAATATATAAAAGCTGCTCTATAAATTCAGTAATTCACCTGAAATTTCATTACATAAAGAACTGGACCAAATAACTCTTCCTTTACTACATCTGCATTTGGAGAAATCTCAACTATTGCCGGCTGCACAAAGTTTCCGGCAGACTCAATAATGGCGCCACCAGTAAGAATTTTTCCTCCCTAGAACAGCCAATCATGTAGATTAGTTTAGTTTTATGGCCAATCAATGACACTAGATATTACTGCAATTTACTCATTTGAAGATTTAAAGGATCTGATGGTTAGATTTTAAAGATCATGTTCATATTTTGCCGAACTCTGGATAAGAAGTCTTAAATTTGATCCTACATGTCCGCGTGTCTGAACTACATGGTCGATGATAAACGCTTATGTTGATCTGCATGATTGATAGAATGCTTATGGAGTTAAAAAGTGACAAACTATACGTGCCTGAGATCTGATGATTTCAATGCCCTTCTCATAATTTTTCTTTGATGTAGAAGTATGCAATGGCCCGAGTAGAGTACCCTTTTCAAGAGGATCTCCAATTTTAACTTGCTTGTACACCTCAAGAAGTTGATCCAGCACTA
The DNA here is from genome assembly GCA_022433065.1 of Begonia loranthoides. NCBI lineage: Eukaryota > Viridiplantae > Streptophyta > Magnoliopsida > Cucurbitales > Begoniaceae > Begonia > Begonia loranthoides. The sequence goes on along the minus strand of CM039472.1, from coordinate 320,790 downwards.
TTTGATAAATACTCTCATGAAGAAGCTGTAACAAAAGAAATCAAAACTTTCAGATCAAAACTGGACTACACAGTATCATATCGTGGTTGCATAATTTCCCAGTTTATAATACCAGCCTACGACAAGTTGTGCACCGTTGACCAGCTGTGCCTACAGCCGCAAACAGAACTGAACGGACAGCTAGCTGGATATCAGCATCGTCCATGACAATTATTGCATTGTTTCCACTTAATTCAAGCAAACATTTACCAAATCTCTCATTTACAATATGTTGAACTGCTAAACCAACCTGCAAAAAAAAAAAAAAAAAACTACAGCTCTGGTATTTCAAATCATAATAGAAACCCAAATGTTCTAAACCCAAAAAGTTTTATACTATAGTAACTTTTTCGATAGTGCTGGTCGATAATTTGATAAGTCTATGATTTAGCCCAAATTTCTAGTTTTGCTAATCGGGCCCCTTAATAGCGAAAGACAAAGTACCTTAGTACTTCCAGTAAATGAAACCAAAGGAATGCGTTTATCGCTTGCTATTGCTTGACCAATCTCAGCACCCCCACAAAAGGCCGTAAAAATCGCACCCGGTAAATTGTTCTTTTCCAGAACCTCAGCCACCAGCTTTGTCATTGCAATGGTGATTAAGGGTGTTGTTGGAGCACCTTTCCTATAATTCAATAATGCATTCTATGACTCAGACCAAAAATGTCTAGATGAAATACAATTGAATCTTTCATCTTTATTGATATGCAAAAATAGAACAGAACAGTACAGCCAAATAATCAAAACGTCGAAAGGCCAAAAGACAATAATTTAGAACCTAATATAGATATTGTGACATTGATTTCAACCCGTTCTATTTGACGACCACAACATAAATTATTTGCAAGGTGATTATTGGACTTACCAAACAACACAATTGCCGCACACTAGTGCAAGACAGGCATTCCATCCTACAAAAGCACACCACAAATAAAGTTATACAATGAACAAACTAATGAAAATATAACAAGACAGTTTGGTCTAACAAAATTTTCTAAAGAAAGGTCGAGTCATTTTTTGATGCAGTACATTTGAGATAAAAATAATATATTTAACAAGGTATAGTTTATGTATAGGAGTTGTGATGACGGTATTTGCTTTTAACATCGGTGTGTGACGAATAACAATGTGACACCCAAGCAAAGCTTTGGTCTATAGTTAACATCCACTTGCTGGATAAGGCAAATACCAAAAGATAAAACTTTTATTTATTGAAAAATGGCTGAACCTTACCAAGAACAGCACATGGGAAGTTGAAAGCTGTAATTACACCAACTATTCCAAGAGGATTCCACATCTATGCATGGAATACAATGTGCAAAATGTTAAAGATAAATATAGAGGTTATGTTGCTAAATGCAAAAACACGAGTCGAGCTCACCTCCAACATTATATGATTTGGACCTGTTAAAGGAATCAAAATTCTTAATCCAGGGGAAAATTGATTGAAATTACAATAAGTAATTGTATCTCCAGTAAAAGTTTCAGGAGTCAGATGCAGCTAGAGATCAAATTCTAGAAAGAGAATGATAGAAGTGTTCAAGGTCATCCAAGAACCCATTTATGAACAGAAAAAAGAAGGGCAAAAAAGGAACAGACTGACTATCTGTGTATGAAATTTTTAGCTTACGTTCCGAAGGAATTATAGCTCCATTTAGTTGCCGACTCAAACCAACAGCAAAGTCACACATATCAATAATTTCCTGCAAAAACATTTTTATTGGCGGAAAAGAGGAGAAACCATATCAGTTAGGAACCAAAATTTGGACTTTAACATGTAGGTAAGCTACATTTCACAAAACAAATAAAATCATCAATCAATATTGACAATAAGATTGACATGAGAGATATAGACTACAATCATAAAAACAAAATTTCTTTGCAACTCAATAATAAGATGAACATTGAAGGTAAATGTAGGCAACCAGTATTAATAAATCTACAGTGCCATAGAAACATTAAAAACCTCGAAAGTAGTGACTTATGGTAACTGCAGACACGTACTTGAACTTCCCCTATTCCTTCCGGAAGTATTTTTCCCATCTCAAGTGAAACTAGGCGGCCAAGTTGCTGTAGCTTCTTTCTAAGAGCATCACCTATCTGTCTCACAATATCGCCTCTCTTGGGTGCAGGAACCTGTCAAAATTAGACTAATAATTAATAATAATCCATCTTTAAAAGTTGCAGCACCTAAAGAATCTGAAAGAAAGATCAATTTATAAACAAATAAAAGAATATTCATATTTTCTCTGGAAGATCTCACTTGCATCCATATCTTTGCTGCTTCATAGCAAGCTTTCATTCCTTCCTCGTATTCTTCAGTGGAAGCTTCCACAACTTCAGCAATGATCTACACATCGAGGCAAAAATGGTAATGGAAAACACAAATCAGGTGAATGTAATACTGACATTTTAGGTGAAAGGGAGAAAATACAGAAATACGATTATAACAAGCAAGAAAGGCTTGAACAAAGTAAGTCATACGCATAGAAAGCTAAACAGACATAAAAACTAATATGCAATGTCTTTTTTAATTGAGATAGAAATAATGGCAAACAAAAGTCGGGAAGAATGCAGTGGGAAGAATTAGATAGAATTCAGAACCAATAGAAAAACTCCATCGACCTGATAGAGCTTAAACCCACAATGTTAGAGTAAGAAATGAGTCTTTTCATGTACATGCAGATTGCAAACCTGATTCTGCGCCGGATTAAGGGATGAAACCACCGGACCGCTTCCTTTCCAGGCACCATTGATGTAAGACCCCAAATTACGAGGACTCAGACCAATCTCACTCAAAAACTCGTATTCTTTTCTCGCAAACCCCATCCCTGCGAACAAAAAATAGCAAAATAAACATTCATGAACGCGCGCTTGATATCCATAGCAGACAATAGAGCCCTCGTCGAAAAAAAAACTAAAATTTCTAATGGAAACGGATGAATCATGCTTGTAGACGAAGAAAGATCGAGAAATTACCTGAAATTTGTCGCGAATGAATCAGAGTAGTTGGAGACAGGAAAGGATGTGAAAAAGGGTAGGAAGGGGAGACTGTAAATTTCTGAACATGTAAGCGGAAAATCGAGCTTGATATCGAGAGCAGAAAATTCAAATGCCGTCGATAAAGATTCATACTTGGTATTGAAACGAACGCAACATGCATGAAAACGAAGAAAGAATGAGAAATTTACCTGAGAATTGTCGGGAATGGATCAAAGTGCTTGGAGAGAGAAGAGGATGTGGAAGTGGAGAGCGTGAATTTATGGAGCGATCGCAGTCCAGAGGATGCGATCGTTAACGTAAGCAGAGAGACGTGTGCTTGTTGAAAAGGTTTACGGATTGGATTGAAACGTGACGCCCCCTCCAATAACTAGGGGTGTTCAAATTCCAACTGAACCGGTGATCTGACAATTCGGTTCGGTTTTGAACATTTTGAAACTGATTGTTGGTTTTTTTTTGTAGGAACCAAAGTTATCGGTTTGGTTTTTGATTTGAGTTATTCAAAATCGACACTAACCAAACCGAACCGATAAATTTATAATTTTTATTAAAAAAACTCAAATTTCAATTTGATTTATGGATAATATTAAGAAATTATTCAACAAACTATTGTTCGTTTAAATCTTAAGTCCCACAATTATTTGATTGATATATAAATAATAATTAAATTATTGATATTCAATTATATTAATTAGTAATTAAATTATTATTTAATTAGTAATAAAATTATTGAATTATACTAATTAATAATTCAATGACTACATTATAATAAATATTTTAACGAATTGTACTAATTAATTATTAAATAGATGGATTATTGCTTGATTGAATTAATTAGTAATTGGATTTTATTTTTTTATTCTATTGAAGTAAATGTTTGTTTGTATTTTAATTATATTTGTTAAATTTATAATGGCAAAAATTGAATTTATATTTATATATAAAAAATATATATATATATATATTATTTTATATAATGAGTAGAACAGAAATTGAACTGAAAATTTTGGTTTGATTTTGGTCCGGTTTTAATTCTTAAATTGTTTGGTTTCAGTTTTATTTTTTAGGAACCGAAAAAAGTTAGTTTGATTTTGGTTTAACCCTAAAACCGAACCGACTTTTGCCCACCCCTACCAATAATCCCAATATAATGCTTGGTTAGAAATAATTGGGATCAATATTATTTTTACGGTAGATATTTGTCTTTCACTGTAGCAAATAAAGTCTTTAGAATAGGACTTTTACAGCGAAAAATATCATTTCCGCAATAAATACTCACATTTCTACAGCGGAAGACGAGTATTGATGCGGAAAAAGTATTTTCTGCAGTGCAAGTGTGCATTTCGTTGCGAAAAGTAAGTCATTCATAAGGCACATTTTCGATGTGTAAGACACATTTCTGCTATAGAAGGCACATTAAATTACTAACAGAAAATATAACAACGATATTTATGTCGTTTATTTCTCATAACTTAGTGTTTTATTTGTTAGCAAAAATTATTTAGTATTTGTATAGTTCATATTCAAGTGATTATTTAGTTAATTTTTCAAACTGAAATAACACATTTTTATATTAATAAATAATTAATACTATGTTATCTGTCAACAAATAAATAAGTGTAAAATACAATTTCTATTATAAAATTTAAAATCATTTATAAATTAAATTTTGAATTATTTTAATTTATTCATTTAATCTATTGCGCACATTTTCCATTTAATCATGCGTTTTGACTTGACTGACTTCTAATCCATTTTTAAACTTTGTTAATTTTTTGACAGAGCCCGAAATAGTCATAGACAATATCGACAAAGTTCGAAATTGAGTTATAATTCAGATTAAAACACCTTATTAAATAAAAAATTGTGATATACATTTGGCTGAATTGACAATAATATTCAAATTACTAGAAGCAGAAAGTTAAAAGTTCTGTTTGTAAAAAAAAAAAAATAGTTTAAGACATAATTTGTAAATGACCAGAAAACGTTAAGGTATAAATTACATTTTACTAAATAAATAAATAAAATTATATTAATATCTTAATTTTATATTCCGACAAATTCATCGCTTTCTTGATTGCGTTTCATCGTAATAATTTACAAGTCGATGTTCTTGGGCCTGTATTCAAATCTATTGGGCCCAAGACTCATGCAATGCGGGCCGGTTTTTTGGGTTGGGTTGGGCCCGAAACCCATTTACTCTCCAAAAATCATCTTCCTCTCCCATAGTTTTGGGATCTATGGGATTGGAACCCTAGATGAAGATATGGGGAGGGCCCATCCCTCCATCCATCCATGGATTATATGAAATTGTCTGAATCTATATCCATCTGAATTGCTTTGACGTGACAGTCGCTTTGATTCTGCACTGCGCTGAGCTGGTGAAGACGAAGATCCCACTATATGAACTCTGCGTAATCGGATGGGCATCGGATTCCTCTCCTTTTCACTTCCGCTAATGCGTTTGAAATTTCGACGCCAGTTGGAATCAAAAATATCAAGTACGTGATTTAGACAGCCAAAAACTGTTGCCTTTCGAATTGAATTATTGTTGGAGACACAGGAGATGATTCTGTTTGGACGTGTTCTTCGTTACCGATCGATCATCGTTGGTTTGTTTCAATTGAATTCCGAGTATAGAGACGAAAGTAATTCGATTCGATTCAGTTCAAGACATGTTTGTATGAAAATTAGTGCTCTGGAGTGGAACATTTTTGGTTAACGAGCTGGAAATCTGGTTAAGGGTCTGTATCAATGGCTAATTTCCTTTTAACAACCCTGCTGACAGAGAAGAAAAGCAGCTCTCAGACCGAGCAAGGGCGGCGTCGCGGCGAATTTCTGACCCGCGTTTGCTCGGACTACTGGGAGCCGATCTCGGGGCTCTCGGCGAATCCAAACTGCGCTTCAGAATCTGCATCATCGCCGATATTAAATGAACGGTGGGATTGAGCGGAGGAATTGAGGAGACAAATTCCTGGCAGAAGCTCATGTGGTTGGCTATGGCTTCGTCGGTGGTGATTAGGCTCTCAGATCTCAGAGCTTCGTCGTTAATGGCTTCAGCGCAGAGGCCGCATATCCATTTTCCGTTGTGCCTCTCGCGAACCCGCTCGATGTAGCCAGGCGTGTACTCTTCCGTCAGGCCGCAGCACTCGCATTTGGCGAATTCGACTTCCATTGCTATCGCCATTGAATCGCTGAGTACGGTCGTAGACATTGCCAAATGACGGAATCTGCTAAAAACAACATCAATCAGTAAACAAAATTTCGTAACTACTAATGTTAAATCTTGTCTTCCCCGACAATTTCAACGTAAAAAAGTAAACTTTGGTAAGCCGCCATGGAAACCGAGCTAACCCTCCTGAGAACTAATTCTGGGTTATCGCTTTTTTATGAAACAGAGCACGGAACAGAAGAACCAAACTGGAAATTGTTGTTTTTTCTCGGCAAAATCACTGCAAATCTATCGACAACAGCAGATTAGAACAAACCAGAGAGCTTCAGATGAGAAAATACCAGAAAAAGCGCAAGTGAAATAAGTCGGGTCAAGTCAGGTCTGTGCTTATCTACTATCTCTCCTTCTCCCAAGCTCCTTCTTCAGCCTTGTCATCCTCTGAAAACGAGCTCTGACTAATCAAGACCATTTTAATGGAATCTCTGCAAATCAAAAAACACCTACTCCCTCTTATCGTACGAACCCAGACACGTATATATCACTTTTTGAAGAAAAAAGCAATAGAAAACACAGATATTGCTTTTGCTATTCGTTTCTTCTCCTCGAATATCGATATACATATATATGGAACAGTATGAACACAGACAGAAATCATGAGAGAGAGAGAGACCAACGATTGAAGCTGGTAAACTCCATAATTTAATCCAAAGCAATGGAGAATTGCTGTCAAGGAATTATGGCCGCAGATCATGAGCTTGCCAGCTATGCATTATCCTGGAATGGGCTGGTCGTAGAAATAAAGAGAAGGGAAAGAGGCTGAATTATTTAGGGTTGAAGACTATCTCCGTTTCCACCATTTACACGTGTAAACTGGAAAAGCGCAGTGCAGTCTACAGCTTTGCGGCTTCCTAACCCTAAACTGCATGCAACTTATTCCTCGTCCTTTCCCATCAAGTCGTCGTCTTCCTTTTCCAATAATTTGTTTTTGCCCTAATTCTGAATCTGATTAAACCATTGTCGGCCACACGTGTCCCACATTTCATCTACTCCATTCTTTATAGGAAAAAGGGTAATTAATAATAAAAAATAAAAATAAAAACTTAAACTAATTTTATTAAAAATTAAAATTTTAAATCACAGTCACATTTTTCATTAAAAAAACATATTCTAAATACCTCTTAGCGTTGGAGGATGTCCAAAACTGATCCTTAAACGTCTGATTATCATTCCTGGCAGTTATAAGATGTTCCAGGCTGATCCTTAAAGTTGGGAAAACATTCGAACTTACACAAAAGTGTGTGAGATTCGCTTAATTCATTTTACATAGTTGAGAGTTTTATTTATTAGTAAAATTAGTTTAAGCTTTATCTTATCACTAACCCATTTTCAGAGTTTTTTTTTTTCAATTAATTACTCTCATAAAAACGAGTGGATCGACTACATCATTATGAAATTATTCATTATACGTAAAGTTATGATGTATAATTAACAGATCAATCAGAAATATCACAATTGTGTTAATCATTCTCAACTGGGCCGTCCCAAGTTTGAATCTTTTGTTTTTGTGGGTGTGAACGAATTATATTATTCTCGACGCACAAATTTAATAATTTAGAGCAACTAATAAATTATGGATGCATGTTTTAGTGGTAGCAATGAATGCTGTATGATTCTTTGATAGGTTTGCAGATAATAAATAAATTGAAAGACTAGGTCTCCAGTCTCCTCAGCTCAGCACAGAGGACGCCATTATTGCTCCCCAAAGATCCTCGCTTTAAATGAATGGTATCTATGATTCTATCCTATCCTTCCGGCCAGCTGCCGGCGTCGGTGAATCGGATGTATTGCTTCTGCTGCAGGAGATGGAATCCCTTAACATCCCCATGTTATATATTTTATTTTTTACGGTATTTAACAAAAAAAAAACACAAGGAAAACACACTGGTGAGCTATAAACAATTTTAAACTAAATTCGTTAAAGTGTGGACGTCTGCTAATTAAAATGTGGATATTTGTGGATAGATTTGCAGATTGGCATGGATGTCAAGTGCAGACGTCTGTGAGTATATCTGCGAATTGGCGTGAACGTCAAGGGAGGATGTGTGCGGATATATCCGCAGGTTGGCGCAGACGTATTATCTGCGAATTGGCGTGAACGTCAAGGGAGGACGTGTGCGGATATATCTGCAGGTTGGCGCAGACGTATGTGGATTGGCGCAAACTTCCGCTTATTAAAGTGTGGACGTCATGGGTTGGCGTAGCCGTCCGCTAATTAAAGTGCGAACGTCTACAAGTTGACACAAATACTTCGAACATCTGAGACACATTTTTTAACCAAAAAAGTTTTTAATGTTTGCTTTTCACAGTTTTTTAATTCAAGATTTTTTTTATTAATTATTTTATTTCTTATTATTTAAATAAAATATTTGTAACACCCCAATTTTTTATAAGAATTTAATAAATATATAATTAGAACGTAATTTGGAAATAATTAAATTATTGAATAATTGTCAGGGTGTTACCAAGAATGTAACCGACAGATTATTAAATTAAGAAAATTTATCATATGGTAATTAATATTTAATTTATGAAATTAAGAAACTCAAATTGAATTTATATTAAATGTTAGTCAAGATTGGAAGAAGTCATGAGTTAGAATATAGTGTCAACTAATATAATATACATATATTTGATGTATAACACATCTGTAATATTAATTTATAAAAAAAATATTTAATCATATTAATTAATTAAATTATAAAAGTTATAATTATATAAAAGAATTAATTAAATTAAATAATTAAGTTAATTAAAATCATTATAGATTAATTAAAAGATATAAAATAGAAACCTTAGGTTTAGAAGGAAAAGCTGGGGAAGAAAATAAGATAGAAACGAGATGAGAGGGGGAGAAGAGATCCAGAGCTTGCAAATGACGGTGACTAGGCGACGGCGACGGCGGGTAAGCTTCTTCTCAGTGGCTGGCGACGCATTGTTCGCGAATGGCGTGAGGATGGCGTCGGCGATCTCAGGTAGGGGTGGGCAAGAGCCGACCAGAACCGAGAACCGAACCGGAACCAACTGTCAGTTCCAGTTCGGTTCTGGTTCTCGGTTCCACCAAAAGGCTTTTAATCGGTTCTCGGTTCTGTCATGTAAAATGGGTTCGGTTCTCGGTTCCAGAGGGTAAAGAACCGAGAACCGACAACTTACCTAAAATCAGAAATTCTGATTCAGAAGCCCTACCCTCCCCGACCCCGAGTCCCTGATTCTGAATTGCCCAGCCCTACCCGATGCCGAGAGAAGACGAGTGACGACTGCGATCAAAGAACGAAAAGACGACTGCGATTGAAAGCTAAGAGACGACGACTGCGACGAGGACTGAGAAGGTGCAACGAACACTACGAAGCTGCAAACCTGCGAGCGACGAGTCGACGAACACCGTGAAGCCGTGCCATTGCAATTTGCAACGACGAAGGTGCGTGCAACGACGACAGAGAAGCTGCGACGACGAGTTGACGACAGAGAAGCTGCGAGCCTGCGACGAGCACTGCGAAGCTGCGAGGACGACTGCGAAGCTGTGCGACTTCTATTCTGCTCCTCTGTTTGATTTCTCCTCTGTTTACAATCTATTTGATTTCTCTTCGATTGTAGTTTACAATCTGAAGATACATTTTATTGCCCAATTTTTGGAGAGTATTGCTCAGTTTTTGGAATGCACAGGGGGAACCGAGAACCGCCGGTTCTGGACCCAGAACCGACCTCGGTTCTGAGTTCGGTTCCGGTGCCCATCGGTTTCGGGTTCGGTACCGGCTTCTCGGAACCGAGAATCGACAAATCGGTTTCGGAAGGTCCGGAACCGGAACCGAACCCGAATTGCCCACCCCTAATCTCAGGTTGCAGCTTTGCAGGTGTGATTGTCGACGGCTCGGAATCTGCGATCTCCCACGGGTTACATTTTCTAGCGTCGATTTTGGTATATGGGTCAAGTTCTCTTCCATTTTCTGTTGATCAGTTGTTACTAGGAGTGATGGGCAGTGAACGATCGACATTGACAGGGAGCTTTCGCTGAGAGCTGGAACTGCTAGGCTGGGCTTCGGTTCGGATTGGGCTGCTTCGCTGGTCCAGTCTAGCTCACGGGTTGGTCCACCCATTTTGTTTCATTGGTCCGTACCTGGCGGTTTGGGAAGAAAGCTGAATGGTAGTGGCATGGATCTTTGATCCGAAAAATTTGGATCTGTGCTGAGATTGTGGGATAATCTGTTGTGTTCTTCAAACGTGGTCTTCTGTGTATAAATTCTGGAGAGCTGAGAATCGGGAGAACAGAGAAGGTTGTTGGCCGAGAGTAGAGGGAGGCAAGGACATTGGAACTGCTCTCGGGTCTTCTCTTGTACTAGGTTACTGAGTGTGAATTCTGCTGCAGGAATTGATGAACGGTGCTGGGATTTTGAAGTCAGCAGGAGGATTGTCCGTCTATAAAGGCCAAGAGGAAGCTAGCAGAATTGAGGAAATTGGCAGGGACGTTTAAGGAGCTCTCGGGTCTGCCCTGTTTGAGGGTATCAAAAGGAGGAGGAGGATAACATTTAGGTGCGAATGCTCAACAAGAATTGAGGTAAGGATTAAGAATTGTTTTGGCCACGTAGGCCCTACACCCAAGTAATGCATGCGTGAGTAGATAGGATTGTGAAATTTTTGTGTTGCTCTGTTGTGATTGTTTTTTTTCCTGTGATAATGTTGGATCTTGGTTCATTGATGATTGTGCTTTATTCTGATTCCGTGAGAATGATAGACAATGTTATGAGCAAAGGATTAGAGAGGAAGTTTAATGAATTAAACACATTATACGACAAATAAGTCACTCTTGAATGTAAGTACTTCAAAGTTGTATGTTATATATATATGCTTACTGTCCAATTAATTCCTAATGATTCATGTTAATTTCGTGGGTTATAATCTATCTTGGAATTTGTTTATGTTTTCCAATATATGTTGCATATCCTTACTATCATTTACTCCCTGATGTTCACTGTCAATTGTTCTGGGTTATCACTATATGGCGACATAATATCCTGCTTGGAAAAGAAATCGATCTACAATTTCAAAAGTGGTGCTCTGTTTAGTTCATCAATTGTTAAGTTTACTGTTCATGATTTATATTTCTCTATTGATTTCCTTTAAATTGTTGTTGATGGTCATATTAATGAGACAAATTTGCATTCTATGTTACTCCTCAAATATCCTTGCAAAAGGTAAGCCTTGTTTGTTGTTAGTATTGTTTGGTGCTCCATATAAACGCATTGATTAACACTTAGAATCTGTATGAATCCATTATGCATGATCAAATATTGTAGATGAAAATATGATTTAAAGTTATCTTCATTTCGTATATGGCTACTTAAGAAAGTTCAGAAATATGTTTTTTGTAATCCTCCTTTATTATTATGCGCTATTTCGATTTGCTAAATGAGAATATGTCTCACTAATAGGATTGATAACCATTTCTACTACTTTATTGCATTTACAGGTGTGTGTTCGATCATTATGTAGTTTTGATGTTCACTATCATTAAAACATACGTTCCTACTAATTGTTTGAATTTTTATCATCTCTGTTAAAGTAATTGAATAAATATGATAAGCTGTTCATATTATTATTGCTGCTAGAATTCGTAAATTTTTAGTATGCTCTCATTGAATTGCTTTCTTTCGTTATTGTGGCATTTAATATCATTTTGGATTATATTGATTTTTACTTCTGATCTTATAGGTTAATGTAGTTTCGAATTAGAAGCATGGACGTTGTTTGTTTTAGTGTAATGATAACATCTATCATTTCCCTAAATCTAAAGCATGAATCGTTATTCTATTGTCAATATTACTTATTGTTGTTTATAATTGCCCAAAGCATGATGAGATATGGTAATTAGTCATTTACTTTTAGATTAGAAGCATGTTCAAAGGTTATAAGTACTGTTGTGTAATGGATTTAAAGTATGCTTAAATACTAAAGGTTTATTATTTCACCTATTGGTTAATAATATGTTAAATTTCTGCAAATTTCTATCCATTAGATCATGTGTTTCACTTCCTTGCTTTAATATTTATTACAATTTGTTTTCTCTTTGAAAAGCATGTATCATTGTATTACTTTTATTATTATCCACTTGTTATTTATAATGTTTATATTCCATGAGATTCCATTCAAAAGAATTAATTTGTTAATAGTATAAGTTCATGTGATCGCTTGTATGACAATAGTCATACGAATTGAGTATAGGGATTAAATAGGCTATTGACCATTGTTGTTCGTACGTTTAGTGATTGTACTTTGTTTCCATGTTGTGGTGCTTCTGTATTCTTTGATGAATTATTTCTCAGTGTCCATATATATGTTAGTAGGAGTGTCTTCATGCATCACGTAATAGAAACAAAGAAGGGAGTACTCCCACAGGGGTGGTGCTCACATGCATGGTGAGAAAAAAAAAATGATAATGAAAAGACAAAGGAAACGAAAAGAAAAGAAAAGGGAGTTGAGGGGCGGATGGGTAGCGGGTCTAGTTTACAACTAGCTGAAGCCCCTCCCACATAGGGTACGGGAGTTCTAGTTGTAAGTAAAAGGTTAGATTCGATCACTATTCCATCACAAAGGAAATCCTCCAATATCCAGCTCGAAGTACGAGTAAAGAAAGAAAGAAAGGAAAGAAAGAAAGGAAACGTAAATGAAAGAATTGGTTTGGGTGGCCCCCATTCCAAATGAACTAAAGAGAGGCATTTCATAATTGCATTTCTCTTTTTCCTTACTAAGTCTTTTTAGACTTACAGTTGCTTGTGGTGTAGATGTAGGTACTGTACGTAGAGGAATGCTTGAACTAGGAGTAACAAAAGATAAAGAACAAACAATAGCATGTGGAGATGATGGATTTGCATGTCGATGGATGCTCACGGCTGGCCAGGCATAACGGTAAAAGAGAAATAATTTAAATAAATTGTCTCAGTTGTAATTAACATTGTTTTTATTTGAAATGTATGTAAATTGGTTAGTCTTTCAATTCTAATGATTAATGTTTCAGTTAAGTTTCTAAATGATGATTTTAAGTACGCTTCAGCTATGTTTTATAAACGATGATTTTATTCACGCTTCCGCATAAGTTGTAATAAATGTGATTTTATACTGAGTTTTATGAAAGAGTTAGTAGCGATCCGGTTAGACGCACTCTGATTTATTTTCAAAAAATAAAATTCAAATTTTTACGTATTTTTAAGAATTATGAAAATCCGGGTCGTTACAATATTATTATAAAATTATGAAAAAATGACAAATCAACCATCAGCCTTTATTCTTGGTGACAAACCAATAATCATTCTTTTTTTTCTAACAAATAAATCACTGAACTATGAAAAATTCCCCCACAACCATCGCTGTCACGTTTACCGTTAACGCTTTAATAACGGCGGTCTCTTGACAAACCGCCGCGGTCTCTTGACAAACCAACGCAGTTAGTCATGAGATCGCTGCAGTCTCTTGACTCGCAGTTTGTTTAAAATTTTTTATGGCAAATTTGAGGGTTTACACACGTGATTCTAACACATGTAGCTAAAGTTATGGTCTTTTAAATTGAAGAAGTCAATAATCTAATAAAATGATTGGATTAGTAAAACATATACATAGGGACTTTGAAGTAGCCATGAAACTCTCTGTTTTTCATGGCTACTTCAAAGCCCACAAATTTGCAATAAAATTTTTTTAACAAACTGCGAGTCATGAGACTGCCGCGGTCTCACGACAAACCGCTGCGGTTCATCACGAAATCGCCGCGGTCTCTTGACAAATCGTCACCGTCGTCATTAAAGCGTTAACGACAAATGTGACAGTAATAGTTGTGGCATCAATTTTTTATAGTTCAGTGATTTATTTGTTATCTAAAAAAAAGTGATGGTTGGTTTGTCATTTGTTTTAATATTATAAAATTTGGACCCCTGGGCCGGGGATGGATAGTACAAAACACACGTGTCGCTTTATCAAGAGTCCAAGTGGGAAGGGTAGGTTTCGTTTGTCGTTTCTGGTTTCTGCCTAATTGAAGTTAAGACTGTTTGTTGTCGGTCAAATAGACATCCTCTCGTTTTCCGACGCGTAATTAACTACTTAATTAATTGTGGTTTAAGGGGGGGTAATTAAGTAACACAGAAAATGAATTAGGGTGGCGTAGGATTGTAATCACGGCTGACGTTTACTCCAATGGCTTTTTCGTAATTTCAATAAAAACAATTAATAAGAAGGTCCATTTTGTCTCCAAAGAAGGAATGAACAAGCGTCCACCTGCTTTGGTTGACACGTGGCATCCAAGTTCAGGCCCAACCCAAATGCATGATTTGAGTAACGGTAATATTTACTCTCTATTCTTATTTTTTAATTTATATTTCTCGACAAACAATTTATTAATATTCGTCACATCAATAAAAAGTAGGAATATAGAGTAAATATAACATTATTCTTTCATCATTGTCGCACAGACTCTCCTGTGTGGATCACTAAGCCCGACTTTCGTCTCTGCTCGACGGGTGGGTCTTGCAGTCAAGCTCCCTTCTGCTTTTGTACTCTAACTTCATGATATGTTTCTAAGCAGAGACATGCAATGTCTCTTTTTAGGGTATGTGTAAGAAGGTGACAAGAAGAAATGGGGGAAGTGAGAGTATGGACTCAGGTGGGGCTCTATTCCTACTTTTTAAATCTTACTTCTTAACGTACAACCTATTAATGTTTGTCACGTCAATAGAGAGTAAACATATAATATTCTTTCATCATTGTTGCACAGACTTTCCCGTGTGGATCACTTAGGTCGACTTTCGCCCCTACTCGACAGGTGGGTCTTACAGTCAAGCTCTGTCTTTGTACTCTAACCTCATGATTGTTTTTTAAGTGGAGACGTGCAATGTCTCTTTTTAGGGTATGTGTAAGAAGGCGGCAAGAAGAAATGGGGGAAGTGAGAGTATGGACTCAGGTGAGACTCTATTCCTACTTTCTAAATCTTACTTTTTAACATACAACCTATCAATGTTTGTCACGTCAATAGAGAGTAAACATATCATTATTATTTCATCATTATTGCACGGACTCTCCTGTGTGGATCACTAAGGCCGACTTTCGCCCCTACTTGACCAGGTGGGTTTTGCAGTCAAGCTCCCTTTTGCCTTTGTACTCTAACTTCATGATTGTTTTTTAAGCGGAGACGTGTAATGTCTCTTTTTAGGGTATGTTTAAGAAGGTGACAAGAAGAAATGGGGAAGTGAGAGTATGAACTCAGGTGGAGCTCTATTACTACTTTCTAATTATTACTTCTTAATTTACAACCTAATATTAATATTTGTCACGTCAATAGAGAGTAAGAATGTAGAGTAAACATATCATTATTCTTTCATCATCATTGCACGAACTCTCCTGTGTGGATCACTAGGGCCGACTTTCACCCCTGCTTGATGGGTGGGTCTTGCAATCAAGCTCCCTTCTGCTTTTCTACTCTAACTTCATGATTGTGTTTTAAGCGGAGACATGTAATGTCTCTTTTTAGGGTATGTTTAAGAAGGTGACAAGAAGAAATGAAGAAGTGAGAGTAAGGACTTAAGTGGGGAACGATATTATTTATTGAAATATCAATATCGTCGCGTTGTTGTTTAATTGCACCTAGCCATTGCTCTCTACACGTATGGTCACACTCGTGCCCACCCTTGCATCCCCCCCAATTCACACAACCAAAACATCAAACTCATCATTTTTCAGATATTTTCTTTTTTTTCTTTTTTGCCCTTCAATTATTGTTGTGGTTAATCCAGCAAAAATTGTCCATGCATGCATGAATGTTGTAGTAGAAGTAGACCCACTTGGTAATTTCGACGTACAACATTGGATCCCACGTCAAAGCTTTACCATGCTTTGTTTATTGTAATTTTGATACATTGTTGATTACCATCTTCTAAAGTTTAATTTGATTTTATAATTTAATTACTTAGTTTTTCCGTAAAAAAAATGTTAATATCCATTTCAATTTTTTTTTGGGACACTTATCAATATCGACTATGAAGTATAAGATCTTAATAACTGATGCGTTGAACTTTTGATTTTGTTGTCTAACACCTCAATATTTGAAGTGTTGGCAACAAATACCCTCATCATTAGAGAATTCATTTATCTGCGAATAGAGTATTTTATGCAATGGAAGACAAGTGTCCCTACGTAAAGGGTATTTTACGTAGTAAAAAGCAAGTATTCGCTGCAGAAATGGTATTTTCAACGACGAAAACGTACATTCTGCTATAGAAAGTAAGTCTTATGTCAATGACTTATTTTTCTCAATGGAAAACAAGTATCTCGTGTAGAAAATGTAATTTTTGCACTATTTAACCGACCCCTTAATATGTTAGTTACAAAATCTCCAATTTCAAGATTAATATTAGTAATTAATCAACTTTTTCTTTTGATATTGATAATTAAGTATAAGGGTTTTTTAATTAACACCGTGAACTTTTATTTTTGATATTTATCACCTCAATGTCCGAGGTGTTAGGAAAATACACCATTATCATTAGGGTGTCAGTTAAATAACGAGTATTATATTCGAAAAGAGTGTTTTCTGCAATAGAAGACGAGTATCAGTTGCGGAAAGGATAATTTACATAACGAAAACTTGTCTTCCACTGCGAAAAGTAAGTTTTATTCCAATGACTTTCTTTCTGCAGTGATAGACAAGTATCCACAGTAGAAATGATATTTTCAACAGCGAATATATGTATTTTGCTGTAAAAAGTTAGTCATATTCTAATTATTTATTTTACTCAACGAAAATCATATAATCACTACATAAAAGATAATTTATGCACCATTTAATAGATTTTGTTAAAATATTAGTTAAAAAGATTTCATACTTCAATATTAATATCGATAATTAATTATTTTTATTTATTGAATGGGAGATATTTAATCCCAAGTAAATAAAAAAAAGAAATTAATGAATATAATAATATATAAATGAAGTATCCCCTCCTCAAATAGACAATTGATTTGTCAAAAATTCATGATCGGATGGGGTCCACCACAATCTACGACTCTGATCGACTGAGGTGAGGCCCACATGGAAACCGCGAACAAGGAAGTTCACTTGCAGCAAAGTTTCTAAACCAGGTGGGGCCCATCATTAAGACACCCACGATGGGACCACGTGGTCCGAATAAAATCGGTGTGACAGATCACACCACGAAAAAGCAGGCCACGTGTAGGGACCACAGTCTCTCGCGCCACAGGGGATTTAACCCTTCCGTGGGTTCGTTAAATTAATTAGGGGAAACGTGGCGAAAGATAATTGGATGGTGTTCTGTAGTGGCGGACAACATAAACTAGATTATCTCGTCTCTGCAAAGGGTGATAATCAGAGATTAAAGGTAATTAATTAATTACCTTAATTGTCGGTACCTACGTAGACGCATTCACTTTTGACTTTTAATCAATATACAAATAAAAGTAATTAATTTAAATAATCCTCACCTACCAAGATGAGGAGTAAATATTTTAAAGTAATTTTGTTAATAAATAAAATTATAAATTATAAAAAATAAATAAGATAAATGTTATTGTTTTATTTTTTGTTAAAAAATATATCTCAAACATTTGCGTTACTGATTTTAAAGAAAAGCGACCGAATATCAATAATTTATACACGAACCCTAAATCGTTTGTGACTCTAAATCCTTAAACACTATGCGAAAGCGAAATAGTAGCCGAAATCGAAGCATTTGTTTATTTGCTAAATTAGTGATGAATTTCAGGTGATTTGGTGTTGAAGAAATTGATAGTTAACATATATGGTTTTGGATTAGAAAAGTTTAGAATTCACGGAGTGAAGTGCATCTGCAGATGTGTTGGTGTCCGTTGATACTTGATTTTTGGAAGAACATGTGGTCGTGCACGTGATGAGTTCGTGGATAGTTTTAGACTGCTGGGTGACCGAGCATGAGGTATATCTACGAAAGTGTTGGTGATTGCAAAAATGTTGGTATTTATTGCAAAAGTATTGGTATATGCGAAAGTATTGGTATCCACAAATACTTAATTTTAATTTCGTGGTCGGGTCACGTGATGAGTCCGTGGATACTTAGTTTCATAAGTATGAGTAACCATGCAAGATGTGTATTCACGGAAGTATTGGTAACTGTGGAAGTGTTGGTGTCCATGGATACTTAATTTTAATTTTAGAATGACATGTGGTCGCACAATGATGTGTTCATGAATACTTAATTTCGGAAGAATAGGTGATCGAGTATGAGGTGTATATGTAGAAATGTTGGCGACCACATAAGTGTTTGTGTATGCATAATTTTTATTTCAAAAAGACACATAGCTGCGCACGTAATGGGTCTGTGGATACTTACTTTCAAAAAGATGATGCAAAATGGGACAATTCTATTATTTATCAAACCTCAAAGAATATCATGAAGATCAAACATAGGTGGAAGTCAAGAGCAATGAATGGAAAGACTTTCCAAAAAATTGTATTCTTTTGATCTCTGATGTGTATTTGATTATTTTGGCTTTCCAAACGACGTCATTTCAAAAAGTGTGTTTCATAAAAATTGCATCTGACTTCCTAAGCTTTCTAGGCTTGTGTCCACAATTTATTGATTTCAGAAGAACACGTGGCCGCACACTTGATTGGTTTATGAATACTTAATTTCAGAAGGATGAATGATCACACATGAGGTATATCTACGAAAGTGTTGTCAACTGCAGATCCGTTTGTTTATGTCAATTTTTTTTGCAAAGTTAATTATTTAGATTGTATTAGATTTTGGTGTGACTCAAATTCCATTGGGTCGGGCCGGTGGGCCTGTATTGTTAATCTCATCCAGAGTTTTGTTTTCTCTATAAATTCATGTAAGATAGAATTGCAAAACTCACAGTTGTATTTTGATATTCATAGTAAATTTATTCTTATGTCCGTAATTTTTTCTCAAAAAGACTTTTTCACGTAAATCTGATATCTCACATCATATTTTTTTTTTTCGATTATCGTTCGATCTCTAACCGTTTGTCATAATACATATTGTCATTACAATTATCCAAATGAAAATTTTAGGGTTTTTTTTATTTTTTTTGGCATGCATGGAATAGAGTAATGGAAGATAAGGATGGATTATTTAGTCAAATATTATAGTATATGATTTAACGTGACATCAATCACATCACTTCATGTTTCATGTTTCCAACCAAGATGGTATGAGTAAAATAATAGTTTCGAGTCCAATCTTCAATAATGATCGATCGAGAAACCCTCCCATACAGCTGTGGTTTTCAGAAACAACTCAAAAAGAGTTATATATATATTATATTAATTTATATAATAAAGTTAAATCTACCCACTTCCCCCATATTAAAAAGAAAGCCCAAGAATCCACTCCTTTCAACAATGGTTAAAAAAAAGAGGAAGAAAAGAATCATATCTTTAGGAGAAAAGATTATCTCCAACGTAATTTATTTTTTTTAATTTGGGAATATATTCTTTAATTTTTTTTGTAAAAAAATATTAATTCTTGTCTCCAAACTTAGGGTTTGATTAGTGGTGTAATTAAGCAAAGCACATGTGCTTGTAATTAAAAAAATGTGGAAATTAACAAATGGGAAAGAAAAATTAATATCATAGATTTTATAGCTTAGAATCAGCAATACTGTAAACCTTATAGCAAATTTACGGATAACTATAATTTTGAACTATGGAAAAAGAACGATGCAGATCTTGCAGTCACATTTTTCGTCAATACAGCAACAACAGACATCCCTTAACTAACAACGAATGTCCCTTGTCTAAAACGAACATTCCTCTTCTCAGATCAAACGTCCCTTGATTTGAGACTACGTCGTTCTGTTCATAATGGACTCCCTAGTTTCACAACGGACGTCCCTCAACTAAAGACTACGTCGTTCAGGCCGAAACAGATGTCCGTCTTTGCTCGAAGAACGTTTGTATTTGGGGGATGCCCAAATCCATCATTTGGGGATGCCTTAAATCCATCCTCGGCATCTATTTAGATTGAGTGACGTTCATCCCTCGATCTAACAGGAAGTATGAACGTCCCTCGCATGTTGTTGCTGCCTTGGACGTCTCCGTTTGACAGAAAATGTAACTACGAAATCGGTATTGTTCTTTTCTCATAGTTCATGGTTTTAGTTATTTGTGAATTTTCTTCATGACTTAACTTGTCGTTGACCCTGAATTATAGGATTTGTTTTGTTAATTTTTCAAAGGGAAATTAACAAATCAACCATTGTACTATAGGATCAATTACAAGTCAACCACTAAACAATTTGTATTAATAAATAAAATACTCAATTTTGAAAAATGAACGACACAAATATTGTTGTTACATTTTTCGTCAAAAACTTATTTCTCTTGCGTTAGGTGACAATAACGATTTTTCTTGCGGAGAATAAAACGAAAAGTTCGGAGGTTGGAGACGTCAATAAAAAGGGTTGTAGAACTGGAGTTAAAAAATATGCAAAGAAAAACTGAGAGAAGATTTATTATAAGAGACCGTAAATTATATGAGAAGATTTTTGAAAAGACTAATACAATATTTGAGAAGAAAGAACAAAAAATTAGAAGAAAAATTGAAGGTTTCATAAGAGGCAAAACAGACAGAATTTCATTATTTGTTACACAACGAAGAAACACGGGTAGGTATTACACATACTTTAAGGTTAGTATTGTTAATTACTCTATCTTTTTGTACTTTTGCCACAAGATGACGTGGAAAAAGTATTAACCTCATTGACGAAGGAAGTCAAATATTGTGTGCGAATCTGAGCTATGTTTACATTTGATCCTCTCCACTATCACGACCGTCCAATGCCCATCACAGTCTCTAGTCCCACCATATGATTGTCTTCTTTCTCACTTCCCTTTCCGCAATCACCACCGTCCATCACTGCAGGTCTTAACTTGGGCGAACGTAGAGGAGCACTACCCAAAAAAACACCCATGGGTGAAGTGAAATTACCTTTTTACCATGAAAGCTACTGTGGCTGCATGACACGTGGTGGGTAGGCATTGGTTAAAATATGTTCCCCCTCTACAGTGCGTAGCATGAGATCTAACGAAGGAGAAAAAGTACAGCCTCCTTCGTTTTCACTATTTCACAACTGCAATTCAAAAACCCGAGCTTCACCTCCCTATTAATGGCGACCATATCTCTCATAAATTATTATTCTTCGCCTCTTTCTTTATCTCTCCCTTTTCTTCTTTCTATATTAGTGGAAGCACAGCCAAACTCCACCCCTACACTCACTCTATCCTCAATTCCCACCGAGATATATGGCCGCCGAGTTTTCCAGCTGCGTCGACTATGGTCTCCGCTTGTCCAAGAGAATTTACTACGGGAAAGGCACCCTGCCCTTCTTTTTACCTCTCGATATGAAGAGCTCCTCGCTCGAGTACCTTCCCACTGCTCCGATGGTCTACGCCGAGGTTCCGGAGCCGGATATCGTGGATAATCCCGACGTTCCGAGCTACCAGCCGTATGTGCACGGCCGGGTCGTGCCTCCGCCGTTGATACCGCTTAATATGCACGATATTAGTATGGAAATTGATTGCCGTTTGGATACTGCGTTCGTTGTCGTGAGCGGGACGTGGCGCGTGCATTGCGTTATGGCCGGAAAAGGATGCGATTGTCGAATTGCGGTGCCGATGGGTGAGCAGGTACGAAAATGGCGTTGAGGCACAAGTTTCGAGAGAAACTCCTCGTTAATTAATGCTGATAAAACCCTCCTAGTTTCAGAAATTTCCGTCAATTGCTGTAACTTCATCTCCCTTAAAGATTACATATCTGATAAGAGGACAGTTTAACAAAATAATTGGAGAAACGCTTACTGTTTATCTTTAATGCGTTATTAAGTAAACTTGATCATCGGTTTTTCTGGGATTTCCCAGAAAAAGCTTCCAACCATTATGTGATGATATCACTCGAGACTTGGAACAGTGTTGAAGAAAATGTTGTCTACTGCTAATAAAGAGTGGCTGGCCAAACATATTAAGTTCTGAAGAAAAACACTCTGGCTAACAGGGTTCACTTCTAGGTGTTGAGGTTGGAGTAGATGATCAAAGATCATTTTCCGGGGAGCTGATCACTGCCGACGAGGCGGCTGATTTTGACAAAGTAGCCAGAGTTGAAGATGGAAAGTTTCTGATGGGACGAATTTACACTTTCAGAATTCCAAAGGTTACTACTACTTTCCTCCCCTTTTTCTTTCATTTTGATTGAGGGTCTTGACTCTACTTCAAATGTCTCTTCATTTACTTTATCCTTTTTACAGATTTTCTATGGTTCTACCTTCTAGGTTGGTGGAGGCTCTAATCTGTCTCTCAAAATCAGTTGGTCTCAAAAATTGCTTTATCTCAACGACCAGTTCTGCCTCAGCGTGCCGTTCAATTTTCCGGCGTACGTAACTCCGTCGGGGAAGAAAATTGCTAAAAGAGAGAAGATTGTATTGAACGTAGATTCTGGCATTGGAAAGGAAGTTCTATGCAACAATGTCAGCCATCCTTTGAAGGTAAATTATTTCAACTCTTAATTTTCATTATTTACAACTGTTGAAATTGATTTCATTTTTCTGCCATTAAGGAACTAAGGCGCCAAGTTTGTCAATTAAGCTTCCGATATGAAGCAGAGGTCAAAGAATGGTCCACCACAGATTTCAGCTTCTCATTCTCAGTAAGTTCTTGATTCATATCATGTCTGCTACTTTTGTCTTGTGCATAAATAATCAACAAGTGCTTATTGATTTTGTACTCTCTTTGCAGGTATCGACCGGTAACTTACATGGTGGAGTGCTGTTGCAGCCGCCGTCTCTTCACGATTGTGATCAGAGGGAGATGTTTTGCTTGTATGTTTTTCCCGGCCATCAAACCGAGAAGGTTTGTGGGAGAGAATCCATTATATCAATTTACGTCGTGTTTGCTAAAATAGCAGATAGAGTTTTTGTCGATTTTAAATTTTTGGCTGATAAATAAGTATTCAATTGTGAATTATTCATACTTGAATCTCTCTTCTGCAGATAATATTTGCTTTCCTTTTGATGTTAGGTTTTCAAAAAGAACGTAGTATTTGTCGTCGACAGTAGTGGAAGCATGCGGGGAGCTCCTCTCAAGGGTGTTAAAAATGCTGTATGTCGTTCGCTCTCTCTGTTCAGCCCCGACGATACCTTTAACATAATATTGTTTGATGATCAAGTCAATGTATTCTCGTCGTCAATGGAGCAAGCAACCGAGGAAGCGATTTCAAAGGCAACTCAATGGATTGACATTAACCTTATAGCTAATGGTGGTACTAACATCATGCTTTCTCTAGAAAAGG
This sequence comes from Begonia loranthoides, assembly GCA_022433065.1. Lineage (NCBI taxonomy): Eukaryota > Viridiplantae > Streptophyta > Magnoliopsida > Cucurbitales > Begoniaceae > Begonia > Begonia loranthoides. Next base: position 297,192 of record CM039472.1, on the reverse strand, counting down.
TATTCAAATTATCCATCTTTAATGCTTATGATTAGTGTGGCAGTTGGCCCTATAAAGACAATAATGATTCAAGTATGGGTTCAACTTATATCAGTAGGGGTGTATAATTCCATATAGTCTAAGAGAATGAAAAATACATGGTTTATAAGTAGAGTTCTCTTCCCTATCTAGTACAACGCATTTTGGGTTAACTCCAAGAATAAAACTGTGTAGGCTTTGGCCAAAAGCAGATAATATTGAAGTCGGAGGACGGAGAACGGTAGAATTAGACTTCCCTTTAAATAGTACATTGCACTTACTGGTGCGAGAAACATGGAGTAATTGTCAGTTTACATTGATGTATAAATCTGACAAATAGGAAAGAAAATAAACGAAGGAATTAAGAACTTCCGTTTCGGGTGCTGTTTGCCTGGTGGCTTATGTTGTTATGCTCAATTTCAGGCGATGAAGTTGCTGGATCAAACTAGCGATTCGATTCCCCTTATTTTTCTCATTACTGACGGGGCAGTTGGAGATGAAAGAGAGACGTGCAATATCATGAAAGATTCATTTAACAGTGGAAGAAAAATTCGTCCTCGTATATGTACTTTCGGCATTGGTAAGGCTTTTAGTTGTGATTTTTATTGTTTTTTTCGAAGATGGCACTGAGATTAATCCAAGCCTTGCTCAACTGTAATGGTCTTCTCTTGCTGGCAAATTTATAATATACTGAGTTATTAAATTTGCTGTTGTGGTTAAGACTTTTTGATGTTGATTTCAATTAGTTGATTGTGTGAAATCTCTGATCAGGTACATATTGTAATTATTACTTTCTGCAAATGCTAGCGCACATTGGGAGCGGCATGTTTGATGCTTCCCCTGACATAGGTGGAAGTCTCTCTCGGGCTTTTTACTGATTATGATTGGTTGTGATAAAAGCATTTTGTTCTTGAGATTTTTAGACTAAATGCTGAAATTCCAAAACAAAAAATGATTGTTCAGCTGTGTTCTATATTTTCCAGATTTAGTTGAAGATCGACTGCAGAGATTATTTTGTACAGCCTCTTCGATCGTTCTTGCCGATATCACCATGGATGGTTTGGAGCATCTGGATTCACTTGAGGTCCATTCTTCTTGATGAACATCAACCCTTCTTGCTCCTTCAGTTCATAAATATTTACTTTTTTCCTCAGACAATGTATTGACATTGCATCCTGCATGTTCCTCATTGTAGTTGTTTCCTTTCCAAATCCCAGACCTTTCGAGTCAAAGTCCATTGATTGTATCCGGCCGATACAGTGGCAGCTTTCCCGGCTCTTTTAAGCTACGTGGTACCCTGGCAGATATTAGCGAATTCGCAATGGTCTTGAAAGCACATCGAGCAAAGAATTTCCCACTTGATAGAGTATGGTTTAACGTCTCCCTGATTCAATGCCTAATTTATTCCTTCATGACATATTGTTTCTCAACAGGTTCTTGCTAGAAGACAAATTGATATAATGACATCAAAATCTTGGTTTCTGGAGAGCAAAGAGTTGGAGGAGAAGGTTTGTTGCTTCCTATCATTCATAGATGATTGCATCTTCCATGTTAAATAACCGAGTTTGAGTCTATTTTGGTTTGACTATGCACGTTCTGCGATACTTATGCACCAGCTGCTTTTATTCAGGTTACGAAAATGAGCAAAGTGAGCGGGGTTCCATCCGAGTATACTCGTATGATTCTCGTACTAAAGGATGAAAGGAAGAAAGCTCCTGAGCCAGCTCTAATGCAAGATGTAAGCTTTGATTTGGGTGCACACTTAGCAATGAGGTACAGCTTTAGCTCTATTGCATATGCATGATTTAACTAGATGTTATGATAACAAACAGGTGTACAAAAAACTAAGCTTTTCCCAAAAGGTGGTGCTTCAGCTGAATGGGCAAACAATCATCTTCTTGGGGAGCCTGGGCGTCGGCTTTGGCAACTTAGCAGCCACAGTCGAGAATATCGGGGCCGGAACGGAAATAAAGCAATTGGATAATACAGATATCGTAATGAAGGCAGCTTCCGATTGTATAGGCCGGGTAGCCGATCGCATCTGCTGTGTGTGTTTACTCAAAGCTTGTTCATACACCAACGACCGGTGCGCAGTTGCTTTTACTCAACTTTGCTCGGGCTTGGCTTGTTTTGCCTGCCTTAGTTGTTGCTTTGATCTATGCTCGTGACCCTATTGTTTGTTGTACAACACGTGACATTTTATACAACTTTAATGTACATTTCTATTGACTTTTAAGATAATTTTTAATGTATTTCATTTTAATTGTTGAGATTGGAATAGAGATGAAGGTTAACCCCCCAAAATTTGAATGATTTTCATTGTTTTTAAGGACAAGGGTACTCTAGAGGAGTTGATTCAAAGTATAAGATGATTTACATGGCTTTAATTGATTAAATCAAGATTAGGATCAAAGTCGGTGGGGTCTCTTAACGATACTAGGTTATTCTTCGGTTGATATAGTAAATAAACGAATGAATGGTTTGAAGACGAGACATCATGTTATAAGAATACCTTATAGGGTAATAGTTTTACACTATAATTTTTATTTTTTGCAATAATGTTTGCGTATCATTCATTAATTTGATCAGTATTAATATTAAAGTATGATCCTCTCTAGTCTTTTCCTGTGCGATTGGATCGGAGGGATTCCCTTTTTGCATATCCATCTAGTTTAGCCGTCAATCCGTGAGAGAGCTCCCCTTCGATTTCTGCACTCTATCTTGTAATTTGTCTTTGAGAAACTAAATTTGTACATGAAAAGGGTGTCCTAGGCAACTATGCCGCAATGATGTATTAGATTTCAACAAGGAACGTGCACAAATTTCTAATGCGAAATGGACGTGATGTGTAGTTCTAATATCAAGTGTTGGACCGTATGCTTGCCTATAAAGGAAGAGGAAGAGGAAGAGGAGGAGGAAGAGGAGGAGGGAGAGTGAATTAGGTGTTTTGTACGATATTAATTAATATATCCTTAAGTGATTTATCATAAATATAAAACCAAACAATAAGAAATATAAAGAGTAGGGACAGAGAGATGATACTGGTTTGTTCATGTGGTTCGGCAACTCCGGCCTATGTCCGCACTCCAAGTTCTCGACTTGGAGATTCTTAACTCACTAATCTTATCGATTAGTGAAGATTGGCTTCACGGGTGCCAACCAAACCATTACAAATTGACTATTCTTAAGTTGTTACTCTTTCCTTGACTATTCATGGGGCATCACCCTTGATGTATCGGTTTACAAGTGCAGAAATAAAAGGACTAGAAATTCCTAACTCTCCCAAATACAAATTCTCAAGTTTGAGACTTGGAGAGTTAAGATTGACACTCAATTACAAATTAGAAATCGTGTATAAACTTTAATTGAGCTTTGCTACGATTCTCTCTAGGTTAGTTTGAGATTTGAAGTGTCTACTATTTATAAAAATTGTGAAGCCGGTTGACCACTTTCATTTTGGTCGACCACCATTCGACTGTTGAAATATTACCGTTATGCTTTCAATCATCTAATTTTTGCTCTGGTCTGCCAAACCTATTGACCTATTCCTCGTCGGTCGACCGCGTCTTCACATCTTAAAAACTGGCTCGAATCTGTCCATTTTGCCAGTCGACCACTTCAACTTTGGTCGACTGCATATTCAGCAGTTTTAGAATGTTTAGCATTTTGTCTTTATTGACGGTCTACCGCCTGTAAACTGGTCAACCGCATCCATTGTTTTGACTCTTTCTTCAACCAACTAGTTAACCCACTTTAGTCGACCTGTACTCCATGTTTTGCCCATTTCTAATCTTCTAAGACCCAATAATCATACTATAAACTACATGGACTAATGTAAACACGTTTGTAAACAATAATACTCGTATTAAAGGTATTTCCAATAACAAATAAACGTATTTACTTAATTCAAACAAATTCTTAATAAACAACTTAATTATACAAATAAAATCATCATTATCAAAACAAATAACCTAATGTCTATTAGGCCAACATCAAGAACCCGTGACAAAATGAGAAAGTTGGGAATAATGTTGGACAACAGAGATAAAAGGAATACCTATAAAATTAAAGTTGTGAGCTCAAGAGTACAATCAATTGTTGACATTGATTAGCAAAGGCAAACGCAAGTGCAATCAATTGTATAAGAGTTCTTATACAGTAGGCACTTACATCTAACGATTCTGGAGATAACGCAAACGCAAGAAGAAGTGTTCTAAGTTTATAGATTCGAGATCCACCAGATTGATGAAATCTTTCAAAAAGATCATTCCAAAATGCTTCAGCATAATCGAGGTATAATAGACCGTCAACCATGTGGATGATGGTCGCAGAATAGAACCATCGACGAAAAGCAGTTTGGTCTTCGCATAGAGAGCCATAACCATAGCTCGTCTCCATGTACGCTTTTTTCAATTTATGAATTGTAGTTCGAGTAAGTAATCCAAGATTATAATTTCACATCATGACGTGACGTGACGTGACGTTTACGTGTCTTTCACTCGTATAATTGAACGACACACATATATATCACAGACTATGAAATTATTGTCCAGTAGCATTAGTCGATAAATAATAGAGGAGAAGTCACCAAAATTTGAATCTTTGGTACCTTTCTATATAGTATATTTATATATATATATATATAAATAAGTGGTCGGGCCAACAGCTTTGTGATCGAAGGCTCGTAGGCTTGTCCTTGGTCCCCCCAAGGCTGGTCGGGCCCAAATGCAGAGGATATATTTATAGGATAAACGTAGTATTATTCTTTATTTTATTATTTAGATATAATGATTTTATAGTAATTATTGATTAAGCCATCTTAATTAATCGCGATTAATTAAGGTTAATGCCAACGACAAGAAGATGATCAGGGACGTTCAGTCGTTCAGTCTCAGCGAGGATCGTCGGCTCGGCTCCTCCGATCTCGACCTTTGGAGGTCGTTCATTCTTTAGTATTTGTATAAATGCCACCCTTCAGAAGTAAAAGCTCAAGGCCATAGTCTGTACTCACTCTCAGCTTCTCTTTCCAGCTCCCCTGGAAATCCACGATCTCTGCTACTCTGTAACAGATCCAGAGTTCCTCTCATTTTCTCCTGTTAGGTTTTGAAGGACGGAGAGCAACTCATGTTGTCGGTTTCAAGGTTTCTCTCTGCTTTGTTCTCTCTCTTCTTGTGCGTTGAAGCTTCTGTCCATGAATATCTCGGTGATAAATTCGTGACCAAAGGCAATGCCTTCGTCCTTCATGGCGGTAGTGAGGGTATTTACTCTTCCGTCACCAATCGAAATGACCCTGCCAGCTTTTCCGATGGCGTCTCTTACATCCGGTGAGCTGATTTACGTTCCAATTCATTCCATGTCCTTGTCTAGAATTTTATTTACTCTCTTCTTCTTTTCGCCAATTGTGAACTGCTAGTTTCTTCTCTATGGTTTTTGTCCACTTTTTTCTTCCAATGCTTCAGATCTGACTCGAAATTATGGAATTCTGATGTTTGAGAGGAAAATAATTGGGAGAATGTTAAAGAAAAATACGCTTGTTTTTTTTATTCTGTGCAGTCTGAAATATCAGGAAGCCGCTTGCTCGAATTTGTTGACATTACAAATCACAAAAATTGAGAGGAAAGTGAATTTAATACTATATTGAACCTGTAAATCAACTGATAAATTAACTTCATCCGCCAAATTCGTGGTACAGCTTCAGATGAGGGGTAAGTTTCTGAATTTGGTGCTTTGCACCGACGTAGAAATTCTAAAATGATTTGTATATGCAGCTATTGAGTGTAAGTAGGAGAGACAATGGAATTTTGCAACATCCGTCTGATAACTTCAGCTAATAATTGGGAATAAAGGTATTAGGAACACTAGACTGAAAGACTCGGTGATGACGAAATTAAGTATTTTGAGTTATATTCTAAAGAATTGATATTTCTCAGGACATGGATTGAGTTTAAGCATTGAGATGCATTGGTATAGCTACTAAGATTTTGACTGGTGACGATGATGGTCTAAGTGCTTTCTATTTTGCATCCTTTTTCTGTTTGGTCTTCGAAATGAACTAGCGATACTGATAATCCGAAACACCTCCAAGTCAACGCAAAGTTGTTGAAGTATGCCTGAACTATCAAATATGAAGCCTGCAGTGGTTTGAATTTGATAACTTTAGTAGTGCTTGTATAGTTTTCTTTCATGTTCTACAACTATGTGATTTTCTCTTTCTGTCATCAGCTGCTACTTACCTAATTAGCTCAACTTGAATCAGGTTTGAAAAAGTTACATTCCGGAGGCCCAGGGAGTCTACTAACTACAGTTCGGCGATGCTCTATGCCATTGTCTTTGAGGTGGAAGATAGAGAAACAATAGGAGGTTCAGCTTATGGTGGTCAAAGAGCAGTTTGTTGTACAGGGGATCTTGCTAAATTGGGCGTTTGTTCAGAAGGAGAAATCATTCATCGCCCATCCTTAAAAAATTCTGGCTGGCCTCAAGTTTTTAGGACCTCCTTCGATGGGAGGGAGCAAGTTGCAATATTTCCAACAAAATCTATACCGATTACTAAAACCGGGATGTATAACTTGTATTTTATTCACTGCAATGCAAAGTTTCAAGATGTGGTTGTGGAGGGGAAGACCATATGGAAAAACCCTACTGGATATTTACCAGGCAGGATGGCTCCTCTTATGAATTTTTATGGTTTCATGTCACTCATTTTTGTGATACTTGGAGTCTTTTGGTTTTATCAATATGGCAAATTCTGGAGAGAAGTCTTACCGTTGCAAAATTGCATAACACTGGTTATAACACTGGGCATGTTTGAGATGGCTTTGTGGTATTTTGAATATGCTGAATTCAACGAGACTGGAATAAGGCCGTCTGGGATTACTGTGTGGGCGGTCACTTTTGGGACTGTTAAGCGCACGGTTTCTCGCTTGATCATTTTGATGGTTGCGATGGGCTATGGTGTTGTTAGACCTACTTTAGGTGGGCTGACATCCAAGGTGATTATGCTTGGACTGACCTTCTTTCTGGCATCAGAAGTTCTTGAAATGGTAGAAAATGTTGGCGCAGTCAGTGATCTTTCTGGAAAGGCCAGACTATTCTTGGTTCTTCCTGTTGCAGTCTTGGATGCTTTCTTTATCCTTTGGATATTTACCTCCCTCTCTGCAACTTTAAATAAGCTTCAGGTACATGGTTTCCCATTACTACACTTGACAACCCCATGTGTAAGGAGAATACCTTTTCTTGAGAGTAAATTTTGATCTCTTTGGCTCCTATTAATAAGTACTTCTCTCAATATACAATTTTAACCAAGAACAGGTTATTTTCTTCGCAATTGCAGTTCAGTTATGAATTTGTAGCAATCACTAGCTATCTGTGATGTTTGTTCTGCTGCTGTGAAGAATAATGTGAAGCAATTCTATGAACTGCACAGAAGTAATTTAGCGTAGTTATAATGATCTAAGATTCTGAGTTTAAACAATTTTGGCAGGGAGTGTCAATTGAACTTTTTAGAACTTTATCTGGACATCATCACCATTTGTACCCCTTTTTTTTTTTTAATTTCCGACCAGTGTAAAACTTTCACTCATCATAGGACTCGGCTTCATTGAAACTTTAGTTGATGGCATTTCTTGCTTATTTGATGTTAGATTTCAGTGTGACCCGAATTTTATTGAGCCAGGCCGGTGGACCTGTATTGTTAATCTCATTTAGAGTTTTGTTTTCTCTATAAATTGATGTTAGCTAGAGTTACAAAACTCACGATTGTATTTTGATCTTAATGGTATATTTATTTTTTTGCCCGTGATTTTTTTTCGGAAGGGTTTTTCTACGTAAATCTGGTGTCCCACGTCGTATTTTCTTTTTCTGGTTATCGTTCGATCTCTAACATTTTATTTGACAGGCTAGAAGAATGGTAATTAAATTGGATATCTATCGAAAGTTTACCAATGCTTTGGCTGTAGCAGTGATTGTTTCTGTGGGGTGGATGTGTTATGAGGTAATCATCTTTTCAAAGACAATATAACTGTGGTGGTTTATTGTAAGACAAATGTACTTGATCTCGACTCTGGCACGAGCTTCAGCCAAACATTTATTTCATACTTACGATCGTAAATACTATATGATTATGACATGTTTCATGACGATGTATGTGCAGCTCTATTTCAAATCCAACGATATTTACAACGAGCAGTGGCAAAACGCTTGGATCATTCCGGCTTTCTGGCAAGTCTTATCGTTTTCTCTGCTGTGTCTCATATGTGCTCTCTGGGCCCCCTCTCAAAACTCAATGCGGTAAACTTTCATGCTAGAGGACAGAGTTCACCATTAATGGTCTTTTCCGTAGTGCAGGGAGAGCAGCGGATGAGTTTTAGAAGTGTTTTAATTTCCTGTTCTGTTCTTTTTCAGATATACTTATGCGGGAGACGTAAATGACGAGTTCGATAAGGACGATACCGATCTTTCGTTGATAAAACCGGCTCACATTCCGTTGGCCTCAAAGGACGGTCCAAGTTCTCCAGAGGGCAAACCATATGGAGGCAGTGACAGTCCCTCGAATGGTGATTTGGAGGAAGACAAGATCCAGTGAATAAAGTACAGAGAGGTCCAACCTTTTGGTATCCATATAATAATAATGTCTTGTTTTCAAGTTTGACTGTTTTGGTATTTGCCTCGCATTTGTTGAATTGGTCGTTGCAGGTGTAGTATAGGAAAAGACAGCTTAATATTAGACTCAATTCAGATTATTCTTTGGTTTGAATATTGACTTGTTTATGGTATAGTCTTGTTAAGTCAATTCAAGCCTATTCTCTCCATATTCAGAATTTCATACCACACACCAGAATACGACAGAATTAGAGTAACCAATATCATTCTCAGTCTCAATATTGTCTGCTTTGGCTCAAAACTGGTAGAAAAGAGAATCATACTTATAAACTATGTGTTTTTTTCACTCTTTCAAACGATATAAGATTGTAAATTTCTACTGCTTTAACTCGAATTCATATTTGGGTCATTCTTGATTTCACGCGGCGGATTGACTATCACCTATACACTCTAGACCAATCCATAATATGTATTTAGTAAGTATTTAATTACAATCCATCGCAGAGGGTAGTCCTGAATTTAAGAACTCTAAAAGTTAAACAATGATGAATTTCTGTGCTGTTACCTCGCCTCGTTGCTATTGTTCATTGATCTGTGAAGGGAGAGTAAGGCTTTTGACTGCCGCAGGAGACGATAACCAAGAAAATCCAACAAGTTCGTCTGTTATGTTGGATATATGCTTTAATGTATGCTGTCGTCAAGACTAGATTTTGAAGTAACAAATCATTTGGTATTTAACACCACAAATCTTTATTGTGGTTCCATTTAGATTATTGACATCGATCTATAATCCATGATTGTATCATCCTCGCACCAGGACCAACGCACGAACGTTTAAGCTTTCAGAAAAGAAAAAAAAAAGAAGAGGAATATGGTTTGCAAGAGGAATAAAAAACTGGTGAAGTGGACACTAGACATGATCTTCATACTAGAGGGTGAAGAAGAAAACACACAAACGGATCCATTATACACACATGAAAACCAATTCTGGCATGTGTTAAGACAGTAAAAATAAAAACTCGCTTACAGGGAAAAGAATTCACGCACACGGTGAAACTTCTGGCTCCTCTTGAGAGCAAAGCATGCCAACAGTGAAGAAGTTGGCCTTTTCCAATCAGACGAATAATTCACAGATAGTTTAGGCGTAATAGTTTCCAGCGAGATTCCAGACTGATCGGCACCACATCACCCTAATATCTCACCAAAAATTAAAAGAATTTGTCCTAGTTTAGAACTTGTTAATTTACTTCAAGATCTCCTCCTAAAATGCTGGGATGCAGGGTATCCCTCGAAGAAATCCAAGACAGCATTCTCCAAATCCTCCACCGTGTACTTGATGTAGTTTTCTGGGTGTCTTCCACTCTCGATATACTGCCTGAACCGCCCAAGAAATCCCCTATACGCATGGATTAATTTTTCCGCCATAGATATGCGTAGCTCCTCTCTGAGCTGAGGATCTGGGATAATCCAACTGGCTTGAGTTCTATGAACCTCGTCAAACATAGTATTGAAGGTTTTAAACCTCTCTCTCAAAGCAGTCTTTGAGATCCCTGAAGAGAAACTGTGGCTTACATGTAACCCCTCCTCTTTTAAGCACTCTAACACCTTTCCCAAAGTTGCTCTCTGGTAGCTCGTTGCAGCCTGTCTATATTTTCCAGTCCATTTCCTCACATAAACATTTCCAATCAGTTCTCCAAGTTCCGCTGATCCTTTTATCTTTTGAACAATGTAGTGAGCATTGTTCATGATAAACAAGTGCGCCAATGAAGTATCTTTGTAGTGTCTGGACTTCACCTCCAAATTATACAGCAAAATTACAATGATCCAAATCAAATGAAGCTCCAAAGGGGATTTCCCTTCTATCTCTGCAAACTCCGCGTCGGGGTTCACAGCATCGTCGGAGTACCTCGACCCCGTCGAAGGTTTTGACACTATAAGCTCACTTAAGGTTCGCTTGTAATCAGATATCAAACCGATGTAGTTCATCACATACCTCGTCAGAGGGTGCATCGTCCCACCTGGCACTGTCCCCAACGAGGCCTCGGAGAGCACAGCATGCTCAAACTCTGAGATAATGCCCCTGACTGCCTCCGCCAACCGAGACAGAATCTCTGACGCCTGAACCCTAATTGATTCTGCTGATTCGGACTCAAATACTTCTTCTATGTCAGGCATCATATCCAACAATGCATCGTGAAGGTCTAAAATCTTGAACAACTTCTCTGATGACCTGCCACTTATACTAATCGCTTCTGCAAATTTAAATAGCTGCACTGCCGGGTCCTTAACTGTCTCCATAAAACAAGCATCGTCAATGACGGTCCCCATACCATAAAAGATTTGCTCGCAGAGCTTCTTCTCGCTAGCAAACAGAATCCTAACACAAAATCTTGCGGCCTTTATCCACCGTCTGATCTTCATCTCCACCTCGGTCCAATCCAGCTTCTGAATGTCTCCGATGCTTAATTTCTCAATGCCGAGCATCTGAAAGCTCATATCAAAGGTGGGCTTTCGGACGCTGGCATACACTTGGATACACTCGCGCAAGTAGCCGGCCGAAATCATTCGCCCGGCGATGCTGCGGAGATCGAAGACGGCGTCGGAAGGTATCAGCTCGATCTCGTGAATACTACTATTGGATCGGTGGCTGGATCGACAACTGGAACGGTAACTTGGACTGCCACTGACACTGAGGTCATCTTCTAGGGATGTAGCAGCTTCATCTTCATTTTCATCCTTAAAATCGGTACTGCGGTTGGAGGCGGAGAGAGTAGAAGAGCTTGGATCAGTAAGGGAATCAGCCTCGATCTGGCTGGTGTGAGTGATAAGAATATTACGGAGCTCGCCCTCGAGGCGAGACATGGCGATCTGGATGGTGGAGTTGACTTGAGACCGGTCATCGCATAAGGAAACAGAAGAGACGGAGCGTTGAATTGCATCAACGGCCTGTAAGTAGCGATCTATCTCATCTCTATCGCTCTCGAAGATCATCTTGTCTCTGGCATCAACGGAAGCCGTGGAGTTCCATCGCAAGACGATCTCCTCGGCCGCTTCGGACGGCATGGAGTCCATGAGTAAAGAAAAGAAGAAAAAGCAGGAAAAAGAAGGTCTAGGCAGAGGAGTAGCCACTAACCTGTACCTGCAAGTCAGGGGAGGGGGAGAGACAGTGAAGAAGAAGAGAGACGCCACTAAAAAGAAACGTCTGGAGATGGTTCTGCTCCGCTTCAGAGACTGAGAGAGAGAGAGAGAGACACACACACGAACTCAGAGCAAAAGGTTTATTATTTTTTAAATTTAAATAATTAAAAGGGAAAAATATCTTGACTGACGTTGACTCACTGGCAATTGCCAATTAATCAAATAATAATTACTTTTAAATTATTATATTTTAAAGGAAAAATAACAAAACAACCATCATCCTTTACTATTTTTGACAAACCAAACATCACCTTTTTTTTTTTGCTAATAAATTAATCACTGAACTATAAAAAATTAATAACACTAACATCACTGTCACGTTTGCTGTTAAAGCTTTGACGATGAATCACAGTGGATTGACGACAAACCGCAACGGTTTGTCGTGAAACCACAGCGGTTTGTAACTTTAAAATCTTTGATCTCAAATTTGAGGGTTTAAACACGTGATTTTGGGCCGAGATATGTGGATGATGTTTGTGGGGGCAATTTTTCAAAGTTTAGTGGTTAAATTGTTAGCAAAAAAAAAATGATAGTTAGTTTTGTTAGCCTTTTTGTTATGCTAAGTTTTATTTTAATGATGACTAAAATGATGATTAATTTAATAAAATCAATAAGTTGTATTTTGTGTTATTTGGATATTATTCTTAATGTTTTATCATAATATTTATATCTGTGTTTATTGAAAATATCCTCAAAATAGGTATTATTAATGTTCTAACAAGTTCATCTAAGTCAATGTAGGGAATACATATCGTTTTGGGACTTAGAAAAATCAAGAATGTAAAAAAATGAGCAAAAGGTCGACGAACAGAACAAAAGGGTCGACCATGTCATGCACTCACGAAGGAAAGGGTCGACCGCACGATCGACCATAAAATGGACAAATTTCTCCAGAATTTCTACACGAAGGAAAGGGTTGACCGCACGGTCGACCTCGAAATGGACATATTGCTGCAGAATTTCTGCACTAAGGAAAGGGTCGACCGCACAGAAGGTATATTTTAACAGTCAAATCTCAACAGGCAGAATTTCAACGGCTAGTTAAAAGGGTCGACCGTTAGGGCATAAGGTCGACCGTTTGTGCAGTGTCTATAAAAATGAGATCACTCTAAGCTCTCCAAAACTAACGATCGAATATTCGAGGCGAAGCTCTGCTGAAATCAATACTCGGATATTACCCACTGTGAGCTATTATTGTACATCCAATTCTCCCCACACTTTAACTTGAGAGTTATATTTAGGAGAATTCGGATTAGATAGATTGCGCTTTAATTTCCGATTCATTATTATTTTGTTTGATTGTAAAGGGTGATTCCCTAAGAATTCATCGAAATACTCGAAACGTTAATAGATTCGATTGAACGCCCGTAAGTTCAATCATTGGGTGACGCCCCGCAATAGTCAAAGTCAAGGGTGATGCCCCATAAGAGTCAAAGGTTGACAACCTTAGAATTAGTCAAGCGTGACACTCATCGTAAGAGTCAATTTGTAAACGGTTTTATTGGTACCTGCAAGCCAATTGCTTAGTGTATCTCCAAGTGAAACTTAGAGCACGGACGTAGGCGAGTTTGTCGAACCACGTAAACAAATATCGTGTGCACTTCTCTATCCCTTACTCTTTAATTTACGCATTTATTGTGATTGCATATTTAATTGTATTCAATAAATCACTTAGGGATTTAGAGAATTTAAATATCGTACGAAAAAGTTAATACGCTATATTCAACCCCCTCTATAGGCGTATATCAATCCTTTAAGTTTGTCACTAACAGTAAATGATGATGGTTGATTTGTCATTTTTTCTATTTTAAATTAAATTATTGTACTTTAGTTATCATTAACTTGGATATTATTATCAATTTATCCGTTAAATCTAGTGTGTATGTACTATATTTTTCATTTAATCCAGTATTTTAACTTTGATTTCTAACTTTTTCAATAGTTTTAAACCTAATTTCAACTGTTATGTTCTATTATAAGATAAAATAGGGGTGTTCATGAGACCGGTTCGGTCCGGTTCCATAGGGTACCAATACCGAACCGGTCGGTACCGGTTTTGGAATTCCAAAGCCGGTACCGGTCTCATGAAGACCGGTACCCAACCGGTACCGAACCGGTTCATTCGGTACCGGTACCGGTTCAGTGCCGATTTGGACCAATTTATTTTTTAAGAAAAATTATAATTAAAAATTTTAAAAATATAAAATAAAATAAAAACCTAAATAATTAAGTTGTTCAAACCAGTAACTCATACATAGTATAAATAAAACATCAATATTACAGATGAAATTTGGACAGTATTCTATCTAAAATCAAGCATGCCAACATACAAAGTGTCTCTAAAAAATATTATTTCTATTCAATCTTCATGATAATTGAAAAACTAAATGTATTTAACCTCGATAAGAAATAAGGAGTCAGCATGTGTACCAACTTTTGCACATATAGTCCAAGGTTTCGTCTTCAATAGCCGAGAGGCTATGTAGAAGAGAAGCATCCTACAAAATAGAAGGTAGAAATGCAAAAATTGTGATTACTAAACAAAGAAATGGAAGTAATTAATTGACAATCGATAATTATAAAAAAAATAATAATGAATTAAAATAAAATTACTCAACTGAGTTCCTTATTTTCAAGTCCTTGCATGTCAAAAAGAAATTATAATTATATGGTTGAATGAAATGATAATTATATGGTTCAAAATGAATAAAAATATAAATACCTTGTTATACGTAATCATCACGCATTACTATCAATTTCATACTAATTCACTTCATCAGCGTCATTAATTTGTATAATATCTGAAAAATATAAATTTAAAACAAATTTAGAAAATATAGTAATTGCTAATTAGTAATTAAAAAAACAAAGATTAAGGAAAACACTATAAATATAAAAGATACCTAGTTCATTCAGATCATCATTAAAGTTGATTGATTCATATTTCGAGGATCGAATCCAGCTTTGAGTGCAAATAAGCGCCTCAACCATCTTTGGGGACAAAGAACTGCAAAATGGATCAAGTACTCTTCCTCCACTACTGAAAGCAGATTCCGATGCGACAGTAGAAATAGGAATGGCGAATATATCTCTTGCCAAATTCCTCAAAATTGGAAATTTCAATGAATTTATTTTCCGCCACATGAGAATGTCTAGTTTGTCTGAATTGTCTTCCAATGCTTCATACAAATATTATTCAATTTCTGACCGAGTAGTTGAAACATTTGGTTCTTTTGGGCTACTATGAAACATCCCATGTAGCTTGTTGTGGCTCAAACTGCTATTTTGTTTTAAGATTGTAGATGTTGGTACACTTGCAGTATTATAGTTGTCTTCTGAATTTTCCAATCCCAAATCACCTTTATACTCAAGATATACTTTTTTAAGCACGAGTTGTACTTGGCTTAACAAATAATCCGTCTTATCAGAATCCATTACCATGGAAAGAATATATTTCAAATACTGTATTTTATGTCGAGGATCTAAAACAATTGCAATATACATCAACATATTTATTCTATCGCAGCTTCCCCAATATTTTTCAAATTTGCTTTCCATTCCAATAGCCATTCGCATCAATAATGGATTATCACATTCAGCATACTCTTGGATAACCATTTTCAAATTGCATACTTTACAAACATATGTATTTGAAGTAACATGCAAAGAGGCTGAAACATTTATAGTCATATCATAAAAAATCTTCAAGAATTGTACAAGTTCTCGAATACTAGCCCAATCTTCTTTTGTGGGAGGACTTTCTCCACCCAAATTAGTAAGATAATGATCATCTGTTTCTATCAATCTCTCAAAAGCTTTTTCAAATTTTTCTACGTTTTCCAACATCAAATATGTGGAATTCCATCTTGTAGCCACATCGAGAGATACACTACTTTTGCACACAATTTTAGCATGTTCAACACATTTCTGAAATTTCTGTAGTCTCGCAGGAGAAGATCGAACATACTTCACTGCTCGACGTACTCTCGTAATAGATTCGTGATGGTCTTTTAAACCATCACATACTATCAAATTTAAAATATGCACAAAACATCGCATATGCAGACATTCACCATTCAAAAATAAACCATTCTAATATCGAATTCTCTTAACCAAATAAGAAAGGGCCACGTCATTAGAAGAAGCATTATCAACTGTAATTGATAAAACATTTTCAATCCCCCATTCAAATAAACATCTCTCTATTTCTTTACCTATGGTGTCACCCTTATGATTTGCAATCAAACAAAAATTAATGATTTTCTTATGCAAATTAAAATCACAATCAACAAAGTGCGCTGTTAAAACCATATAATTCAAATTTTGAATGGAAGTCCATGTATCTGTTGTCAAACATATTCGTTGAGATGTGTTCTTAAAATATTCTTTCAACTTTGTCTTCTCTTTCTCGTAAATGCCAATAATATCTCGTGCAATCGTAGATCTAGAGGGTACAATAAATTTCGGTTGTAAATAATTAGAATAAACTCTAAAACCCTCTGATTCAACAAACTTAAAAGGCATTTCTTCAACAATAACCATTTTTGCTAATAGTTCTCTGCAAGTTGCACTACTAAATGATGCAAGTGTGGAAGTTGATCCCATATTATCGACATTTTTGAAGCTTCAAGTCTTTTGATTCATATCTACACTTGCCAACAATTTTTTACATGAGCTAACATGCTTTTTCAAGCTTGAAGTGCAATTCTTTGTTGCATGACATGCATATGTATGAGCACAATAATTACATTGTGCTCTAGGATTGTTCTTATCAGTGCTTTCTACCATAGTAAAATGAGTCCAAACATCCAAGTTTTTCCTCGTTGTTTGACCAGTAACAGGGTTAACATTAACACTCTCTATTGTTTCATCATTGAAGTTTTCCATTATCTACATTTTTAACAATTTAAAAACTCATTTCAGCATTAAGTAGCAGAAGACATAACATAAAACTAACACAAAACATAACAAAAACAATCACAGATTAATGACACTCAACAGATTCATGACATTCAACACTCAACAGATTGTCAGATTCATGACATTCAATATTCATGATTCAACACTCATCAGATATCAACACTCATCACAGATTCAACAATTTGCATTCAACAGTTAAAATCAACAAGTCACAGACTCACAGGAGATAACACTAGCCGATTAACGAGAACCAGAAAATGGAAAATTGAAATAGGAATACTGACCACTGACCAGAGGATGAAAAGGGAAGCCGACGGGTTGGGAGGGCCAGAGTGGAGGCTCGGAGTTGGGATTTACCGGCGCACAACAGATCTCGAAGACTAGGAGCAAAGAATGAAGCAGAACAGATTCGAAGACTTGAACACACAGAGCAGCAGAGAACGATGTGCGATCGCCGTTCGACTTCGGGGAGGGCTGCCGGCGTACAGACTGCGGAGTGGCGGAGTGCGATCATCGTTCGACGGTCAGGACTCGGGGTGCAGGAGCTGAAGACTCGGGAGTCGAGGATTCTGGCCTTCGGGGTGCGGAGTTGAAGACTGGAGTCCGGGTGCCAGCCAGGATCGGGGGTTCCCTAATTTGAAGACCGGTTCTTCGGTCGGGACGGTGCCAGGTAATTGGGTACTGAGTATCGAACCACAAAAGCCGGTTCTAGTCCCAGGAGAACCGGTTTCGGTTCGGTACCCAAATTACAAGCATCGAACCGGTACCGAAACCGCCGGTTCCGGTCCGGTTCTACGGTACCGGTTCGGTTCTGCACACCCCTAAGATAAAATACAATTTAGACAATTATATTTGAGGTTTTTTTGTTTGTTAAATAATAATGAGAGTTTGATTACAAAGTAATTAAACCCGGTAAAGACTCTTAAAAAAATCATTTCTGATAACTCTTATAAAACCCGTCAGAATATCTTTCTAAAAGAAAAATTAGTTCATTTAATTGATGAAAATGTGTAGCCAATTAAAATGTTTGAGTTCATTTACAGATTAAATCTTAAATTTTTTTTGGCAAATCAATAACCATCTTTTAGTTATTAGTAATTTAGATATTGTCGTTAATTTATTCATTAAATCTAACACACATCATATTTTTCATTAAATAAAGTATTTTAACCTTGATTTTTAACTTATCCAATAATTTCTAATCTTATTTCAAACTTTGTTAATTTTCTCGTTAGTTATTTTAATAAATGAAAATTAAAAAAACAACTACTGAACTATGAAGTCAATGACAAATCAACCACTAAATAATTTTTTGTTAACAAATAAAACACTATACTATAGAAAATGAACAAAGCAAATATTGTTGTCACATTTTCTGTTAAATAACCTTTTAGTGGAACTTGATATTTCCGCAGCGGAACGTTATATTTCTGTTGCGGAAAGTGAGTAATTGAAATAATATTCAGAAAAGCTTACTTTTCGAAAAGAAAAGACATCTTTCCGCAGTGAAAAGACTACTTTCCGCTACGGAAATACATGACTCCTCAAACTTATTTCTGTAGCCGAAAGACTACTTTTGCTGCAGATATTCGCTTACATTGCCTGTCAATCACAATCCGAAACATACCTTATTTCGGGGATTTCCCCTTACATCCATAGACACCAGTGCTTATGCCGTGAATATCCGCTTGCATTGTTCGCTAATCACAATTTGTCACGTCATGTCTTTTCGCAAAAAGAAATCTCATTTTTTAGAACACCAACGTTTCCAATGTGTATATCAATCACTCTGCAAACAACAGTCATGTGAGACCACATATCATTTTTTAAAACAAGTATTCGCGAACACCAACACTACCACGAGAACAAACACATTCGGAGTCACCAACATTTCTATGGATACATTTTATATATGGTCACCTATCCTTCATAAACTAAGTATCTATGGACATATTTCTCAGCAATCGAAAAATAAAGAAATCCCCCAATCAGCAAGATCACATTGACCGCAGATCAGTCGAGGGATGTCCGAGAGACGTTTTTTAAGAGAAAATGTGACTGCGAAGTTTGTGTCGTTCATTTCCCATAGTTCAAAGTTTTAGTGGAGTTTAAAAGTTTATTTTGTCACTTATCTAAAGTTGAAGATATTTTTAATTAATTAACCTAAAAAAATGTTACCAATTATTAAAGTAACTATAAACATATAAAAAGCATATTTATTTATAATTTAGTACAATCTTTAGCATTAGTGTATGTGCTTGAGAAACGTGACAATAAATAAATCATCTTCCAATATTTTATTGTGCTACGGATAACGTAATGTAATTGGGTACTTGTATTTACACCTGTCGAAATTGTATTGGGTCGTCATACATTACGGGTGACGGTTACCGTAATTTAGCGTTGTTATTCGTCCAAAAAATCCTCTTCAAACATTGTTATACGAACCACGAATCATCTCCTCTCGAAGAGGCCTCTCCGTCTCTTTCTCGAGGTCTCGGTCGGACCGGACCTTAGCCCTAAAATTCTCGATCGAAGTCCTGCTTCGCGCAAAATCGGTGCTAGGAAATGCAACACCAGATGTTGAAGCAACAGCAAGCTATGATACAGCAAGCTATGATGCAGCAGCAGTCTCTCTATCACCCTGGTCTCTTAGCTCCTCCTCAGGTTTGAGTTTTTTTTTCCCGTCCTATATTTCCGTTGGCTTTTTATCGTAGTTTTTTGGTTGAAATTTCCTTCTCGTCGTCGATATTTGAGCTGTGCTTGTAATAGTAGTTTTCATGGTAGATGCTATGCTTAATTTTGGGTGTATTCTTGTGTGGGATCCCTGAATTTTTTTTTGAAGAGGGAATCGCTGATTGTCTTTGATGGAGTGAAGCTAAAATTTCATAGTTCCATGGGTTTTGGATTCTTTTTAGACACAGTTTGATTGATGGACTTTGCATGATATTGTATTTTGTCTGCTTCCTTTTTTTCTTCGTTTGTTTGCGAACTTAATGTGACATAAATTTTATTATCGTATAAAGATATTGCTTTATGGTCACGTGTTTGCAAAATTGTATCACTGTCATGTATCTACTATGTTGATTTGGCGTGGTATAAACCTAGAACTCTTTTCTGTAATGAGTTGATTTTGCACGTACTTTGTTGAAGTGGTAGTATTTTGTTTTTGTAATTTCCAGAATTATTTCCAAAAACATTTTAAACCCTTTTAGAAGAACCTGTCTTTTAGATGTAATAAAGGGCTTTTCTTTCCTCGTTTCCGCCTTCTATTTTCTTTTCTTTTTTCACATTTTGATTTTGCAGATAGAGCCAATCCCAAGTGGAAATCTGCCTCCTGGTTTTGATCCAAGCACTTGCCGCAGTGTGTGAGTGTTCGTCGTGACATTTTTTTCTTTTTCTATTTTCTCTTTTGCCTGTTCTTGTATGTTTTGATTTTCACATGTAGACTAGTGCACCAATCAAGTAACCTTTGTATGAAGCATACATGGTATATCATTCTTAGCTCATCTTGATGCTGGAGCTTTTGTTATTACTTTTTTGGTTTTTAAGGAGATAAGTTTGTGTATATCATGAATCATACATCAATTTTGAACTTAGGGGATTGTTCTACCCATCTTGTTTTTTTTTTTTATAATATAAATGATTCATTGTTTGAAATGTTGCAGGTACGTGGGAAACATTCATACACAGGTGACAGAGCCACTTCTTCAAGAGGTGTTTGGAAGTACTGGCCCTGTTGAAAGCTGCAAACTTATAAGAAAAGAGAAGGTAGGTTTATAAAAGCAGTGTGTATGGTTTTCTGTTTGAGATTTTGTTTCTCGAGAAAAAAAAAACTTGATTTTTCAGTGCATTGTAGAGAATTAATGCAGATTAGTAATTGACAACTCTGTTACCTCTGCTCTATGCAGTCATCCTATGGATTTATTCACTACTTTGATCGCAGATCAGCTGCTGCTGCTATTTTATCACTTAATGGAAGGCATTTGTAAGTGTATATTATATGAAGACTCTTTTTCCTCGATTACAGTTTTATCTTACTTCTAAATAAGTATTTTGCAGGTTTGGGCAGCCTATCAAAGTCAATTGGGCCTATGCTAGTGGTCAAAGAGAGGATACGTCAGGTTCTTTTTTGTGTTTTTTATTACTATTATTTTTATTGATTCAGTTTTTTTTTTCTTATTTTCTTTTGGAAAATATTTTATTGTGCAGGTCATTACAATATTTTTGTGGGTGATCTTAGCCCAGAGGTTACTGACGCAATGTTGTTTGCTTGCTTTTCTGTCTACCCCACTTGTTCGTAAGTCTCACCTTTCAAAACCCTTTTACATATGCGCGTAGCTGACCACACGATTTTAATGATTGACATCTAATATTTCCAATTTTCTGTTTTCAGAGATGCTAGAGTTATGTGGGATCAAAAGACTGGGCGTTCTAGAGGATTTGGTTTTGTTTCCTTCAGAAATCAGCAGGTTCCAGCTTTTACTGATTACCATTCCGACTTTTCATTTCTATCAAATCATTTTTTTTACCTTCAACATGTTCGTCTTCCAGGATGCTCAAGGTGCAATAAATGATCTCACTGGTAAGGGTTGGTTCTATCTGGCCATTTCCCCCTTGAATTCATTTCTGATGGGTTAAAAGTTTTAGCTCAGGATGCCTGACGCATTTTTACCAAATGTTTCACCCCCTGTAACTTCTAATGTTTTCTTTTACTTGGAGTAGTTGTTTGTCTTATCGGTTTTTCCTTGTCATGTTTTTAATAGGTAAATGGCTTGGCAGCAGACAAATACGTTGCAACTGGGCAACAAAAGGTGCTGGATCCAACGACGACAAGCAGAGTTTGGATGCCAAAAGTGTTGTGGAGCTTACAAATGGTTCATCAGGTCAGTTGTGGATGTTGAATGGATCACTTTGTGGTTGACTAGAATGCAAAACAAAAGAACTTTAGTTATTATGACATCAAATGTTAATAATCTCAAATAACCATTTTAAATTTGAAACTTCAATTTTATTTCAGTGCTTGATTTCCTTGATTGCCTCATCTAAACCCTGATTCGTCCAATTTCAAATCTTAATCGAAATTTTGCTGAAGCTTTTGATCTTATGGTTTATATCCTAGTTAAGTTTACAAATCAAAAGTCAACCAAATTTATTCTAACTCATAAATGAAAAATCCAACTAATAGCATTCAACATTAAATAATCTCCTTCCAAATATGCATACAAATTATTCTCAAAATATCATGTTCGCAAAACATTACTACATAAACTAATTCTCAAATTGAATACTTAACAATTCAAAATACACAAGTATAATTAAATTAAATTGTCAAAACTTAAATAACTTGTCATTTTAAATGTTATAAAATAATATTAAAATTCTCTTGATGGATCCTATCTCAACCCTTCGATCACTTATCTCATTTTATTTCCCTCGCCCATATGTTTGCTTGTAGTTAAGAGGCTGTTGATCATCAATGGTTCCTCCTTAGTCAGAATGATGTCACCTACATTATAAAACTAATTTTGAGTTAAAACATCTCATAAGCAATACACATGTAATTAATTATATACGAACGTGACAATTAACATTGACATCTCAAAATGTACATTCTCTCTCTTATAATATAGATTTTTAAATTTATTACTAACTTTGACTATTGCAGATGATGGCAAAGAAACTGCGAGTACTGATGCCCCAGAGAATAATCCTCAATATACTACCGTCTATGTGGGGAATCTTGCTCCTGAGGTGAGGGTGTTGTCCATGTATTGAGTTTATTTTTTTCACATGCTAATTTCTATCCTGCCAAGATACGATGGAGCTGAGTTTTTTTGTCCTTGGGCTAAGAAGGTGCATTTCTATAAGAACAAAATTGTAAGGAGGCAAGATCATATGATCATGGATAAAGAGGCCATGTTTTTGTTGAGTATATTCATAGCATCGATTTATTTGCAATTATGTTAGTTATGAGTGATATTATGACACTATCCCTATATAAACCATTTTCTATTTCATCATTACCTAATGATCTTTGTAGGTTTTTCTAAGAATTTGCAATAATTTCCACTTCCTCAGGTTACCCAGCTTGATCTTCATTGCCATTTTCATGCTCTTTGTGCTGGAGTTATTGAAGAGGTCCGAATACAGCGTGATAAAGGTTTTGGCTTTGTGAGATACAGCACCCATGCCGAGGCATCTCTAGCTATCCAGATGGGAAATGCTCAGTCAATTCTGTGTGGCAAACAGATGAAGGTTGGCGTTCTTCTTACTGATGATTCTTTTGACCGTTTGAATTTAATTAGAGCATTCTAATGGTATGTATATGCATACCCGTATTTGGTAATGATAGATATCATGCATTTTTTGATGTATTAAGGAGATGTTTTGCATGTTTTTCTTAAACAACCATGATATTCTTCTCAACCACACTGAACGAGCTACTATATAGGTTTCGAGGTAGAAAGGATGTCTTGAATCTAAACATGATCGTAATAATTTTCTTGTTTCTCTTTTTACTTGAAGAATGATCAATGTGCAAATAGCTAATTTGTGGGTTTGATTGTGTGGCAGCAGAATTCTAAGTTGCTGACATGGAGTTTGGGTTTAACTTATTATTTATTTATTTTTAGTGTTCATGGGGAAGCAAACCAACTCCACCAGGGACAACCTCAAACCCACTTCCCCCGCCCGCAGCTGCTCTCGTTCCAGGCCTCTCAGCTGCTGATCTTTTGGCTTATGACCGGCATTTCGCAATGAGCAAGATGAGTGGCGTCCATCCACTAATGCACGCTCAGGGGCAGCAGCATCATCATCTAAAGCAAGCGGCCATGGGAATGGGAATGGGAATGGGCGGTGCCGGTGCAAGCCAGGCCATGTACGATGGTGGCTTCCAGAGTATGGCTGCTCAGCAACTGATGTACTACCAGTGAATACGACCAACCAACCCTCTTTAGCCCCCTTCATTACCTGCCCTATGCAGGTTTTTATAAAGCCTCTCGCCATGTTTTTTATTTGCTTTGTTTTCTTCATCACATGGATTTTCCATGATTACATTATACATAATATGGTTGTGCAGACTGTACCGTCTTTGTTTCATCTTCTTCTTTCTAGGAATGAGTGGGTACCCCATACTTAGAGCCGAGGACATTGACTTATTTGTCAAGATCGCATGCTACGGAGTCTTTAGTGTATAATTTTATGGGTTGTGGTTTTATTTGAGTGTCTCCTCCCTGCCAAAAAACAATTGAACTGGAGTTTTGATTCTATTTATGCAGTGATTTAATTGTGCATTCTATGTTCTTGATTCCTTTTTTTAATTGGGAAATTAAACCACAGATCCTTTAGTTTGGGATACTCAACACCGCAAACTCTATAGAAAAGTTGTGGACAATTAAAACTCTGAACTATGGAAAAAAGAATGATGTTGACCTTGTATTCATGTTTCTTGTCAAGGCAGTAACAACGAATATCTTTTAGCTTACAACGGATGTCCCTCAGTTAACAATGGACACATTTTAGTCCACAACAAATGTCTCTCGTCCAAATTTGGACCACCCTTGTCCAAAACGGGCGTCTCTTTTCCTAGGTCCGATGTCCCTTGTCTTGAAACGAACGTCCCTCAACTTGAGACGACGTTGTTTTGTCTGTAATGGACGTCCCTAGTCTCACAACGAACGTCCCTTGACTTAAGACTACGTTGTTCAGGCCGAAATAGATGTCCGTCCCTCGATCCAACGGGCAGGACGGACGTCCCTCAGGTGTTGTTGCTACCTTGGACGTCTCCGTTTGACGGGAAACGTGACTGGGATGTCGACGTCGTTCTTTTTTCATATTTCAGGGTTTTAGTTGTTCGCAAATTTTCTTCAGACTTTGACTTGTCGTTGATCCCCAACTATAGGGTCTTGGTGTTAATTTCCCTTTTTAATTCCATGAATTATTTGATTATGCATTCTATTCCATAATCTATTAATTTGTCTGTTTTAATTTCACTTTCATTGCGTTTCTTTCTTCCGTTATTTATTGTCACTTCGTGTGCTCCTTCATTTTGTTGATGTGAGGGAAGGGTGTTTATCAAATTATATAATAATTAAAATAAATTATAAATAATTAGATAAAATATTAATTATAAGAAATTAACAAAACAAGCACTAAATTATGATATCAATGAAAAGTCAATCACTAAATAATTTTCCTTAACAAATAAAACACTCAATTATGTTAAATGAACGAAGGAAGCATCGCTGTCACGTATTACGTTAAAAAAAGTTTTTTTCTATTGCAGAAAGTAAGTAATTAGAATATGATTTAGAAAAGATGACTTTCTGCAGCAGAATCTATTCTTTATGCAGTGGAAAATACTTTTTGCGTTCTATTTGCTGAATTCATTGTCACTCTTTAGTGTAGTAAACAATGAATATGCCGACAAGTTTCCTTAGTGGATCAGAAACATGTCTAGCTTGGAGTACATTGATTTTTCAACAAAAAGTTAACTGAAAATCTTTCATTTTAATATCAAAATCGATTTCAAACAGCTTAATGTTTCTAAAATCTATTTTCCGGAGAACTTCCTTAGTGAATCGAAAACATATTTAGCTTGGAGTGCATTGATTTTTCAACAAACAGTTAACTATAAATCTTCCTTTTATGAAAAGTCTTATCGTTTTTAACGTTTCTTTTAATAGGTTAACGGAAATGTTTGCTCTGTTAATTTTTCATAATCGAGTGTTTTATTTGTTTTGTTAGCAAAAATTGTTTAGTGATTGACTTATCATTGACTCCATAGTTTAGTAGTTATTTCATTAATTTTAATTAATTATATGAATGAGTCACACAAAATATAATTAAGGGAAAATGACAAATCAACCATCATCCTTTATTCTTCGTGACAAACCAACCATCATCCTTTTTTTCTAACAAATAAACCACTGAACTATGAGAAATTGACGCTGCTACCATCGCTGTCACATTGCCGTTAACGCTTTAATGACGAACAGTGACGGTTTGTCTGGTTAAAATTTTTTTATCGCAAATTTGAGGTCTTAAACACATGATTTTGGGCCCGAGAAAGGGGGAATCATAAGAACTTTATGTCTAGTGATAGATCTCTATGAGAGCTTCGATTTGATACCTTTTGGAGCCGATTTTGACACTTATAACTAAAGTTATGGTCTTTTGAAGTTAAAGATGTCAAAAATCTAATAAAAAGAATGAATTCGTAAAACATATACATAGAGACTAGAAGTAGCCATGAAACTCTTTGTTTTTCATGGCTACTTCAAAGTTCGTAGTGATTCTCGGTTTTGAGAGTTTCATGGCTACTTCAAGTCTATATGCATATGTTTTACGAATCCAATTTTTTTATTAGATTTTTTACCTCTTCAACTTTAAAAAACCATAACTTTGACTACAGGTGTTAGAATAGGCTCCAAAAGATATCAAATCGAAGCTCTCTTAGAGATCTATCATTTGTCATTGTGTTTACCCTATGACCCTCCTTTCTTGGCCCAAAATCACGCGTTTAAACCCTCAAATTTGTGATAAAAATTTTTTAACAAGACAAACCGTTGCGGTGTCTCGAGACACCGCGGCGACGTCCCGAGACATCGCGGCGGCGTCCCGGAAAACCACGACAGTTCGTCATTAAAGCGTTAACGACAACGTGACAGCAATGGTAGCGACATCAATTTTTCATAGTTTAGTAATTTATTTGTTAAAAATAAAAGATGATAGTCAGTTTGTCAGGAACAATAAAAGATAATGGTTGATTTGTTATTTTCCCTATAATTAATAAGGAGAGAAGTCCTCGCTAGTGTTCAAAAGTCAATATTTGAGGGCCTCGTTTTACACTTTCGACATGTCGGACTCTTTTATTAAACAGCAAAACTCACTTAAAACCCTCACATATACCAAATTACGTTAATCTCATCTCAACCCGTCTTCGTCCCTCCGTCCTTCCTCTCTCTGTCTCCCCCCCCTCACGGGGAATTTCTCCTAGTATCAGCAGCTTCACCTCCTCTCTCTCTCTCTCTCTCTCAGCATCGCCCCACTTACCTCTGATTATGGACCCCGACTAGATTCCCATTGTTTTCTACTAGCTTTTCTACCATTCTAACGCCGTGTGGCTCCGATTTTCTCCTACAGTCTGCCCTTATGGGCGTCTCGTTCAAGATTTCCAAGACCGGTGCTAGGTTCCGCCCCAAACCTAATCTTCCCCCTTCTGAATTCAACGCTATTGACGACGATGACACCGGGAATTCCATTGACAACACTTCACGAATTTTCTCTTCAAAGCCCAAGGTCAATTATTTCTCCCGTTTAAATCTCTGTTTGATTCGATTGGCGACAATAAATTCTGGTGGATTTGCTTTTAACGCTAGTAAAATTTTGTTTTTGGTTCTAGCTAATGCGAGTGAATTGAACTCGGTACTGGCGATTTTGAGTTTAATTTTGGCTTCTTTCTCGTTAATTTGTTGAAAGAATTTAAGAACGAGAGATTCCGGATTCCTCTGTGTGTTGGTAACATGCAAGTCCTAATTTGTATAAGACTGCCAAATATTGGATGGCCGTGTGGGTTTAGAACCACTTGGCATTCTCTTCCCTTGCAAGCCGGTTTTCACCAATGAGTTTGAGCCAATATGGTTGTCACATAGTTTAGGATTTTTGGTCCGTTTTACTTCTGTGTGGTGTAACAAGTTGTGTGCTTCTTTTTTGCACTTTTCCCTTGTCAACTTCTTTTAGTTTAATAAATATGTATGAAAGATGGTTTAGAGTTATATTTTCTTAGACTTGATATCAAGCAAAGACATGAGATTTAAGGCGTTGATGTGTTTTGTTTTTCCAATCATAGAATTTTTCTTACTCCCCTAGATATAATAGTGGGCAAAGTGTGGTTTTTACTATATAGTCTTTTGTGAGCTACTATACAGGATGTAATGCAATATAATTGGTTTTTGTTTTTCCTTTTTGCCATACAGGTGAAACTAGAAAAGAAAGGCGAGGGTGTCGATGGTACAGTTGGGCCTTCGGTGCTGTCTGATCATTTTACTACAGGTCCGTTGTGTTAAGTTGTTTTTATCACTTCTCATCAACCGTCATTTTTTAAACTTGAGAATGATGTGGCCAGTTCATTTTGCAGAGAATGAAGTATCTTTTACACTCAACCTCTTTCAAGATGGATATTCTATAGGAAAACCCTCAGAGGTTTGTTCAAAAATTGCAAATTAAAAGCTATATATGGCAAACTGAAAGGAGCAATGATTTGTTAGTTTATTTCTTTATATCTTACTTATTGCTATCTGTCTTCTTTGTGATTTCCAGAATGGTACTACACACCAAACAGCCCTACAAGAACTTCCAAAGTCGCCATATGACAGGGCATCTGACATATTATTCTCAGTGAGTGTTTTTTTTTTTTTTGTTACTTGGTGCATCCGTGTCAGCATGTGTGGGCATGCTTGTGTATATAGTTATACTAGCTTCATGAATAACTTTCATTGTAGAAATATTTTGCTTATTAAAATGTTGATGAAGTTTATTAATAAAAGAGAGTGGCAATATTTCCACGTTATTGGCTGATTGATCCACTCGCAAAAAGATGCCAATTGGGTTTATGCCACATTGTTTGTTTTCATCAGTTTCATGATATTTGCATAGTTTTTCATTTTCTCTATTTCTGTGATGTTTTTTTAACTGCATTTTCTCCCTCTTCTTTGTATGTAAAGGCCATTGAATCAGGTCGATTACCTGGGGACATTCTAAATGATATACCTTGCAAATATGTCAATGGAGCCGTTGTATGCGAGGTAAGTTATTTAAGTGCATTTTTCTTTTTGCCTTTATTGAACTCTAGTTCTGAGTGAATTGCTATAACTACAAATCAAAATGTGAAAGAATCCATGAATTCCGTCCATGGCTAAGACATTGTGCGCCAAACATCTTTTTTTGGTCGAGATGTTGTATACCCAATTATAATCGCGCCTGCCACTTCTTTCTTCATCATAACTTTGGTAGGAAGGGATATATTGTGGCCTCCATAATTATTTACAAAAATGTTGATGTAGTTGCTTTTTACTATGTTGGAGGCTGTTTGCCTACCTTTCTTTGAGCTGGTGAATTTTTGTAGTATCTTTTATAGATGAGTAATGCAATTTTTTAAGATACTTTTATGTTTTGTACACTCATTTTTAAGAAGAAATATAAAGTGCAAAAGAAGTATATTTTTAAGTGTTGTGTTTCAACTAGGTTTTTAGGCTATTACATAAAAAGAGATGTCGTTTTAAAAATAATTAGACTCATACTTTATTAATAATTGTCACCATCCCTGGTTATTGCCCATTTTTAGTGTTTTCCTGTTTGCCATTATACTAGATACAAAAATATCCCATCTTTCTATGACCGAGAAATAATAAGCAGTTGTGACAGAAAATATAACTTATTTATCTTATCATTTTAAATTGAATATAACTTCACGCAGTGTGTTTTCTTTATATGTGTGTTGGAAAGAAGAAAAAAGAAACTAGGCTATAGAATGCCAAGAAAGCTGTTTTAAAAGCAAAGATAGAAAGTATGACTTTTTTGAGAAGTTCATTATGACTTATAGCATATCTAGGTTTCTGACATAAGAGGATTGCTTATTGTCAAAATCAATAAGATTGCATTTTTCTGAGCATATTCCATTCAAGATTTTTAGAATTGGCATCCTGAGATTCTGTAGGTGCGTGATTATCGTAATTGTGCTTCCGATCAAGGCACTGGTACTTGCAATGGAATCCCGCTTATTAATAAAGTATCCCTTAGGATGTCATTGGAAAATGTGGTGAAGGATATTCCTATATCAGATGCTTCCTGGTCTTATGGTGCTTTAATGGTTAGTACGATTACTCAATTTAACCTTGAGGTAGATTTTTCCATGTCTTTGCATGGATGCTTATGCCTCCCTTTGTATTGTAGGAAGTGGAGTCTAAGATTCTAAATGCCTTGCAGCCACAACTTTATTTAGATCCTACTCCCAAGTTGGATAGGCTCTACAACAACCCAATGCTCTTGAAGGTAATGCAAAGAACGTAGGACATTTTTTTGTTATTTAGCTAGGAAATTGAAGAGGTTACTCTGTGGATCTAAGCTTTGTTGTGTGTCATTTGCAGCTTAATTTGGTTCATTCTAGTGAACGGAGGAAGAGAATGAGGCAGCTGTCAGAAGTTACTGTCACGACTAATAATAAGATACATGGGAAGAAAGTTTGTATAGATAGGCTGTCTGAAAACTCCAAATACAGGTTGGGAGATTCAGGAATGATGCCTGGGAATGTGATGCCACAGAATGTCAATGAGGGCCTGCCTTCTCAAAATTTAAGTGTAAATGACATGTTCTCGATACAACCAAAGAGCTTTACCCAGGATGCCTCTGGTCATGCTTTAACTATGGCACCTCATCCATCCAGATACTTAATGGGTGTTGGAAACTCAAGAAGTATGTTGGATCATGGGCTAAGTGCAGTTACTAATGCATCAGCAGCTTCCCCTAGTGGGCAAGACATGGTTAATTCGTACACCGACAATGTGAATGGTAGTGTCTCTCTTCAAGGAAAGAGGGAAAATCAAGATGGACAAATGTCATCAATGTCAAATTTTAATAAGAGAATGAGGCCAACTATTACGGGTCTTGATGGAATGCAACTGCGTAAACTTGGGCCTGGGGACACTCTCCATGGATCTGATACAAATTGGAGGAATTCTATTTTGCAGCAGCAAGCAATCACCAGAGGTATCCAGTATTCAAATTCAGGCATTCAAAAAGTTTCTCAGCAAGGCTTTGAAGGGGTTCTGAATCCGGACAATATGGCCATGCAATTTTCTTCAGTGCAACAAGGTGTCAGATATGTGCCGAAGGAGGAGCAATTTGAGATAGAAAAATTGGAGGGATCAGAGCTAAACAGTAAAAACGAAACACAGATAGTGGATATAGATTCAAGTCAACTTGATCCACAGCAATCACGAATTCCGCAAAGAATACCACCATATGCTTTCATGAGATCTACTTTTCCTCAGTCACCATGGAATAATATGAATGCACATATTGAGAAAGACACAAGAAAGGAGGACCAGATACAGAAAAGAAAATCAGCTCAAAGTCCCCGCCTGCCTGCAGGTGCTTTGGCCCAATCTCCTCTGTCATCAAAATCAGGGGAATTCTCCAGTGGTTCGGGTGGACAACAATTAGAAGTTGCTGCAAATAATTCTGCCCATGGAGCTTCACAGAAGGAGAAGGCAGCAATCTCTTCAGTTTCCACGATTGTTGGAGCCCCAACATTAACTTCAAGTGCTAATGACACTGTACAACGGCAACATCAGTCCCAACTTGCTGCTAAGAGGAGATCAAGTTCCCTCCCTAAAACCCCAGCAATGAGTGGAGTTGCGTCGCCAGCTAGTGTAAGTAATATAAGTGCGATGAATACAAACAGTCCTCCAGTGGGAAGCCCTCCTGATCAAACACTGCTTGAGAAATTTTCCAGGATTGAATCAATAACCGCAAGGTACAAATTTAATATTGAACTCATTTATTAATTGCCATGATTCTACTCCTTTTCATGTTCATTCGTTTTTAGTTTTCATTGTTTTATTATTGAACATATAATTTTATCTGCTACAATTTACTGGGGGATAGATTCTACGTTTCTTCTCATGATTAAGGTTTTTAAAAATTTTAAGGAGTCTTGTCTGTGCTACTTCAGATTAATCTCTGATTATGCTGTTTTTGTTTTTAACTATTTTCCTTTCTTGGGATCTTGAATGCTTTTGAACACTCTTAAGCTGCACAGTGCCCGTCTCATGCAGTTTCGGAACTGACAAAGAAGTCCATTTTCCTATTAATGTTTTATGGGATACTCTTTCAGGCATCAACTAAACTGCAAAAAGAAGAACATGGATGGTGACTATATCGTCAGAAATCCAAATGCATATTCCGTTCAGAATCTTGTGGCTCATCTGTCTAATGCTTCCAGTAGTGATGGCTTGAAAGACGATGCATCTACAAGAAAATTATCAAAGTCTCTCATAGGTGGCAGTTTTAATATCTGTAAAAGACGAGTGATAATTTGTTTACAGCCAGAGCGTGTAGTTCAAGGTGTGTATTGTCAAATAGTTGTCATATATCTCATCTTTTGTTTAGATTTGTTTCTCTTCTTCTTCTGAAGTTTCTTCTTTTTTTCTTCCTCTACAGGGAATATTGTTTCTTATAGGTCACGGACTAAGATGATATTGTCAGAGAAAGCAAGTGATGGTACTGTTGCAATGGCTTGTGGAGACGTCAGTGATAATGATTTTTTAGCTGCAGAAGAGTATCTTCCTACATTGCCCAACACTGTGAGTTCTCTAACTTACATGTTTGTGACAATCAACACTATAGAACATAGGACACTTCCTTACAATCTAGGCATTCGAGTCCCTAGCAACTCCCCACAATACTACTCTCATATCCCATATCCCTCCCCAATTATGTATCGTCTTTATGTAATAGACGACTAACAACTACTCTCTTATAACCTCCTACCTCCTAACCTAACATTTTGTTCTTAAACAAGAGGTGCCAACTGAATCCTACCTCATTCAAAATGTTGGGTTTAATTGTCTAGTAAAGAACAAGTCTACCCGAAGTCCGTGCGTTATCATGATTGCCTTGTTGGTCTTAACCGTGCGTCGCAAGTACCGAGTAAAAACATTAGCCTGCTAAAAGTATCTATAAATTCATTTTTTCATGTTGATTTTCCCATTAGAGGGTTCATGGGCAAGCTGTTGGCTGTACATAGGGAGTGATTAAAACTTTGAATTTGAACGGCTTTCGCTACGAATGTGTAGATCTGACGTAATTTTGCAAATTTTTTGAAACAGAATTTGGGAGATTTGCTTGCCGAACAATTTTATTCACTGGTATGTTTTAGGAACTGGTTTGTTCTGCTCCCAATTTGCCTACAATAAGGGGTTCTTGGAGATTAAAAGTCTGTTCATATTCTTATACAGATGGAACGGGAAGGATATATAGTTGAAGATCTTGTTCAACCTAAACCTACCCTCGGGAATTCGTCATCCGCCAACCCATCGTGCTCTTCTGGGCTTCCTCCAGTCAACTCAGCAGGTGACATTCAGCAATATGGAGAATCAGTATCCAGTCAACCATCCAATGAGGTTCTGAAATCAGGCAACAATGGGATGGCATCTATGAACTCATCCCAAAACCTTCTAGCAAACCCCAGGATGCTTCCCTCTGGAAATTCTCAAGCCATGAAGATGTCCGCAGGAGCTTTGGCAGGGGTTTCGTTACCCTCTAGGCCTCCACAACTTGACTCCCAATCTACACTTCAACAAGCGCCACAGCAGCAGCAGCAGCAGCAACAACTGCCGCCACAACATCCGCAGCAACAGAATCAGTACGCTTTGATTCAACAGCAACATTCCCAGTTCCAGAGATCCATGATGCTTGCTCCTAATTCGCTCTCACAACTAAACGCAATTGGGCAAAATTCCAACATGCAACTGGGTAATAACATGACCAAGCCCTCCTCACTTCAACTTCAGCTATTACAGCAACAACAGCAGCAGCAGCCGCCACAAATGCAGAGAAAAATGGTGATGGGACTAGGAACAGCTGTGGGAATGGGAAACATGAATTGTAACATGGTGGGGGGGCTTGGAGGACTTGGCAATGCCGGGGGAGTAATTGGCACCCCAAGGGGACTAGGAGGAACCGGAATCTCAGCACCCATGGCTTCTCTTTCTGGCATAGGCAATGCTGCTCAAACTCCTATTAATTTAAGCCAGGCAGCAAACTTCAGCAATGCTATTAGCCAGCAACTTCGACCTGGAACATTTACTGCAGCACAACAAGCTAATTTATTATCAAAAATTAGATTCGGAAATCGAGCAAACATGTTGGGTGGGCCTCAATCAAACATACCTGGGATGCCGGGAACCAGACCTATGCATCCCACCTCTGCTGGACTTTCATTGCTTGGCCGTGGTGGGAACATGAATCTATCACAACGACCAATGGGGCCGCCGAAGGTCATGAGCGGGATGAATATTTACATGAACCCGCAGCAGCAGTTGCAGTTACAGCAGCAATATCAGCAGCAACAACAGCAAATACAGCAGCATCAGCAACAATTACAGCAGCAGCAAGAAACAACGTCGCCCCTACAGGCAATTATTTCACCACCTCAAGCGGGATCACCTTCCACTGTGGTAATTCCACAACTAAACCAACAAACTCAACAACAACAGCAGCAGACGACTAGCCCACAGCAAATGAACCAGAGAACTCCGATGAGCCCCCAATTGAGCTCAGGGGCAGTCCCTGCTCTTAGTGCCGGAAACCCTGAGGCTTGCCCCGCGAGTCCACAATTGAGCTCTCAAACACTTGGTTCTGTTAATAGTATTGCAAACTCTCCTCTGGACATACAAGCTGTGAACAAAAGCAACTCTGTGGGTAACGCGTAGTTTTCATTCATTGGAATCAATGTTTCTGTTTGGAGAGGAATCATTGTTTCTTTTGAAAAATAGACAATATTTGTTGTCAGTTAGTTGTAAAAATGTAAAGTAGATTTGTGCCTGCTTTTTGTCACATCACTCCTTTGGCGAATGTGCAATAACATTATGTGATGTTTGGCATATCCCTCTGGTCTAAAACCTTCTTTCATTTTGTAATCCACTTGAAGTAGGGATAGAATAACATCACCCGACATTTAACTGCTGCCCAGAAAATAGTTGAAATAGATGATGAATGAGATTTACAAAGCACATGCAGCCTTTCAAGGCTTTTCCAATTGTCTCCTAGCGATCTCATCGATGCTGCCTCTAGTCTGTCGGTCAGTTGAGATATACTCGTGGGTTATGCCATAAACTTGTTGTTGTGGCTTGGTCCATAGTTCCCCTCTTCTCCATCACGGTGACGTGGTTTTCTCTAACATCGTGTAAAAATTTGCAATTTTCTCCGTAATAACAGCTCCCTCGAGCATAATGGCGACAATATTGTCGTTCCGTATGACCCTGTAGAATAATAGGCTGACCTGTTGATTGAAGATGGTTCATTCCTCTCAATGGCCTCCTAGATGGTTGTTCCATATGACCTTGTAGAATAGGCTGACCAGTTGATTGAAGATGGTTCATTCCTGTCAATGGCCTGCTTGATAGTTGTTCCATATGACCAAGTAGAATAGGTGGACCAGTTGATTGAAGAAGGTTCATTCCTGTCAATGGCCTGCTTGGTAGTTGTAGAATAGGCTGACCAGTTGATTGAAGATGGTTCTTTCCTGTCAATGGCCTGCTTGATAGTTGTTCCATATGACCAAGTAGAATAGGTTGACCAGTTGATTGAAGAAGGTTCATTCCTGTCAATGGCCTGCTTGGTAGTTGGCTCGGAACCTTTTGAAAGTGCTCCCTTCCATTTTTCTTTATATTGTCCGCTACGTTTTGAGGAGCAGTGGATAGACTTGGCTGTTGAGGATCCGTTGATTTTCTTGAACTGTCAGAAACAATGAATACTGTTTGTTGAGCTTGTGCTGTTGATGTTCCATTGGATCCCTCCTTTCTTGAAACCCTGATTGATTTGAGATCATGTAAGTTTCTCGACATCTCCCGAGTATATATTTCAAAGAAAATTATTTGAAAAACAAACCTGTTTTTCTTCAGCATTTTCCGATTTTCCTTCTCCAAAACTCGTGTTTCTCTCGCTGACCTTGCACGAGATCCCCTTGAGTGCTTCTCCAGCAAGACTCGCTGCCTATCCCCCTCATTCTCCCACCGCTATTTTAATTAACACAGATAATATTTATTTAATATGGATCGTGAGAAATAATCCAATAGATAATCGACATCTTTGACTATCTACAAGAATACATATCTATGTGGTCTGCCTAAACCTGTCGCAAAGTCTTCATTCTGTAAAGGTTTCGTCCCTTAATTAGAAGGGGATATAGCGGAGGAAGTGGCTTGGTCCCCTTACTCCACAATACTTCAACCTGATCACAACAATAAAAAAAAAACAATCACTTTACAAGAGCAGTGTTCACAAGAGTTTCAATTTTAGGCATTGAACTCCAATAATCAGAACTCATTGGACTCTTCATTTAAAGGCTGAACAAACAACGGCAATCTCCTACAGTAATTGTAATAGCCTGAACTTTTACTCAATCCATTAGTGTTGTATCCCTATCATTAAGGTCGATAAATAGGTACATCTAAAATAATTATCTTTAGCACCGAAAAGGGATTAATAACAAAAAGGATTGTGTTTGTAGTAATTCTGCCGTGGGGAGAGAGTGAGAAAGGAGAAAAGATGAAGAAAAAGCAAAGAAGAAGGAAAAGAAGAGAAAGAGGGCGCGCTAAGAGCCCAAGGACCGTGTTTCTCTTCAAGCATGGGAGATTAAAACGGCGATAAACAATCGATTAAACTGAAGTGAGGGTTAGTGCTTAGGGTTTTGTAATTAGCTTTGGCATGCTGCAGATTAGATATTTTAGGTTCAATCTCATGTATAGTTGGTATACGATGGGAGATTATGATGTTGGCTGAGTTATTTTGGGATTGAAAATGGTTTGGAGTAAAAATTAAAGGCAATGTGTTTGCTGAAAAACCCATATTTTTTGGAAAATTGAGTTGGCAACACAGCGAGGCCGATGTCATGATGGAAAATGCTATATGCCAGCTTTGAGCGCAGGGCAGGGTAACTCGTGGCATTGCTACAACGAGCCCTCGTGTTAGCATACGAAAGCTAAAATTAAACAAGGAGCCATATGGCTATAGCTTTGAGCCATATGATGGGAGAGTGATTTGTACCTTATTTTTCTAGAAGGAAATATTTAAAACCTAAAATGAAAATTAGTCGCAAATTAATTTATTTAGACAAAGAAAATCATACGAAAGCACAGAAAACCCTAGAATCACTCTCGGAATCTATGCAAGTAAAAACACTACTTTTAAACGTTTTGATTGTAAACCCCACATCACTTGGCAAAGAAGATCACATGAAAGCACGAAAAACCCTAGAATCACTCTAGAATCTATGCAAGTAAAAACACTACTTTTAAACGTTTTGACTGTAAACCCCACACCACTAGACATATTATTAAACTATTCTCTTTACGCATAATATTATTTACATATTTCATTGGGACACGCATGTTTAGGCATTGACGTAGAAATACAAAAATATATCATTTGTAGAATATAATGTTGGAATTCATGAAATTATTGGAATTTGGTCGGATGCTTTAACTAGTAAGTTGAAAAACCTTATAGGGTAAGAAAATCATTGGTTGTCGGAAAGCCTCACCGGGTTAAGGAACTAGGTGTGATACTAAATTGATAAAACTTTATGAGCACAAAAAACCACAATTTGTCTTGAAAGTCTCATCCCATGGTAAAGTGGGAATAGAAATTCCAACAGCATGGAACTTTTAAAACATGGAATATAATTAATGTACGTAGCTAATTCATATATACATATGTTTTAGTTGCTGAGATTATTTTTCTCACTTTAGTTTTGTGGGTTAATTTTTAACAGATGGGAAACTAGCAGTCAGCGGATCAAGAAACTTCTAGTTGAGGGCAAACATACAGGGAAGGATACCATAGTTAGATGTGAGACCTTCATATTTAGTTTGTTTAATAGTTTGATGTTAATAATAATAAATGAGGTCGACTTGTGTTGGTTTCAGATCGACTCAGGCGACTTTTGAAATTATTTGGATTAACTTTGAAGGTCCAGGATGAATATGGTTTGGTTCGGATTAGACTTGCTTGGATCGATTTTCTTCTTCTCTTATGTGTCACACACAAAGAGAGGGATCCTCTTTGTCAATGTGGTTTTTCAATTGGGTGGTTGAGTTTTGCTCAAGCATTCATCAGTGGAGATCCGGCTTGTCATTGAAGCTCGACTAGAAGGGGTTGTCGTTGAATGTCTGTATGAGAGAAAATTTTCGCAAAGAAGGTCCCAACGGTTGTTCGAGGTCGTGATTTCAATCTCTCTATAGTTTTTGACTAGGTTTGAGCGGTGTGTGGTGGTCGGAGCAGTCTATGGGAGTTTTCAGAGTTGAAGGTTTGAGTTCTCTATTGTTGCTCAGCCTCTACTACTCTCATCATCTCTGATAAGAGAGTTGGATGAGTTTTCAGACTACGTTTTTGGAATGCCTTCGAATTTTAAAGGTGAGTACCTGCTCTTTTAGGTGAAGCACCAATTTATAGAGGATATAAAAATTTTCATCCTTTTAAAAATTTTTGCACCAATTTATTATGCTTGCGTGGCATGCAGGTGTGAGCATTTTTTTTATACATACATAAATATTAGGTTGCTATATGTACACTTTTGACACTAGGGTGGTTAGATGGTAATATTTTAAGGATAGGACTAAGTATTAGCTCTTACAAATGAGGCTTTTTGGTTTGCTTTTAGTGGTATTTTACAATACAGGTGTGGACCACAAAGGGAATGACAAAACTACAAGAGTGTGCCGACATAGCAGATGAAGGCATTTTTTGTATAGTGGATCGTGTATTCTAGGCCACTATAGATGGGTTAATAAAACACTTAGACGGGATATCTACTTCATCTATGTCTTTGTTCTGACTTAGCTAATTTTTTTAAATTTCTAGTGAAAAATCAAACTTGTTAATGGGGATGATATCTAGAGGGGATGATATCTAGTTTATCATTCTTCCTCATTTTGATTGAAATAGCAGATATTTTTAAATTTCTAACAAAATTAATGGCACTCACAGTAAACGTGTGTTGTTGTTTAGTAGCACCATAGCCTTCCTTAACAATGCGGCCAACAATAGTTCTTGTGCCACATGGAGGACCAGTGGCACTCCTGGATGCTAAGTTGAACCTGAAAAACTCAAACCAGACAAAAATGATGAGTGGATGTGGAGAAACAATTAATAAGATAGGATCCTTAGTGCAACAGTCTAGAATACCTATGACTTACAGGTAAATTTATAGACAAAGTTTGTAGCTTTTTATCTATAGAAGTCATCTCTCTTATGAACTAGACAAAACAAGAACTTACATCTCGTAAACATTTTGTTCAAACATGACAACATCGCCAGCGCACGCATCACCTGAAAAAGCACAAATACAGTATTGCTCTCCACATTTTAGAAAACACGGGATAAATAAAACACAAAGCAAATTTAAAAAGATAACTTCGCTGTTAATATATTATAAATATTTCAGACATTACACAGCTCAATGTTTAACTCTTAAACAATGGAAGTTCATATCGAAAATGCAACACATATCAGTTTTCTCGAAGCAGTCTACTATCAAACTTAAGACTCACCAGTACAATTCAACACAAAGCTCGATACTGGATATTTCTTTTCACCTCCAGCATTTAGAATCCTGAAAGCAGTTAGAGAAATTTTAGAATGATACAGCATTATCTGTTTCTTAGTATCCATTTCTGCTATGAGAGCGATAGAGCTTACTCCAGATGCTCCTTAATACGCTTAACTAGCGTATTTTTGTTTCCACTCAATCTCAGTCCGTTCTTCCTCAAGTACATCTTGCATTGGTCTAGTTTGAGTTTCTCTGTCTGGCCGGCTGCCATGGTAGAACGAGAGAAAATTTGTAAGTAACAGAGAAACCTACAAAGACATCATTACCTAGTGTTTCCGCCAAAATAAGGCTCCATAAATTTACATGTAAATGTTGATTCGTGCACTGACCTTCAACGATCATTTTTATTTTTTCTAAGTATTTATCATCCATGATGTCAAGCTTTGAAAAATCAAGCACAGTCTCATTTGAATCTGTCTCTTCCAGTTTCAGCTTTGTCTCCTCGACAGTCCTGCAAGTACACAAATACCGACCTTGAGATCAAGAGGCGCATAATCGAAGAAACGTTTAACACAGGAGAAAGTATCGGCCAAAAACTGACGGAGTTTTCGAGTTCTTGATTGGATGTCTCGTAAACTTAGCAACCGTTTCGTCAACAACGCAGTAACTGGGGTCTCTATCGGAATCATCAGAATCAACGTCAGAGTCAAAATCTGCGTCGTCGCTATATTCTTCTTCTTCTCCTAGAAATTGAGGATTCAGAAATGGCTGGCAGATCATCATCGGCGAATATGTCGAAAAAAAAAGGAAGTGAAAAAAGAAAAGAAAAGAAAAGAAGGGATACCGGAAACGGAGTAGTTGTACTCGGGAGAAGCAAAGAGAAAGCAGTCAGCATCGAGAATCTTCTGACGGCAACCCTGGCCGTTGAGCTCCAAGTCGGCGTTCGA
This sequence comes from Begonia loranthoides, assembly GCA_022433065.1. Taxonomy (NCBI): domain Eukaryota; kingdom Viridiplantae; phylum Streptophyta; class Magnoliopsida; order Cucurbitales; family Begoniaceae; genus Begonia; species Begonia loranthoides. The sequence continues at coordinate 257,178 of CM039472.1, read as the reverse complement.
CATAGGCAAGGGAGAAATGTCAATGTATTCGATTTCAATGCCGTTGATGGATTGCTCGGAATTCTAGATCGCTACCTCCTGGGGCAGGAGCGATTGGTTGTAATTCCTAAATTGAAAATATTTGAAACTGCGAGTGCCAACGGTCCTAAATAGAAACTGCGAGGGTAAAATATGGTCAAAATATTATCTTGATGGGCCTACAATTGAAATGTGGGCCCAAAACTCCAAATAGGCCCACATTACTCTTCACTTCAGTCTGTCACAACCCACGCATAACTACGAGGAGAGGGGAGATGCAAACACTCGAAGAATTTGAAGAATGGGAGTAATGCAAACCGCACCGTCCCAAGTGTAATGCGTGTAAACTCGTTGTCACCACATTGAAATTGAGGGTGGAAAATGTGCTGGTTTATAAGTGGGTACCTATCGTTGTCTGTATGACACGTTTTGGGTTAGGATTATTGGGTCCTGGACAGAGAACAAATCCGTAAAGGTTAATGGGGAACTTAAAAGCAGACAATATCATGCGACAAAATAGTACCCACTCGTAACATTGATTCTCTTTCTCCCTTCCCGCTCTCTTTTCTCATCTTCTTCTCTGTTTTGCTGAAGAACTGTCGTCCTCTCTGGCTCTCTCTATGGCTATGTATGACATGTTTTGAGTTAGGATTACTGGGTCCTGGACAAAGAAGAAATCCATAAATGAGGAGCCCAAAATATAGAATATCATGCAACAAAATAGTACCACTTGTAACACTGATTCTCTTTCTTCCTTCCCGCTCTCTCTTCTCACCTTCTTCTCTGTTTTGCAGAAGAACTGTCGCCCTCTCTGGCTCTCTCTATGGCTATGAAAATATACGATTTTTATTGATTGGATCCGACGGCCTACTACAAACAAGAAACTCATAACAACATCGCTCTTCTCCGACTCTCGACAATCTCTCTCCACCAACATCACAGGCTTCACAGATTCAGATTATACAACCACGTGAAGACAAATAAAGAATGCTTCTACGCTACCAAAATCACAATAACATTTGAAACTGTGTTTGTATTATTACATATTTCAACACCATGACACTCTGTCGGACATAGCTACCTAACCATAGTCGACCGGATGAATAATTGGGCGAGCAAAAGACAGTATAATTTTTCATAATGCATATATATTTCTTCAAATCCCAACTCAACTTCTTCCCATATAGTAAGCATTTCTTTACGTGCAGCTTCCTATATTACCTGGGCTTGGATTCACTTCCCTTGCTTCGAAAGGATGAAAGAGAGAAGAATGATCTTGGCGCTGCATGATAACAAGTACTTCACTGTCAGTAAATGCAAGTTCTTTGTAAGAAAAATCTAAACTCTTAACTCCTCAACCCGCCTGGATAGTGCCCTTGAGATTTATTTAGTGGTTTACAAATCTATTGATACAGAAGATGGATGGGTGTAAGAAATGAACAATAACTCGCCTTTTAATGAGCTTCCAGACATATGATCATCCCTTAGCTTAAAGGTTGCAGGCACAGCTGGAATGGAGCTTTGTAATGCTACTGCAACAAGTGAAATAAGGAAAGTAAACAAAAGGATTTTAAACGTCAAAGATGAAAAATGGTAATCAAGATATGCATCAACACTAATTAAGTGTACATTACCCTGTTCACTGAACAACTCGCTTTCGTGGAAGCTATCATCGGCAGGACCCTGAAAGAATCCCATTCTTGACTTCCTCAAGTCTTCTGATGACCGATTTGCTGGATCTCGACCATCTTCGGCATCATCATCGCCCTCGGATGTTGTAGCCGAGATCCAGTCAACATAACTCTCTGTTCCACGACTTTTTCTTCCAAATTTTAATAATCGCTTGAACCCCTTGGTCATATCCTTGCGCGATTGGCTGGATGAGTTAAGAAGAAGAGTCGGTTTATGGGCGCTTCCCCATTTCTTCCTCATTCGAGCTGCCTCAGCCTCTGTCTGCATGAGATTATGAGAATTCCAAGATGCAGGACTCCCAATGGGTGAGTCAACAGAGGCATCAATATCTGAATTCTCAAGATGGTAAGAAAATGGATGGTGTAGCCGTGAATTCCATGAAACGGGGCTCTCCCCAGGTGAATCCAGAACAGATCCTATTTTTTGGAATGTTGAAGGAACCACAGAGGGTAATTCAGCCATAGAAGCAGGATCCACCTGAGAGAGAGACCTCATGGACTCGCCATTTTCAGATCCAGAAATACCAGACTTGTCAGATTCTTGACTCATTCTTGGCTTTTCATTATCAACTATGGCAGCTTTGGCTGCCATTACATCAAGGTCGACTTCTTCCTCTCCCTCTTTGGCCATATTTACTGGATCTTCCATCTCGACTCCAAGTTCATCGTATTCTTCATCGTCTTTTGAAATATCTAGTGTCGAAGCTTTCAGCTTAACAATGCTTGCTCCAGCACTAGGACCCACGCCATAACCCTTCCTTAGGAAACGTTTTGACTCCATGCTCTTTGCATGTTTGTCATATATACTATGTTCAGCCTGTTCCTGATTGAATTTCAAAGATCCTAGAATCATGTCAGAGTTAAACTCAACAGACATGGCAGAACCTTTTTTCAAAGACTGAGTCCATCGAGCCTTCTCTTCCTTGATGGTTGGATCTTCAATGGTATTCTTGCTTCGTGTATTGGTTCTGGGCGATGGTCGATGCATTGTTTTGCTGAGTCCAGATGGCTTAGTGTTTTCTTTCCTCAGATCAGAGAAGTTAGGAACAGACTGAGCGAGATGATTTTCAATTTGTCCTCTACGCTTTCCAGAGCTTGGGTTAGAAGCTTTGGAAACTGACTGAGGAGCAGGAGATGTTGTGGTTCGAGGGGTGGATGTCGACAAAGTTCTGTTGGGAAGAACCTTTTTAATCTGGGTACTTCTAGAAGCACTATCTCCTAAATACGAATCACTAAACAATCTATCTTCTCCGTGACTCTTCTGCTCCATAATATCAGGAGTATCTTCATCCTCCTCACCATGAGTCGAATCTATCGGCTGTAATACAGAAAACAATGGCGACATCATTTGATCAAAATAACAACTCTCAACATTAATCATTTTCGCGCTTAGATCAAAATATCAAAACAATGAAAACAATTACCTGTTCTCTCTTCATACTTGGTCGATAATTAAAGGATCGAACTTTCTCTGCCCGTCGCCGAGCACTAGCAACTGAATCTTGCTTAGTCATAGAAGATGAAAACTTGGACTTCATCTCGGCTTTACTCTTCTCAAGTGTATCCTGCATGGCCTTCATCTTGGCTTCCTTCTCTGCTCTCCGGGTAACCCATTCTTCCCTCAGCTTAGCATCTCTTTTCTGAACGTATTTGTCGTAGAATTTTCCTCTAGAATTATCTGAAAGACAAAGCTCAGAATAATTCTGCCTCAATGCTTCAACTTGCTCCTGGTCTACAACAGTTTTCATTGGTGGAGTTGCAAAAGAAATTTCCAATTTTCGAGGAGTATCTGTTGATTCAATTACACCATGTCTCTCTGAGAACTGTGAAGGAGCATTCAACTGTGGTGCTGGTTTTCTGTACCGTGAAGCAACTGCCTGTTCTATCTGCACCTCACCATGCTTGCTTCTCCTAGCAGAACCAGATTGATCACCAGGGACCCGAAGCTTATGCTCAGCAAAAAGCTTTTCAAGCTCATCTGCCTTCATTTTTAGCTCATCATTGAGCTCCTGATTCCCCTTAGCTTGTCTTACTCTTTGAACTTGCTCTAAGGTTTGAGTCGAGAAATTAAAAGAGCTTTCTTGGCTCTCCATTGCCTTTTTACCTTGAAAATTTAACTTACTATTGACATAAACTGAACTGCTTTCTTCTTTCATAACTTGTGACTTCTTCGTAGGCTCATGATCAGTAGAAACTGGTTTCTGCAATTTCATTTTATGAACTCCAGAATCATCTACTTTGAGATATTGCTTATTTGATGATAGGTCTTTTTCAGCCACCTCAAGATCTTCTGTGAAAGATCTCCACTTGGTCTGAGGAGCCAGTTGATCACCCTCGCTCCCGTTTAACTGATCAGAAGAAGATCTTTTCTGTTTTGGACCAATAACACCATCATATTGCCCTGAGAGTGATCGAGAATGCCTTCGGAAACCCCCCATACGTGATGGAATTGCAGGTTGACCAGATGTATCAGTCCTTGCCTTGCCCACAGAAGTCCCAATCTGAACCGCACCCTGGCTTTTGACTCCACCATCTTCATGAGCAGAAAAATCTATCAACTCTCCTTCGCCTCCCACACTATCATCTTTAAACTCGGTGTTCTTTTCTTCAAAATTTATAGGGGTCAGAGAATTTTTCTTCAAGCTTCCCTGATCACTAAGCTCCACTGGCTCTGCTCTACCAGTAAACTGACTGACTTGGCCCTGAGAAGGTGCCTGGTTCTTCCAACTACCCAATGCCAATGTCCTCGCCTCATCTTTACCGGGATCTCTAACACCAGTAAGCAATTCAGCTCGGCCTTGCTGCTCACTGTCATTTACTCTAATAGAATCATAAGTAGGCTCAATCTTGGACGAAGTCCCCAATTCATTGGAAGACTTCAGATTAGTATCCTCAGATGTGCTGGAAAAAGTGTTTGATTTGGACTGTAAAACAGAAGAAACCGAGGAAGGTGTGCACAAAGGGCTTTCCACATCCTTCTTATCACCACTCAAATCGATGCTCATATCACTCATGCCACTCCATCTTCTCAAAACTGCTTTCTCAATGACACTCTGCTGGGATGAAACATCAGAGGAGAGCCTTTTTAACTCGACAGATTTTCCAACAGTGGGTTTGTTACCACCACTGCCACTAAAATTTTCCTTCTGCTTGTTTTCAAAGAGGTTGATGCGATCCTGGACACTAAGTCGCCTAGCCGGTTGACTTGCTGGAGTCAGGGCTGATTCGGATGGAGCCTCCTCTTTGTTCTTCTCTTTCGTAATGTCACCAATGGCTTTTCCATTGGAAACATCCTTCAGGCTGATGTGATGTTGGGTTTGAGAAGTGGGAGCCTGCTGGGGAAGTTGATGCATGGAAAGCCTTGATTGGTCAGGGTAACTTTGTTGGGTTTTAAGTGCTGTACTTGGTTGTGATTCGCGCTTATTTTCAGTTTGATCGTAGTGGCTAGGGTCATTACAGTTTTCGATAACATCATCAATGGACATGTCAGACCCAAATGAAGATCTGACAGCTTTATCAGTGACCCTCGGTTTCCATGTTTTGAGCAGGTCTTGCCTTCTTTGGCTCAGTGAGATAAAACTGGTACAAGCATCACTGCAAAATATTGGAATAGGGATTACAGTTCTAGAGAGCACATTTACTAAGTCAGAAAGTAAATAATTATCTCAAGATAAGTTAGAAACTATTCGCATGTGATGCTGTGACAAATATACCAATTTTTTACTGTAACAATAGTCTTCTTTTCTTAGCTTTGGTATTATCATAATTGGCTTCACATTTCTTTTCATTCCAATTAGGACAAAGATGACTTTTCTATTTCATTTTGACTTGGCGTATTAAACATAGATTTTCACATAGATCTTACTGTAGGCGATGTGCACCAAACCGATCCGCAAAAAGTTGAAGATCAGAAACCGTGTCAACATTCAAACCAGCTGCAGCTGCACGATTACAAGCTGAGGCGAAGTCCTGCTTAACTGCAGCAAGTCGTACATCAATGGCCCTTAGAAGCTCCTTCCTGAAAATTTTGCGAAAGTTAGTCTAGTTTCATATATGCAGACAGTGTGGTCTCAACAGATCAAAGTATCTTCTTTTAATAAGTGATTCGTTACAATCAATGCACCAACATTATATGTGTAGAACTCAAATAATATTGATGATGCAACGCATTGATGTTATCTAGTCTATTTGAAGTTCATGCATAGCTCTTACTCTAGGATCATAAAGTGAAGTCTACCATCATAATCATCTCTCTCTTTAACAAAACCTTGAGTAGTTGACTACCATACCGATGTGGAATTTACATTTTCAATGAAATGAGCACTAAATAAAATGATTTACGAACTGATAGGAACTACACTTTTGTTGAAGAAACTCATCCATTCACACACACTTCCAGGCTTTCGAAATCTTGAAGTCTTTCTACAAAATATTCATCCTCCCCCAACTTCTTTTTCTTCGTTTTTAACTACTTTTTCAACTCATTAACTACTCAACGGTTACAAAAACCATCCAACATTCATTAACTACCCAACAATTATAATAACCACCTAATAGTTATTAACTATAACTACTTTTTATTAGGCATTCTAATCACGAACATGAACTATTTGTGCAAGCAATACTTCACCAAGCATTTCGAAAAATATAATTGAGATGTCTATGCTCTTCAAACAAGCAAAAAAGTTAAGAATGTTACTTTGTTGCATCAGCTGAACCTGTGGAGCCAGTTCCATCTATGTCTGAGATAAATAGTCATGAGTCATATCAGCATGTTATTCGTAGCTTTGCTTAATGTGTATGTAAGATGGCCATAAAATTAAACTTTTAATAAAAGTAATAAAATATAGTGAATGAGAAGGCCAAGAATCCTCAATACTAACATTCTTAATAATACAATTTAGCACATTAAAAATGAGACAGTCCAGGGAATGAATAGACACTGTTTGGTCCACCTTTTTGTGGGATAGCCAAATTCAATCCCAGCCACACAACGTCCCCTCAAATATTTTATTCTTCTTTCTTAATCTTTCTTACACCAGGACTCTGCAATTCTACTATAATTCCTTTTTTGTTTTCAAGAGCTAGAAGGATGATATGCGACATAGGCAATACTATGAAGAAGCTGGCCCTTGTAATCAATGAATAAATATGATTTACAATGAATCAAACTAAAAAAATTTGAACATTTTTCAAAACATGTGTCGCTGCAGATCAAAACTTATGAGAAGAAAGAAAAAGCTCTTGATGGCCTTTGGCATTGTTAAGAGAACCAATAACTGTAGAATGTCATAAATGATACAAACACCCACAAAAAGAGAAAAGAACCTCTTTCAAAATCACATTCATCACGAATTGCATTGAATGCACAAGAATTGAACAAGAGCATTAAAAATTGAGTGCTTCATTTTTCAACAGCATCTTCACATTCTGTTTACTTCGCTTTATCCATGCACAGTGAAAAGAAATTACAGATGAGATGAGTCAAATGAACTTGTATTACGGACAATGTACTTCATAAATATAACTGAGAGAATTTACCAAAAAAGAGAGCAAAATGTAGCATCAGTGAAATGATTGACAGTTATTACTAGTTGCAAAGAATATGCGTCAATTATTAAACTCAAAGTCGTAAGGAAGATTTTAAGCTTGTGTTTTCTTATAATTACACGGATTAAGATTGCATCATAGAGGAATTCAATGTCAACTAAAGGTAACAAAGCATACCAAATGCCCCAACATGCTGACCTCCTGCACCCTAGTGCACAGAAGTTCTCAAAATCAGTAACTAAACCAAAAAACTTTTTTTAAAAAAATCCACGTAGATTCTAATTTAACCAAATTAGTAGTTACCTGGGAATAAATTCGTTGGGCTCCTTCCAGCTGGGACATCTCTGCATCAAACGTGTTGACCAACTCCAAAATCTCTGGTGTGCTAACAAACCTCACAAACCTGCAAGTGGGAGATGACAATAATGTCAGCAATGGTTTCCTATACTTAACCAAGTCCGCTGAAAAATTGAAGAAATTCAAAGCTAGAAAAACATTCACCTTTCAAGAGTTCCTTTTGTGAACCATCTCTCAGTACTTCTATGTTTCTCGACCTCGAGCTTGATTAGATGAACTGCAAGTGTAACCTTCTCTTCCACAACCTTTAAGTGAGTTATGAATGGTTTTACAGAGCCTGCTGCTAGCTTCTCAGTGTTTCCATGACTATAAACAACCAATTCACATCTGCCGAACATGGAAAACGCATAAAACATAAATATAGAAACAAATTTTCTGATGGTTAGGGTAGTAAGACTATCAAAAGACTTGAGAAATGTTGTAACCTGGAGCACCTCGGGGATAGCTGAAATTCAGCATAATCTAAAGGTGTCTCAGATTTCATTTTTCCTTTCGGCTAACTTGTATTATCACTGCCACCAGCACTTCATAAATCCAGGTTTAATTCTTCTCGATCCTGAGAACTTTGCATATAAGAAGATTAAAATCCTGCAAAAATAACTAAGAACTTCAAAGCCGTAATGAAAGTTCTGTATGAAGTAGAAGAAGTTAAAGCGCAAAATTAAGACGAGTGGGAAGAGAATTATATTACTTGGGACTAAAACTAATTTCCAAAAGAATATAGAATAGATGCCCAACCGCTCAAGCTTAGTAATTACGTCCAACATCTGTTATAATGTAGCACTTTTTTCAATCCTGAAATTCTTTCCTTTGCCAAACACCGAATCAACTATAGCTGTCACCCATTAGCATTGCACAACTTAAGGGAGACTCATCTTAGATCTGATCCAAAGCAGATGAAATATAAACCCAGTAAACCAAATTCAAACGTCAAGCCAATAACCAAGATGGGATATATGCACATATGATACAAAATATCGCATTTCACGTACGGATAAAGTTAGAAGTATGAGTGAAGAAAATCTAAACGACCGTACCATTTTAAACACATAAGGGAAGGCAAAATGCGAGGCAGATCGTCAAATTCAGAGGCATACCAGACGGGTCGATCTGGGAGATCTCTGATTGCTCACTCGGATCCTCTGATTCGGAAGAAAGCCAGTATGGGTAGCAGCAACATTTAGCTTTCTTCTCCGATACAATCTTTGCTTTGTCTGTCCCACTCGAAAGATAAAGCTTTTTCCATTTTCTGCTTTTGGCTAAACAATGATTAAGGATTTAAGAAAACCCTAACGATGACAATGTGAGCTCTGATTCACACATTTGTGAAGCATGTATATTTCTCTTCTCTCTCTACACCCCCTCTCCAAGAAGAAGAAATATGCAGGAGAGAGAGAGAGAGAGAAAGAGAGAGAGAGAGAGAGAGAGAGAGAGAGGACTGTTGTTTCAAACACACAACGAAACTCAAAATTTGGAAAATCTCCAAATCAGTTGGCAATTTGGCAAAATCAATTTTTTTTTAACTCAAACTCAGACTCAGTGAGCCACTTAGATATATGGATGGAGTCGAGTATGAATTACCCATTCTACCCTTGCGCGCTCCTAGTCGACATGTCGTTGTTCCCTAGACTGCTTAAAACAACTTGCAGACTGACTGCAGAGGAAACAAAAAAAGTTGGCCACAAAATACAATTCTCGTGCGAAGAAGATAAACTGGGCCTTGGGGGGGTGGGTGGGTGAGTTTGCTTGCTCTGAGCTTTTGGGACATTACAGAATGTGAGAGACATAAATCTAAACACGACAACAATTAGAGTTTCTTGAAATTTGCAGCATGCCTATGGATCTTAGGTTTGCTCGCGAGGAAGAAGATGAGACAATCAATGGCAATTAATACCAGGTAGGGTAAGATCAGCATAAAAGTCTTAATCTTTTGAATTAGGAGAGCGGTACCAGAATGAAATTTGAAATGGGTTTCCTCGGAAAATCATAATTATAATTAGGTGGAAATGCGCCATTTCAAATTAGGATTTGATTGAAGCATCTGAGATGTTGTAGATCCTATCTCGCTTTCATGGTAGATATTCCCTCATCTCCCATTCTAAACTAATCGTCCCCTGGAGTTCTGTGTCTCTCGTCTCTCAGACTCAGAGAAAGCCATTGAAGAGGACCTGACTGACAAATTTTAGGGGTGAGGGGCCAGACGGTGACAGAGAAACCGGAGGAGGTCAGGCATGTGCTCAATCTTCTTTCTGACGATTGTGCTTTTGTCTGCAATGTCAAATTCTATCACGCAACACTTTTCCTGGATTTTCATTCCATGAATGTGTCTTCACCTTGAGGCTCCATTGATGACTATCTTGACTCTGGCTACTACTCTGCTTCTATCAAAGCAGCCATAAAGAATAACACGCCTTTCTCTCTGTACTAAAAAAGACCGCAGGAGATCTGGTAAAGTTGGTGTGAGAAGCAAGCAGAGGCAGAGCAGCCATGGGAACATACACAATGTTATCGTAAAGCTCAATACTTCAGCAATGAAATCATAGCATAACAAGCTATATCAATCCACAATGTTCAACTTCGTGCATTAAATATCAAGGAACTGGTTTTCATTATGTTAATGAATTAAGGGAGGGAGAGACTCACCCGACATACACCCAGAAATCTAAAGCTTCCAGTCTAAATTTTCATCGTCTTCTTCACCCACAAGCTAAATCTATTTGCTGCTATGACTGTTATTTGATTTTTTCTTTTACGATGACTATTATTGTCAAACCTTTTTCCCGTGTCTCAACTCCGAAATTTCCAGCTGGGTCTTGAGAAAGAAGCGCATTCTCTGCAACTCGAGCTCAGTCATGAACTTCATTCTTTGTTTCTCTAGCTCCACCAACTGCCGTAGCTTGGCACTCTCCGCCTGCTCGTATGTGTCCCCGAATTTCAGTATCGCCTGCGTCAATTCCCTCACAGCATTGTTACTCTCCTTTTCTCTCGCTCCATTTTTCCCCTTCGATACAGCTTCCGCCCCCGCCAAATTCAGAGCCACTTTCACCTTCGATTCTTTCTGAATCTCAACCCTCTTTCTCTCGTGAATTTCTGGTGGAAAGCTATCCATTGATGCAGGAGATATCTCCGTCTCCGACCCCGAGGACTCTGAATCAGCTCGTCCGCGTTTGCGGAACTGCATAGTCCGACTCTTCAATCCCTTCTTTAGCTGCGGAGTGCGAAGACCTTGGTACTGCTTCACCTGCCGAGTCCCAACCGGAATCCCCACAGGCACTTTATCAGTCTTCAAAGAAGACGTAGCTACCGAAACAGTTAAAACTCCAGAGGAGCCGGGAGTTCTGGCCGTCGGGCCTATCAATTGCTCCATTTTTTCAAAAAAGGGCCAATGACTGGGGACTCCATTAGCAACAATCTTGGCCTTCTCCTGCTTGTACTTCTTCTTGACCGTATCGATCCGATTCTTACACTGAACATCGGTTTTTGGCGTCTTCATATAGTCATCTCTGCCACTCACTACATCAGCAACCTCTTTCCAGTGCTTCTGCTTCAAATTTCCTCTACTCAGCTCCAAATACCTCTCTCCCCAAGCATCTACCAACACCGCAGTGGCATCGTCGCTCCAACAATCTTCTCTTCCACCTCCACCGCCCTTTGGTAGTTGATTAGGAAGAGTCAAGTTTGCCGCATTCGGCGACGAAGGCGGAGGCGCCGCAACAGTGACAGTTATTCGGCCGTTGGACAGTGGAGATGCCGGGGAACCACTTTCCGACGATGGGGGCGACTGGATCTCATCTTCTTCTTTCATTGGATGGTCAATCCTCCGTACAGGAGGCTGAACCCCACTTTCCGAGAAAAACAGAGACGAAAAGAGACTCAGCAGCTCATCGACAGATGAGAAAAATGGTGGGTATGGAAATACAGAGGTTATCCGCCAATCTGAAAATTGCGGAGAGAAATGCTAGGGAGAAGGTCCGTTAGGGTTGGGGTTTCACAGTTAAGCGGCGACTATATTGAGGAGGATCTGATCGTTTGGTTTAACGAAATCCCAAGTTTATAAGCCCGCCTGACGTAAAAGGGCGTCGGTGAAGATGAGGAGGACACGTTGCAGAAGTGGCGGGATTCTATTGGAGGTGATTTACTCCGGTGGGAGGGTGGCGCCGGAGGTGGTGGTTGTATGATAGCCTTGTGGTCCAACCTATGACATTATTTATCGAAGGTACTCTCTTTTATTACTTTTAAATTTTGATAGGTGTCATTAATATAATATAAAAAAAATGACAACAAAAAAAAAAATATATATATATATATATAATATTATTGTCACGTTTGTCATTAAATACTTTAATATTGAGTCACGTTGAATTATCTACTAATCTGTTGCGGTTGAATAGTTTAAAAAAAATTAACTTTATAATATTAATATCTCACAGTGGATCATATACGACCTGCCACGAGTTGATAATAAATAGCGACTGATTAATACTAATATGTCGCGAGTTGACTATAAACCCTGGTAGATTTAATACTGATCTGCTACGAGTTAACTTTAATAAATGAAAAACACGTGTTTCGTTAAACAATTTAAGCAACTTGTGTATAACTAGTCTTCACATATTCAAGTAAATTGAAACACGGTCGATCAAAAAGTAAAATGTTAGCTCGGAAAAATGTTGCTAGTTTTACAATTTCGTACTAATTAATTTTTATTTATCATCAACAACCTAATTATCAATTCCATTACAATCATATTATGTACATGTACATCACAACTGTAAACCAAATTACCAATTTTATTACTACCATATCATGCATAGACAAAAACCAAATTCCGTTACAACCATATCATGTACATGTGCACTAAGAATCGGTGTACTCTAACCACATTAAGTATTTGTATTGTTTCTTGAGGAACATCCTTCCTAGCAGGCATCACATTGCATTTTTTAGGAGCGCATCTTTTCTGGCAGACATCCCTCAACTGATGTTTTGGTGAGTTGACAGCGAACCACAAAGTCCTCTGCGACACTGGAAGCAATGTTGGAGTAGAGCTTAACGGCGATGTTATGAAAGTTAAGTACTACGATTTTCTTGGCGAGCAATACAAAAGTTTTCCTCTGCATCTTTCTTTTATCTTCTTTGTGGAAAAACAGAGACAAATAGTAATTCTCTTATGGACAAGAATTTTTCATAGTTTAAGAATTTAGTTGTTAGTAAAATTTCTTTAGAGTTTAACTTGTCGTTGACTCTAAACTATAAGGTCTGTGATGTTAATTTTCATATCATATAGTATAAATAATCAAAATAATTTATTAATTACACTCATCAACATTTATAAGGTCAAAAACTAAAAATATAGATTAGTAATAAAAAGTAATTTATTAATATCGACGTTTTCTGTTAAAAAACGTTGTTATTCTTCTGCAAAATGTTGAACGTTGTCTTTCCACTGCTGAAAGTAGATCCCTCAAATAGGAATCATGAAAGACAACTTTTATCTGCATCTTTTTTTTGTCTTCTTCGTAAAAAAAACACAGATAAGTTATGATTCTCTCATGGACAATACAACAATTCTAAATCATCTGACATCTAAAACATATAGTATTAATTCTTCTTTACTGAAAATCTCCGAAATTATGAATTATCGATAAATATTAATTTTCATCCATTGTAATTTATTGTAGAAACATAGAATAAACGTGGAATTATTTTGGTAGGATTATTCTTGGGAGAATTAACAAATCAAACATAGATCGATCACAGCCAAGTGGATCAACTTGTGTGGGACCGGGCCCACTCCCAAAGTAAGGCTTCTTCCACGTCATCATCTTATCCACTAATCCTCTTCCCTGTTCCGCCGCTAATACAAGTTCACTCTAAGTCCGTCTCTCTTATTTACAAGATGGCACTGCTCCTAAGAGAAGCTCAGACTCCATAGCCATGGCCGCCGGAACAAAGCCTCACCTTCTTCCTCCTCTTCCTTCCTTTCCCTCCCTCCTGCTTCCCTTCTTTTTCACCTGCCTGCATCATCTTCGATCACCAACATAAGTTCATCCAAAGCAAAGTGGAGAGATTAGAATGAAGAAAGCCTGAAATTGGAGTGTTTTGAGAGAGATGAAACTAACCCCCATGGAGAAACTTTGAATATGGGTGGCGGAGTTGAAAGAATCATCTGCGTTCGCCATGCGCGGACTCATTTCACAGGAGTTCCTCTTGTTGGTTGACCCACAAGTCTCTCTGTAAGAAGCGTACGTCATTGACGAAGAAGCAGAGCAAAAATTTTGAGGCTTTAATCCCAGCTCTTGCTTCTGCACTTGAAACATTTCCTCAAACAGCTCCTGCAGTTTCTCAAAGCTCTCCTCTCCATTCGGCTTCGATTGCTCCATCATGCCCAACATTTCGTTCAAAAATTCACCCATTTCCTGCCCCCCAATAAGAAGAGACACAGACTTTAAGTGTTCATCTCAAATTTCGAGTCTAATACATTTGATTTAAAGAGTGAAAAGGAAATCTCATCAATGGGAGAAGCTGAAAATGTTAGTGCGGGGAAGGGGGCTCCAGATAAGAGTAAGACGTTGGAAATTGAATTGGACAAATCAGAGAGCGAGGAGACGGGCAAAGAAGCCAGGAAGAAACTTACAGAATCATCGTCGTCGTCGCCATCGTACACTCCCACGTCGTACATCATCCTTTTGTTTGCATCCGACAAAACTGTAAAAAGTTTTTTATTTTTTTGGTTTTAGAACAGCCATCGCCTCAGAGTTCTCCATGTTTGGATGATTTGTGCTATGAAAATGGCGGATGAATAATAATGAAAAGCGTCAAATTTACCAGAGTAGGCTTGCTGGATGGACTGGAATTTTCTCTTGGATTCTTCTTCCAATTTTGAACTCCCCCACGCTGAACAGCGATCTGGGTGCCATCTCTGCCCAATAAATCAAAAATTTCCGACCAAGGACAGATTGAAAATTGGATTGGCTCGCCAGAAAACAAAAGATTTGAGTATTGGGTAATCTTGGGAATGCGAGAGAAGACATGAATTTGGAAGAGGAGAAAAACTCACCATAGCTAGTTTCTTGTAGGCATGTCTAAGCTCGACGGCAGAGCATTCCTTCTTCAAGCCTAAAACTTTATACAAGTCATCGTCCTTGTCTCTACTGTTAGCCATAGACGGAACAGAAGAAGGCCGCACTTCGTGGGCTCTGTAAAACTGGGCAAGGAGAAAAGATAGAAGGGCGGGCGGAGGCTGAGAAAGGAGGGATCAAACGAGGTGCATTGGATGGAACAGAAGGCAGTAGAATAATATTGGAAAGATGCAGGTTGATGAAAGGTGGGATAAGATTCTGGGTCCAGATCTACGGTGGATATTGAATATGATGCGTCTCCAGAAGCTTCTCTTTTTCTCCTCAACAGGCCACTTGTGATTAGGCAGTGAGGTGGGCTTGAGGCCCAATTCAATTGAATAGGACTAAAATGGGTCTTAACCCCTCATACTCTCTGTTTAATAAGATATTTTGATTCGATTTCTAACTATTTTTCGCTATTTCTAACTCGATAATAAATTATATTTATCTCTTTTCTGACAATTTCAAACTCCGTCGGTCGTGCTATAAAGTTTGATATCAGGTTATGTATTAGGTCAGGAGAGTTAGAAATTGAGTTAAAACACTTCGTTAAATAGAAAACGTGATATACTGATACTAAATTTAGCAAAGAGAAATTAATACTGTAGACATTATAGTTCGCAGTCAATGAACGATGAAAAATTCTTGCTGGCGATCTCGCAGTCACGTTTCCTGTCGAGGACCTTCGAGTTTAACACCTCGGTTTCGTCTCTATCAAACACCGTCGAACAGAGACAAAGGACGTCAAACTGCTAAGAGTTGAGATGTGAAAGTTCTATTTGTTATGAAAAAACTAGTTTAAGATCTAATAGATAAATGAAGTCTACTACAAATTGAACGAAAATGGGTCTAATCCATTTTCCTTCTAAAATGATGGTATACGGACGTTGTTGTCAACTTAGCTATTAAATTTTCATACGTGCATATCATACTTTCCCCGATTTCTAACTATTCTTCGATATGTCTAACTCAATTACGAATTCTATTTATCTCTTCACTGACAATTTCAAAACTCTGTCGATCGCAGGATAAAGTTTGATATCGAGTTAAAAATCATCGACAGAGTTAGAAGTTGAGTTAAAACACCTCATTAAATAGAAAACGTGATCTACATGTACTGAATTCAACAGATAAATTGATGACAAAACTCAAATCGTTTATGTTTTGTTTGGCATAAAAAAAAAAATAGTTTAAGTTCTAACAGGGAAATGAAGTCGAAGTATAAATTGAACTTCACCCACTAAATTACTAAAAACTTAGTCTTACCAAACATAGATAATAAAATAGACAAGTTAGTTAAGTAAATGATACCATATTACCAAACCCATTAATCAATAAGTTGGTAGCTGGTTGGGACTGTCATTAATTACAACCTCCAATCAAAACCCCTTCATCTCACCTTAATTTTGCTTGATTATCCAACTAAACCAACAAAATTATATCATTCTAAATTGAAGAGGTTAAGATATTTCCACCTACCTAATCATTTGGACCCTTTTTTAATTAATCTCTCCTAATCTTAATGCTTTTAAATTATAACACTAGCGATGTCTAAGTCAAGATCTATATGGTCCCGTGACAACTTAATATGTACCGTTATTCATTGTATGTTACACAAGAATTGTGTGTTACAAGTTTCGAATCATGTTTCAAACTATATTGGGTTTGTATTCTTACGTGATTTTGAAAATTTCGAGTTTGGGTCGATAGATATGAAGACTTGTGCTTATTTGGATGACTAAAATGTTTTATGGGTCGGGTTGTGAAGTTTGTGTTATGGTTTTAGTTTATGAAATTTATGTTAACGTAGAGATTGTTGAACTTCAGTGACGTAAATTCCTTTTGGGTCAATCAGATGAAGCTGCAGTGAAAATTTTCGTTAGGGTTGCGCTTACAATTTGGTATTTTATGGTGACTTTTCTTATTGTTCAAAATTGAACGATAACTTAAAAAAGAAAATATGATGTGGAAAAATATTTTCGAAAAAAAAAACTACAGGCAGAAGAATAATTCTACTATGAAGATCAAAATACAACCACGAATTTTGCGACTCTAGATTACATGAGTTTGTAGAAAAAACAAAATCGTAAATGAGATCTATAATACAGGCCCACTGGCCTGATCCCATAAAATCCAGATCACACCAAAATCTAATACTTTATCTTTGATTTTATTTATTTATTTATTTTTATTTCTCCAATTTAAATCTTGATGTCATGTTTGATTTTTGGAGGATACAATTGTCATGGTCACCCTTGTTAATTCATCCTTAGTTTCAACCACACTTAGAAGAACAAGGTTTCTACACCAATGGAAAGTCTTTACGTCTTCAACTGAGTCAACAAGTGTAGAACTCAACCAGCTCCTCCATGGATTCCAGCTCCTCCCCGGCATTCCCCTCCAGCATCCACAGTAGATGTTCAAACAGAACCACCTCGCAGCAAACCACAACATCCCTCTCTCCCCTGCACTCGCCTCCGCCGGACCTGTCCACCAGCTCCTGAAACAGAGGGTGGTCCACGACGCCGGAGCAAAGTGCGTACCTTCGCCTGGACTTACCCACGTAGACTGCATAAAGTTGGTCCGACGTCACCTTCTCGTCTTCTCCCGCTTCGTTCGCAGATGCTGCTACGGCTACAGAGCGACCGGGCAGGCCGAGTCTTGTGATGGAGGGCAATCTTTTCATGGCCGATCTGAGCTTCATTAGCTTTCCTGCTATGGCCATCTCTGAAAATCAGAGAGAGAGAGAGAGAGAGAGAAGGAAGGGTTGAAGGGAAAATGGTGGGTGGGGAAGGAAGGGCTTTAAGGAAAGTGGAGAGCAGGATGAACACGTGCATGGAAGGCCCACATTTTGTCGCCATCAGCAGCAACGTTGTCAAGCCGTACGAATAAGATATCTTGGGAAAGTGAAGGAGGCATCTTCTCTGGTAAATATCCAAACTTTTCTGCGCGCGCTGTCTCCAACCCACCTTAAGCTTAGGCACCCAAAAATATGCAAGTGAAGAAGATTGGAAAGAGAGTGGACGATAATTTTTGTAAATTGTAATTTATATTTGGAGTACAAGAACAATATTCTTAGATTACTTGAAAGAATTCTCGAACTTATTTTTCGCAGCGTAAAAATAACATTTTTTAACAAAAAATATAACTATAATATTTGCTCCGTTCTTTTATCACAGTTGAGTATTTTATTCGCAGAAAGACAACGTTTTTAACAAAAATACATAACTGCAATATTTACTTCGTTTTTTTTTCATAATTGAGTATTTTATTTGGCAAAAGACAACATTTTTTTTAATAAAAAAACGTAACAGCAATGATTGTTTCATTCTTTTCCAATAGTTGAATATTTATTTTTTTAATAGTTGATTTGTCATTGATATCATAGTTCAAAGATTGATTTGTTAATTTCCTATAAAATTTTTAATTAATGTTAATTTGTTTTTACGATTAGAGTCTCCATTTTTATCTATATGCAACAAATTCTATTAATCTTCTCTTTGCTAGTTTCGAACTCTGTCGGGTGATAGACAGAGTTCCAAATTGGGTTAGGAATGGTCGAAGAGATTAGAATTCAGGTTAAAACACCCAATAAAAGAAAATAAACGAGAGAAACCCGCGTCAGATTCAAGATAACAAGATTCAAATTACTGACAACTGAAAATTGAAACTTCGTATCGTCAAAAACAAATAAAGATATAATAAGTAAATGAGTCCAAATAACGCTTTACCCAAACTTGGAACACGAACAAAGCCGAAAGAATATGTTGTAGGTAACATTTGGCCCCCCAACAAATCAACGCAAAGTTGGGTATTGGATGCGTCCAAAGCCAAATGCAAACAAAAGAGAGAGAGGCGATAATCTTCCTAAGCGTTGAGGGATTCCAATAGAAAATGGTAGAAGAAGGGTCATGTTGATAGATAAACAGCAATGACAGCAAATCACATAAAAATATAAGATGGGGCAAGTTGCAAAGGGATGGGTACCATATTTTGTGTAGCCGTCCTAGTGAGTCTTCTTGTTTGTTTGCTCTTTAAATTCCGCCATTTCTGTCAAATTATACGTATAATTCTATCCATTCTCTCTCCAACATGATTGAAAATACAATCATTGAGTAGCAAGACACATGCATGGATGAGATAGACAAGGGCAAGAAGTTCAAGTCCAATCCTATCCTGGTTGTCTCCCTTTTGAGTGTCTGGCTAGTTTACCTGCAATTACAATACCCCATCTCAATCATCATTCAAGAGTCTTAGTTAATCAGCCAAAAAAACAAGGCAAGTCTACTATTTAGTGGCAATGATCCCTCATAGTGTCTTGTAGGCAAATGGGTTCAACTCATATATTAGAATTAGCCACAGGGAACAACCATTTTTTTATGGAAACTACAAAATTGCATTCCCCAAAACTTGGTCAAATGTACATTTGAGATGTCTAATTGTCTGTCACTTAAAAATTTCCACAGTAATTAAAACTATCAAGAATAAGACAACAGAAGACTTATATTTATTCACTGCGCTTAGAAATGGGATTAACAAAGCATTATCCACAACTCATTCTTTTCACAGCTTTCTTAATCGTGTAAGGAAGAAGAAAAAGACTGCAAATGATAATTCAGAACTTTGGTTCTACTTTAGAAGCTTTTTCGCTTATCAAACTCAAAATTTTGTGTGCAATAATTATATTCTCCCCTTTTTCATGAGATGGAACCATGATGGACAGAGACAAACCTGGACTACTTAGATGATTTCCTCTTCTTTCTTGTCTTCTGTCTTTTTTCTGACGAAACTTTTCCATTGGGACTATCTTCATTTAGTAGATGTTCATATTCTTCAAGGCTAGCAAAGGGGGACACTCCTTTCTTGCCTGACTTTCTTTTCCTTTTCCTTTCATCAAATCTTTCATCCTCTACATCAATTTCGTCATCTACATCTCCAATGTTAACATCTTCATCTCCGTCACTTAAATCATCGTCGCCAGCAGAAGCAAAATCTTCTGCAGTATCTGAGACGGCATCATCATTCTCTCCATCGCTGACGCCACCCACCAAGTCTTCATCATCTTGATTGGCTACTTGGTCCAAATCATCATAATCATAGTCACCATCTGAAAGATCTGCAGAGTCCAACATATTATTGACCTCTTCATTGTCACTCTCGTCATCACCAACAATGTCAAACATCCCTTCAGCCTCATCAATTTCAGATATTTTCTTCTTCTTCTTCTTAGGTTTTGTGGAGGAATTCATTTTGTATGCGTAAAACTTGTGGAATACAAGATCCTCTGGAGGTACATCTACTTCAGCAAGTGATAAAATTTGTGGCCCAACTAAATGGTTTTCCATGTCAAGCTGGGTAAACAAAAGTGAGTCAGATGTAAAAATAGGCCAGAACTACCATTAACGCAATACCCAAATTACTCAGCAAAAAAGAAAAAAGAAGAAAAAGCATAAGCTTTAGATAGACAGAAAGCGATGCCCAAATTAAACAAGTGTCCACCGCAAAAGTGCAATAGCAGACTGACCTTCTTGGCTGGTTCAATTTGAGAAGCACCATGCCAGGTACTAGACTTTGGTTTCTTCTCCATGAACTTATCCAAGAAAGAAGTAAGTGATAGGTCATTAAGTGGGTTTCCATTGTAGACAATGTTAGCCCCAGAAAGAAGGGTCATTGCCATGGTAGCAACTGATGGGTGCACATGTGAAGCAAGTACCACAAGTTCGCACCAGCTCACTTGATCTGCATTGCTGTTATTTCATTTATATGCATCGGTAAAGATCAACAAATGAAAAAATTAATGAAGTATTTAGAAAAACA
Organism: Begonia loranthoides; assembly: GCA_022433065.1. Classification (NCBI taxonomy): domain Eukaryota; kingdom Viridiplantae; phylum Streptophyta; class Magnoliopsida; order Cucurbitales; family Begoniaceae; genus Begonia; species Begonia loranthoides. The sequence goes on along the minus strand of CM039472.1, from coordinate 236,624 downwards.
AACTATCTTAAGCTCACCAGAATGTGGGATCGCTATGTCGAGGATCATATCCTCCAGGAAGCAAAGACTTCTTTGGGATTGTGCGTTGCTGTTCTTTTTCACCAGATGTTACCTTGGATTTCTCCGAAACTTCTGAATCCTTTCGGATAAGCAACTCCTCTGCTTCTGAAACATCATCTTCCGAGGAAAAGTCAGGAGATGCATTCTCCTCTTCAGCACAATCGCTGTCAGAGTCTGTCTCATTGCTTTGAACAAGTCTTGCATCATCTGAGCCAGACGTTGGCTCAATGATTGGTTGGTTTGTATTGTCTGTTTCCTCTACAACATCTTCAAAATATTCAAATTCTTCATCAGCTGACTCATTCTGAAGCATCATATTCCTGTTTCAAAATGTCTTTAATTAATATATTGTAGGCAAATTACATCCAACAAACTTTACAAAACAAATATTCCATTACCATAAAGGTGGCCTTGCTTTAAGAACTTCAGAAAGGAGAAATAAGCATCCACACGCATATTGAGGCGGCTGTTGTAAGGCAAGCTGTTCAAGTATTCAAGTCGTTAAGTATAAGGGACTACAACACGCTGAACTATACAGCTTCTATATGAGCAAGGTACTTCTTAAAAAGGCATTTTTCCACAATAGCAAAAGTACTCCAAAGTCAGATCTTATGGTAACTCAGGGATGATTAATTGTAATACAAGGCATAAAAAGAGCAATATATTTTAAATTGAATTCATTTGAATTGAGAAAAATCAATTCCTGTAATAAAGATAGGTAATATTATCCGAGTAAATTGATGATCCAGCCATACACGAACTGAAGAAAAAAACTAGCCTGCAGTAAACGCTTTGCAAAAGCAGATACTCGCTTCAAACTCACGTCAGCCTTCATTGCTCGTAGAAGAAGTCCAAAAAACATTTCTGTCTAAAAAAATAAATAGAAACAATTATGTCATCATTTCTTCTCTAGCTGGGGTTATTTTGTGACACAACTTCCTTACCTTTGATGAATTCACGGCCGTGGGAAGAAGTAATTTTGCATATAAGGCACGGTAGAAGCGGTCACTGACTATTTGATTCTTTGATGATATTTTATCAAGAAGCATTAATGCTTGAATTGCCACATTAAAACTCTTTGAATGAACCTGATTGATAGGCACAATGAACGACATTTAAGTAGTTTCACAAGGCAACCATATAAGGATATCATTCAACAATAGAAAGTCTTGTCTCTACTAACTTGAAAAACGTGTCAAAACTGTTAGGCTTATTTGCATTAAAAAAAAAAAACCCTCGAGCTTACCAACTGGAAAAGTGTTGGTGTTTGGACCTCAATGATGTCATCAGCCTCACTGCTCAAGACGAAAGGAAATGCTCTATTTACCCCCTACAAAAGGATGTGAGCAATTCACAAAATTTCCCTAGGAAGTTTTCTGTAAGTTAAATATAAGAAAATATTTGTACAATCTAAGAAGCTAATTAAGCTGTGAGCATAGAGATATTTTCATATTTAGAAAATCTCAAAAAGTACTGACTGTTAGAAGAACAGATAGAAGCCTTGAATCCAGTTCAAAATGTGATTCTGAAACATTTTTCGTTTTCTTATTCTTCGCATGGCCCCGCTTATATCCACTGACTTCTTTAGAGCTCTTGTCATTCTTCTTATCAGATGCTTCAGTAATCAGTACCTGTAAGGTTGTAGCAAGAATTCAGTCCAATAACTGTGATCTTTAAGCTTCTCCCCTCAAACTTATGATCCAAGTATGATCAGATGAACCAGTTTTTCAATAAAGAACTCAGGCGCTACCTTATGGTTGGTTTCAACTTTTGAAACAAAATGAAGTCATAATACAGAGATGCCTAAAATTGAGCTGATACTAGCATTAAGCAGAGTAAATAAAAAAATGATACCAGAGACAGAATTAGACATTAGTCAATACCTTAAACAATGCAAAGTAAATATCTACTAAGCGTTTTGCCACCTTTGGTCCATCTCCTTTTTGACTAAGACGAATTTGGCTCAAGAAGTTGACCTAAATGTAACAAAGATAAAGTTTAACTAGGAAGAGTAGCAGATATGTAGTATTTCATCTTGATTTTCTTCTATTCTGGATACTAAAAGTTGCTGAACTTGGAAATCTCCAATAAACTAGAGTGGGAAAAGAAAACATGCTCGTATTGAAAATCCAGGAGGATAAATCATCCCCTGAGGATATATCCGAATAAAAACAGTCTCCAATCAATCAAATGGTGGTGAATATAACTCAAACTTAACCATTCAATAGAAATTGAGATAAATTGAAATACGGATTGATTGAACATACAGCATGGTACTTTGCTCGTAATCCCAAGTGAGGCCGAAAAAGAAAGGAATCCACCTCGTCAATCACCACAGCCTGTGAAAAGGAGCTTGCATTCTAAATGGGATGTGAAGTATACAAAACCATGCACTTTAACTTTCAGATGAACACACAAAATGAGGCCGTTAATGAAAAGAAATTCAAACATATCATATCCATAAGATAACTATTAAGTAAGCATCAGTCCATATAATAAGTGATTTCAAACATTAATTCCAAACATATGAAACAATGAAGTTAACAAAAAATCAAAAAGCTATTAAAAGACGTATCCCAATCCACTTTACCTTCATGTTTGGATGGTCAGACAAGAGGTTTGACAAATGAAAGTCAGCATTAGAAGCACTTTTAGTTTCAGGATCTCCCAACTATAATTTCAAACATGTAAACAGGAATTTACAACAGTTTCAGAAAAGAAGAGAGTTTTTTAACATAATTTAAGAAGCCATATATTAAGATCTAAACTGAACTCACTTTGTTAACAAGGGCAGACAACAACCTGCGTTCTTGTTCTGATTTACTCTTTAGAAGAATATATATGGTCTGAAGAAAGATTAAATAAAAGGAAGTCAATGAAACATCATCAGTAACCAAAAGAACAAACAAAGTTACAATTTTTGTGAGTTGGCTCGGATGGTTTGAAGCACCCACGTTCAAGCAGGGTAAAACTCATATACAAGCAGAGAGGGAAAGACAAATCAAAATGTTTTTGGATGAATGAAAATGATTCATTTATTCCCCAACAATAAGTAGAACTTCCATAAAAAAAGGATATAATTCGTGATAACAATTACCCAAAAATTTGAAAAGCACACTTCATTGAGTTGATCAAAATATTATCATCAATTATCTTAAGATGAAGCTCTACATTTCAGCAGTAAAATTATTTTATGCAAGACAAGACACCATAAAAATAGTCCTTCCCCTCTTGAAAACATGGCTTTTTACTATTGTTTTCTTGCTTCAAATTTAAACAATCCCCATTTTCTTCAGACAAAGTATAATTGCTTTTATCACCGCCTTATAAATAAAAAAACAAAACTTTAAAAGAGTAACTAAACCTAAGAAAGGGAACAGCCAGACTCCACCGAACCAAGTTTGGCACTGACCTCTGAGCCTCTTTAACATAATTTACTACCTCAACTGAGTAAAAACATCTCAATTCTTAATGTAGGATTATAAACATTTACTTAACATTACTTTCTTAATGTGCACATTAGAAAAGACAGTCAGAATCAAAGTCCAGACTTCAGAATCATTAAAACAGTTTCGATTCAGCAAAAGAAAGAGCTCTGATTGTATTCGACCCGCACAACTCAGACCTAACTTCTTGGTCTCAAAAGTTGGAGAAAATCTACAATTGACTAAAGGCCCTTCAGATATTGCTTCTGCATAAAGTAGGATCATTTTATTAGAAGAATTTTTTTTTTTATTTGGTAAACAAATTTTTGCCAACCTTAATTCTTTTCTAGTAACCTTACTTGTTTGTGATAGCTTATATGCACCTCGTCTAATTTACAGAACTAATATAGTGTAGTAAGAAATTTTTCAAACAAGTCAACATAAATCACTGTTATTAGGACCCATGTCACATCCACCTAAGAGGATATGAACCTAGGACGTAAGAAATTTTTTCAAAAAAGTCAACATAAAAAACTGTTATTTGGACCCATGGCACATGCACCTAAGAGGATATGAACCTTGGACGTGAAAGGAGCACAACTTCAATTTCAAGGTCCTCTAGACTTTGTCTAAATCTTTGTTAAGTGAATTTATTTCTTAAAAGACAATTTCACTAAATTTAAGAAACAGCTGAAATGTGTTTTTCAAAACTGATTACCATTAAACAAAAACATACTTTCAATATGTAACCAAAAAGTTTATTAAAATATATTGTCCCCAAACACTAAACTGCTCTTTTGTCAATGTTAATAGTTGTAACAACAAAATTAACAATTTTCAACAAAGCAACAGAAATTCCAATCTAATCCTAATTATAAGATTTTAACAAACTGATGACCAACGCTCCAAAAGAATTCAAATGAAAGATCAAATATCAACAGCTGGACTATCCCTTTTCATAAGATGCTCATCCTCTCATGCATTAAAGAGAAGATGTAACAACTGCTTGGGTTTCATGAGTCCCATATAAATCTTCTTGGCATTAGATCTCATGCTTAGTCAATGCTCTCAACACTTGGCAAATCACACAATAATCCCAAGGGTTAATATAAAAATTAAATGAATTTCATTAATACACTGACCTTCAGTGCCTTGTGTTTTAATACTGGTAGCATATCTCTCGATGCTTCTTCAAGTGCAAAAATAAAGCGTTCATACCTATGATATTTTAAATCCCATAAGATACCAATGTCCAATTAAGCAGAAGTTGCAAGTTACCAATAAAAATGATGCACAGAGGAATAATTACATTAACATTCATGGAGAAAACACATCTATAAGCCAGAGCAAGTAAAATTCAATAAATAACACGAGGAGAAAAAAAAAAGAGTTTAAAATACCTCTGCTTCAAACAATCTTCCCAATACCAAAATAGCAGAAGGGAATAACCGTCTTTTGTTTCAGGAAGGAGATCCAAAGGCTGCTGCAATAGGTTCTTCAGCTTACGATCAGGTAACAAACTGGTATGAGGAAGTTATTTTGGTTAGTTTCTGCAAACTGAAGTATGTAGCTCATAGAAATAAAAAATATTCAAGTAATTCACGTGGATTCTACAGAGTTTTCCTTCGAACCACTGGATCACTTAAGATTTATACACTTATATTTATACTCACATTAAAAAAAAAAGATTTCTACTAAATTACATAGGTAGTTGTCTATGACAAAAAATAATATGCCAACCTTGAAGAGTTTCAGATCACAGTATAAAAGAGAAGGTAAGCAAGACATAGAGTATTAGAGAAATAAACCTTGAAATAAAAAGTTCCATCAAAGCTTCAAACCCTGTCAATGCATGGCGCTTTCCCACTTTTGACGTAACCATTCCTAGTGAAGAAATCAACGATAGAAGAAAATCAGTGATTGAACCAAATTCTTTGGCTTGGAAAAATCCTAGTTAGAACTTGAGTTTCGTCATCTATGCTCATACATGTGAAACAAGGAATAAGAAGATAAACTTTTTCTTAGAGATTTGGTTTATTGGCGAGAGAATGGATCCTTTGGCTATATTGACAACAAGCTATAGTGATTTGGGGGGTAACAGTATCTTCCCACTTCTTACTCAGTGACAAATACTTCTTGATTTTTGTACCGAATGCTACAATGGAGAAATAGATTTATTTCCCAAAAAATGGGAAAAAAAACAACTTAGGACATCTGATTGGTATTGGACAGAATTAAATTGTTTTATTACAGGAATTTGACAGAATCTACATAGAAGAATCAAAATTTTTAGTTCTTCGAGACAAAAAAGGCGTGAAGACAGATACCATCCCAGCTAAAAAAAATGACCCCAGTCCCCAATTCTACATTCTATATTGTTCGACTTATCAAAGTTGAATTTAGTTTAAGTGAGAACAAAAAAAGAGCAACTTTCGACATCCAAATGTACGAGGAAGAATCAGGTACCCAGCATAAGATTGGAAACCCAAACATTCATATGAAAGTCGGACAGGTTACGAAAATTACCTACGAGCCCATCAAGGGACCTCAAATTCGAAATGGGATTGTCTCCCACCAGTACTGAAAATGCAGAAACCTTGTCAGCCGCAGTCCCTGATCTCTGAGTAGTAATCAACATCTTGATGTCTCCGCTCTGTCCCCTGGATGATTCGTAATCCCGAGTGTACTGTACCATTAGCCTCTCTCCAATCTCCTTCTTCTTCTCTACAAATCTCTTCCATTCTTCTACGTTCTTCGCTCCCACCCTTTTCTGCTCTCCTATTACTTTCGCTTCCAGCTCGGCAGCATCAACATACCAGACTCCTAGGGCACTCGCTCTCATTAGAGGAAGCTTAGGCAAGTTCTTGAACTTGTCGAATCCCTTAGACTTAACACTGCTGTCTTCAAGCGACAGAACTGGAGGTTTTGGCCGAGGTTTTTCATGAGAATTGCTTTGCTGGGTATTTGAATGATCATTTTTTGTGGACTTCTTCTCTGGAGCTTGCTTTGGCTTCTTTGGACGCTCATTCGACTTTAGAGGACCGGTTTTCCGGAAATCGGTATCGTCGAAGCCTGAAGATGGAGCAGAAGAGGGTAAGCCAATGGAAGCAGCAAAAGAGGCTATTTCAGTTTTAAGAAGCTCTTCTTCTTCTTGCTTGTTTGAGACCTTTCTGGTTTTAGCACCCGCCATTGTTGCCCGCTAGGTTTGCAGGGGAGGAACAGCCACTTCCTAGTTTTCGCGGCTTCTCAAGATTCAGGGTGTTTATGCAAGATCGGGCTGGTGGGCCTCCGCTCCGTTCGGGTAATGGATCGAATTTGCCCGAGCAAATGACCCGGCCGTAGGGACAAATGAGTAATATACTCCATCTAGGGTTTTCATTCGCCATGCTTTAAATTAGGTTAAAGAGGAAGGGCAAAAACCCTGCATCCGTCTCAGTTTGTGCGTCTCTTTAGAGGATATTGAAGCAGCTTCTCGCTAGGTTCTTCCATGGCGACCCCAACCAATGCAGCTACGCCGCGCCAGCTAACGCAGAATGAGGCTGATATTCAGATGATGTTGGCCGCTGAGGTCCACCTCGGCACCAAAAACTGTGACTTCCAAATGGAGCGTTACGCCTTCAAGCGCCGCAATGATGGTTTGCCTTCGCATTTCTTGGTTTTCCTCGGATCTGTGTAATATTATGATGGAGAGATTTTTTTCAGTTCCTATTTTTCGTTTAAGTAGTAACATTTCTATAGCACTGCTGGGCTGAAACATCCAGTAGAAAAACGTTGACGATTGTCTGCCCGTTTCATTTCTTGTTAATTAGCTCCGGATTGATTGATTGTGAATCCTGATTTCTGTCTGTCGAGTTTGTCGAATTGGAAATTTATTCGCTAATTAAGAATTCAGTTTTCTTTTTTTCCGCTGTTGGAAAATACTGAGTTGTTATACAATGATAAATTACCATGCTTAATTTCGTGTAGGACTGTCATTTTCAGTAATTGATCAGTTTCAATAAGGAACTAAGAAGAAGCGGATGAACTATTAAATCTGAAATTGGGACGCGTTTTTATAAGTTTCTAGCTTGGTTTGGTAGATTTTTTCATAGTGGTAGGTACTTGATATTGTATGTGCTGATCAATATATTATTCCCCATGGGTGACTGGTTTCTGTGGAAAAGCAAATTTTGAGGATTTGATGATTCTCTACTCTCTGTGCTCAGGTATTTACATAATTAACCTCGGAAAAACATGGGAAAAGCTTCAGCTGGCAGCTAGGGTTATTGTCGCCATTGAAAATCCTCAGGACATCATTGTGCAGTCAGCGAGACCTTATGGTCAGAGAGCAGTCTTAAAGTTTGCTCAATACACTGGTGCCCATGCAATCGCCGGAAGACACACTCCTGGAACATTCACTAATCAGCTTCAGACTTCATTCAGTGAACCTCGCCTCCTGATCCTTACCGATCCCAGGACAGATCACCAGGTATGAATTCCTATCATAGAAATATGGTGCATTAATGGTTCCAACTCTCAATATTATATTTCATTTTCCGCCCAAACAGTCAGACTTGATGTGAATTGGACAAATGTAGTTTCTGTTTAGATGAATAAAATCTTTTCTTTTCATAGATGATTCCAAATAATATTTTGCTGATTGCAGCCAATCAAGGAAGCTGCCCTTGGTAACATTCCTACAATTGCTTTTTGTGACACTGATTCTCCAATGAAATATGTTGATATTGGCATTCCGGCTAATAACAAGGGAAAGCATAGCATAGGATGTCTCTTTTGGTTGTTGGCTAGAATGGTATTGCAGATGCGAGGCACTATTCGAGCAGGACATAAATGGGATGTGATGGTATTATTTAAAAGCTTTATTCTCATTTATCTAAGATTGAGTTGCACAAGATCCAATCTGTTTATGAAGAGCATTCTGGTTCTCATATTGGTTTGTGCAGGTTGATTTGTTTTTCTATAGGGAGCCTGAGGAGGCAAAGAAAGAAGATGAAGATGAGATTGTGCCAGCCCCAGATTATGGATTCACTACTGAATATGCTGCTGCGCCTCCTCTTAGCGCTGCAGATCAATGGCCTAGCCAGCTTGGAGATGGTCAGTGGGCTCAAGACGCAGTTCCACAAGTGCTTCCTCCTGTCTCAAATGTCAACTGGACCCAGGATTCAGGTACTTTTCTTTAACTTTGTTGCACTTCGACTTTTTTATGTCTTAGCAATTATATATCATCCCCTACAAATATCTTTATTTTTATGCCCCTGTTGGGTTGAAGGGTGTTTGTGGGTCCTTTATTTTTTTTCCAATTGCCTTGTTGTCTCTACAATCCTGAATTGTACTGTACATTTCTATTTCCTCGGAGTGAAAAACACAGAATGTGATGGTTTTTTTGGAAAAGAAATGAAGTTTTTCTCAATCATGCCATATTTAGACGCATGTCTATCAAGAATGTATACAATCAGTCTGACTTCTCTTGTTTTCCTCCTGGAGTTCCTTTGGCAGCCGAAGGTTGGGATGCTGCCGAGGCACCACCTATTCCTGCTCCAGAAGGCGCTAATGCTTCTAACTGGGAGTGACGGATCTTTTTCTGAATTTTCACTTAATGCCTGTTCAAATAATTTAATTATATTTTTTTTGGAGAATAGACTTTTTTGAGTTCCAGATTTTAGTATTCAATGATGAGCTTAAGTTTCAACAATTTTGACTGCGATGCAATTGTTTATTGTTGGAGAAAACATCTATTGCTGAAAAAATAATTACTACCTTGAAATGAATTATATGTACACTGAGCTTGTTTACAAAATTGGAGAAAATAGGAAAAAGAGAAACTAGCAAGTTCTGTACATGTTCTAAGCTGTGAAATCAATGGCTGTACTTTTGTTGAGCTAATTTTTCTGTACTTTTGAGAATTCAGTCATATAATATTAAGAGAAGATGGTCCCCCCTGAAGCAATCCACCGTCCAAGGTCAAAAGCTAAACTTTCAGCAGTGTCGGGACAAGGAGCATCCACCAATGCGAAGCTATCCTTCTCCGCCGGCGAGAAAAATCTGTCGACAAAAAGGTAACATCTGAGAAGCTTAATTGGACAAAAATAATTAGAGTTTATCAGAGTAGATAGCAGACAGAAATGAGTAAATGAATGGATTGGATTCACTTACCTTTCGTAAATATAGTCTTCGTGAAAACGCGGGGACTCCAGGTTCCAATCCATTTCGAGAAATCTGGACGACACCGTCCTGCAAACAACGGATGAAATCCAAGAATTTTAATCATTCATTTTTCTCAAATATGGGTGCTAAAATTAACATCTAAGCTAGTGTACTGGAATTACCTTTCATATGTCTCCTCTTCGTTGTAAGAATTTGCAGATTCTGATCGCCAATCCACGTCGAGCAAGTCCGACGTTGGGAGACACCTGCTCGAGAAATCCAATCCACTTTCTTATTTTTGGGCATAACAACAACCAAAACTATATTCAGGAGTCAGAATACAGACCTGGAAAAAGTAGGCAGTTCTGGCAAGAGCTCGGCCAAAGAGTTAGGCTGCTTCTGTTTCATCTTGGGCATGCCATCGTCCCAGAGGATATTGCTGTCTGACAATGACCTCATTAAAGAGAACCTGCAAAACATACAATCCATCAAAATGAGGATGCAGTCCATGAATGTCGAAATGAATCCAAGATACCTTTGGCCATTTGTACTTCGATCTGGATCAAATTCGATTTTGCGTTTTTCGGGAGGCGGGTTACCCAGAAACCTGCAGTTGCGCGAAGATGCATGAATATCTCTCTCTCTTGACAAAATAACAGGTCTAAAACAGCTAAAAAATACTGTCTTCGACACTCACACATCTATAGCATTCTGCTTTTCGGAATCTTTATACGCGTTACTTACAAAACGTTGCACGGTTTTCATTATGTCCAGATACTCGATCGCGGGTTGCCATTGATCTCTTATCTTACAAAATATCTGTAAGAATTCCAAAACAAAAACCATAATATATAACTTCATGCGACCAGGCCTGCACAGCAGCCTGCTGCCTGCCCCGAGGGTTCGAGGTTGGATCGAACACGACCTTAGGCCTAACCTGGGCATTGATTCAGCAGGCTGGGCCGGCCTGGCAAGCTGATGAACCTGAACTTGACTCTAGATTTTGAACTACCTTATTGTGTGCCGGAGAGCCACCATACTGCAGCGCAAGTTTGTCTCCCATAATCTCATAGGTTGACATTAAGTCCCTCGCCAACGGGTCATTGATGCCTATAACCGACGACTCCAGAATTCCGAAAGCTTTAAGCTGATGCCCGAGAGCAGAAACCCCATACGCATACTGAGCAAAGTTTGTGCGGTCCAAACAGTCGATGCAATTGGTCCTGAGGACACCATTTTGAAGCATCAGTGGGGTGACACAATTGTTTCCACTCACACTCTCACCAATCTCTACTTCAACCTTACAACCATTCTCATTCACATCTAACAATAAATTCAGTCTGGATTTGCCGAAGAATATGCCCGTTAAGTTTAATGCAACCGTCGTCAATTGTATCAGCTGTTCTAGAACAACGGTGGCTTCACTGCAAACAAAAATTTGACAAAGTAAATCAAATCCTTCGAAAAAGAATTACTAATTAATTTATGCGCAATTACTTTTTGTCGAGGAATAACATAAGACGGGAAATCATACTTTCTTGAATGTTGCTTTAGATCCCATTGAAGAAACTTTAGGCGGTTTTTCTCCGAGTAGTCAGCATTGATGCATCCAATTGCATTTGCGTACTCCGAACGAAGAATAGTTTCTCGAGGCATCTTCTCCCGCGTCTAACAAAATTGTTATAGAATATAAAACTCAGATACTGTCAAAAACATTTAGATGGATGAAGATTCAACCAGTATAATACAATCTTATGACTAATTTAAGAGTAACAATCATGCTTACCTTAGTCAAATCCAAGATAATAATTGGATTTCCATATCTGAAAACAAGATTCTTGAAATGAAGTCTTGTGGCTTTATAATCATCCTGCTTTGGTACTGAATATCGAAAGAAAAAACAGTCAGAAAGAGGAACACATCACGACAATCGACAAATTGATCTGATCGATACATACGTATTATAACTGGTTTAAAAATATTCAACAGTGAAGTCTCCTGGGACCAGCGGAGCGGAATGGAGCCCCGATTTTGCACGACCGAGCTAATTTGGATTGTCCGTCCGTCGGTAGACTCCTCGGAAACAATCTGTTCCGTCTCGACATCATTAGCAACTCTACCACTTTCATTCACTCCTCGTCTTAAAAACCTGCAACACGGGTTATCACAAATTTAAAAACTTTGAAAAAAAATATTGAAGATCTCGATAACTAAATAAAATTTGGAGAAAATCCTCTAATTTGCTCAGAAATTTCAAACCTGGTGCCAGCATAGTGACGGGAGCGTCTGGCAATGAGGATCAAGTTGAGGTCCCGACGAGGTACGCGAAGTTTGATCTGGACAACAAAGACATAGAACAGATAAAATTATATTTTGCTTTTTCTAATAACAAAACAAAAATTTAACTGCTCTGACCTGTTTGAAGAATCCATAGACTAAGGCAACTGTCCAGCGAGTATTCCCGAGCCTCTTCCGGATATCGCGCGTGAGGAACTCGTTCCACACAAACATCGTCTCATAAATGAATTTCTCTGCCTTGAAATCAGTCAAATTCTTCTGAAGGCTGCACATTATGTGATAAGAATAGCTGAAAAAGAAGTCCTTGGTGAGGTCGACCGTGTTGAGGAGCTTCTTATATCTATGGCAATGCATAACACAGTCAATAACACATTTAAAATATAGATTACAGAAAACTTAAGCAAGCTAGGGAAATAAACAAGGGAGATCACTCATAAATTCAGTAGAAATTCTTCTGTCTTTAGCTCCCAATTTCAGTTTTTTACTCTGTAATTTAGATTAACAACAATCACCGCATAAACTTCAAGCGTTAAGAATCTTTCTCGACCTGTTCTCTTCGCGGCAATAAGCCTTTTCAGATAGCACAGTCGGATTGGGAATTGCAATCATCTTGCTCTGGGCGATTCCGTATATTTGTTCTCCTAATATTGCACCCATCTTCTTTCTCTCAGTGATGACCAGCATGTAATAAGGCTCCAGAAACTTTACAAAGCCTAAAAATCGAAACAACAAAGTCTAGCGAAAAGCGGAATGAATGAAATATGAACTTGATAAGATTAGTAAATTAAGCATACCGACAATTCCGTAGCAAATCGTGAGTAATTTAAGCCCACCCATCGGCTTATTTCCTTCGTGTAGCCGGTTTAGCAATTCAGAGCACTCCTCTGCTGAGTATACTTGTGTGTCTTCATAAATGTTCAGCTCAGAAGGCTCCATCCTATCAATCTTCATCACTTTCCATAAAGATTTGTCCTTTCCTCTTCCCACCAAGTAGAAATTCTAAAGCATCCGACAAAAATTAATTACTGCGTCCTTGATGTTGTAGAATGATAAATTTGAAAATATGGGAGACGATAGTGGTTTTAATTTCTATTGAAGTTAGAACCTTTCAATACTTTCAGTGTTCTTAATTGTATAATATGCAGTTGGATTGGCAACGAAGAAACAGGGTTTGCTCAGAAATCCATTCTGGTGACGACGAGTTTAAAAGAAAAAAAAATCATAATGGAAAAGTAACAGAGGTTAAAGTTAGGAAATTTACAGAGAAAGTCTCGTAGAGCCTGAATTTCTGCAAGCAGAATGTGTTGGGGGAGGAACCTTGCTTGTCATGGTCGGTCGGTGACTCCCTGGGCGCCATACCAAAGCTTCCAGTTTGATGCGAAAACTCAGAAAAGAGACAATGGTGGAGAGAAGCGAAAGAAATCCTAAACAGTGGAAGCTCTGAAAATCAACGAACAAGATTGTCAGTGAATAAAGCCTTTAAACCTCCCCATCATAAAACTCAAGCGCTGGAAGACAAATAGAAGCAGCTTCCTTCCGCACAGAAGGTGAAAGAGGACGATATAACAGAGAGTTATAATGAAGACGCAAAGAAGAAGAGAAGAGGAGAGGGAATTGCAGAGAGAAGACGAAGAAAGTGCGGGGAAATTGCGGAGGCGCAGACCTCTCTCTCAAGTCGACTGCTCAGCTAAGGAAACAAAGGAAGGAGCCTGTCTCTCTCTCTCTCTCTCTCCAATGGTTTTGAGTTCGCCTGCTGGGTGGATTCTTCGATTTTTCAACGCCAGCCCAAGTCAATAAAAACAAGGAAACAAAGAATTCGATTGGTTGTAGATGGTGGGCATGGATAGATCCCAAAAAGATTTGATTTTATCTTAGTTTGATGCTGGGTAGATGCCAAAAAGATTTGATTTTTTTAAAAAATTAGGAGTTCTAAGAGCGAAAGGATGAAATTTGGAGAAATTGCAGGGCGCTTATCTTGGGTTGATCCCAAAAGAACCCATCTTTTGAATTGGATAAGAAAGTCTTTGAAATTTGATTAAAGTCTTGGTCAGTTACTTGAAGGGAACCAAAATCTTACGTTGAATATTCTCAAAAACATGTTCTACTTGGTGACAAACCGACGTGGGATACTTTGCTGCCCCACGCCCACGTAGTAATAATCAAAAGTTTATTACTTCGACATTACATCCAATCATCACTGTTGGTTGGATTTATAAGTTTCAAGGTTAGAATTTGTCTTCTATGCATGTCTTTATCCTGCCCCCCTCCTTGCCTAACTTTTTGTTGATATTTGCACAATAATAATATTATAATATTATGTTTAAGCTATTTTTTGTATTTTGAAATCATAAATATTAATAGGTCCTCTTTTAACAGTAAATCCAGATCCATACATGAAGTAATAGTCATAATCATGTATTTGCTTGCGAAAAGTATAATTTCTGCAGTGAATACTTGTCTTCCTTTATCCTTAGTATATAATTTCATATTTCACTCCGGATATAGCACACTAGTTAGAGCGATTTCCTCAGTGAACTGTGAAGTCTTACCTTTACCCTCATTGTTTTATCTCTAAGCCCACAACAGACGTCTCTCAGCTTACAGTTTATCTTCTCTCTCTCCTTTTAGGTCGTGTTAACGTTGAATTGATATGGATTTTTATTTCTTAACTCAAATGACGTAATTTTAAAGTCAATTAACAACTCATGACTTACAGTTCATGTCACTTTATTTAAAAAATCTTAACATAATAGCATATGTTTATAGATGTTCCTAATACAATTCATTTATCCATTGTATTTATCAGCATCCAAAACTTACATCCATCTGTCGCTAACAGAGTCGCAAAAAGACATCATACGAAAAGATGGTATCAACAAGATATTGAATAAGTTAATTGTTTATTCATTGATTTATTAAATACATTTGTCAATCATTAAATATAATGTCCAATCATTTGTCTTAAATCATCCTTAAGAGAAATTCAAGCTAGCTAATTAGTTGTGTTGTAATTTTAGTAACTTTATATGTTCTTCATTGTTTAATGGATGGACGTTCATCCATCAATCAAACAATAACATATACAGTTACTAGCATCACAACATAACTAATTAGTCTGTTTGAGTTTTTCTTGTTGATGTTACTAAAAAGATAACATAACAAACAGTTACAATTAATTTACAAACTCATATGAAAGTACAAGTATATGGCCAGCAATGGGCTTGGACGACTATCATCTCATCCTGAATGTCCATTCCCAAGCAACAGACGTCCCTTATCTCTTAATAAGCCAATATAACGAATTTATTATTCATATATATACTTGCATTGCAATGCTCTTGTTATGACTCTTTCAATACCTAATATCTATTTGTTTTTCATGTTTTTGGCAAAGCTCGAGAAGCCTAAAGACGAGTTGGGGTTGATGCTACAAGTCTTTAGGGACAACAGTAGGCTCTAACAGATGCTTTGACAAAAGAACATCACTTCTTTGAGTCATATTCCGATAACTCTCTCTCAATATAATATCACCAACTGAAAGAAAATTCTAGTTGAGGAAATCTATTCTCCGTCCAACCATCATCTTCTGAGTCGCATAATGAATGAATATCATTGTCTAGAGATGTCGAGATCGAATGTACCTCTGTAACACCTTACTTATGATGTTGCTCATCGACCTGGATTGGTGAAATAAGCAATATAAAACCCGCAAATTTTACAATAATAAATTTCACATGTTAATTTTTAGCGTAATAATCGGTCAATGTATTGAAAAGTTGACATAATTTATCGCGTAGCAACCACGTGTAAATTTTCGATCAAATTGTCAAAATCAGTAAAATTGAGTATTACAGAGCAGTAAATAAATTTGAGGGAATAAAATTTGATAAATTATTTGGTTAAATAATCATTGTCCGCTAGCGTTTGAAAATCGGATTTCGATTAAGTTTATTTAATATATAAAATATATTTTTTATATATTAAAATAAAATAAAAGAATTGATTAAAGAATAAGAAAAAATAAAAAAGAAGGAAACTCTTCTCTTTTATTCACGGTCAATAGCAACGAAGCGGGAGAATATATTGCTGGATTTTGAGTTTGAAGTTTGAAAATATATTGGCCTCGGATTCAAGTTTGAAAACTCGAATATGAGGGACATTGCTGGATTTTATTGATCTATATTGGAGTTTATGTAGGAGTATTCGTCGTTTGAAGGCGAAAATGGAGGAAAACGGAACGTTTCCAGTGCGGAAACCGCGCCAGAAATTTGTTTTGGTCGACCACTGTCCAAGGACCGGTTGACCAGTGGGGACCCAGCGCTTGCCCTGCACGCGCTGGTTGACCAAAAGTGACTCTGATCGACCAGGGCAGTCGATCCAAAAATGAACAGATTGTGTCTCATTGGTCCCTGGTTGACCACACAATGTACAATCACGTACATTTGAGTCGTTTATATGTCGGATTCTAGTTCCGGTATAGGAGCCTTCCACCTATCCTTTGAGATTCGTTGATGAAAATTATTGTGTTTTGACATGTTTATTAGGCTTGAACGAGTTTGGAGATTTTAAGACTATTCCTGAGGAGACAGTTGCTACAAGTAGAAAAAGGGAATGCTGTAAAGGTAGAAATTTCTATACATTTTTCATTGCATCATATCATGTTTTCAAAAACTAATATTTTGTGGGATACCACACTTGGAAACCCGACGGAGATTGTACGACAGCATGTCCATTTATACGTATATATATGTTTTCTCACGTTTACTTTACCGTAAATGGTTTGGTTTATATACTGTGCATATATTGTGAGGATGAATCATCTTGATGCTTTAAGCAGTTTTGACACTAAAACATGAAGCTATCCCGTATAATCTTCTACTATGAGAAGATTGATTGTTTGTACTTGAGAAAGAGTGATAGGGCACCAGTGACATGTCCTCTAGTTTCGAGCCCTAAGAAGTCAAAAGGGTGATAGGTCGATAATGACACGTCATTGGGTTTCAAGTCTCAAACCTTGCTAGGGTTTTAGTCACACGGATTGGAGGTTGTCAATCGCTAGGATTGTTCACCTAGCACCTTTCCAAGTGACGGGTGGCTTGACCACTGGTAACTCCCCTCACCAGCAACCCTCTTTGTTATTTATTTCCGAGTGTTTAGACTTATTTTATGTTGAGGATATTATTACTTGGTCTGTTTAGATGGATTTATTGCACAATACTTTGGATTGTTTATTCTATACACCGTTTATTCTCGTGATCATTATACGGACCTAGACCCATAACTTTTGAGCCGCACTCAATTATAAAAAGTCTTTCGCTAATAATCTACTCTTGGGCTAGTCAATCGGGTTCTCTTCGAGGATCGGGTAGCCTGACCCGGTGATTCTGTTGAGCTTGCCTCCAAGTCATGACAAGCAACAGATCTATTTCTGATATTTTTCGCTCTTGGATGGTGTTCAGAGATTTAGCGTTGTTGTTTGCTCTCGCAAAGGACATCCTTTCCGCTTATATAGATGAAGTTGAAGGTCATTCAACGTTGTTGTTTAGTATTGAGGGACATCTATAAATTTGGACTTACTTTTCGTAGCGAAAACACGGTTCTGTCGTGGAAAGAATAGTTCTGTTGTGGATACTTGTCTTCCGCTTTGGAAAGCAAGTCCTTGAATTATGTCTTACTTTCCACAGCGAATGACACGTTATGATGCGCGCACGGAATGCGACGAATGAACTATGTATGAATGCACCACTTCTCACCTCCTTGGATAAGGATGCGGATGCAAGGTTCTCTCGTGATAGAACTCAAACAAGAGAATCTTTGGATATGACTCACCAAAGGCCTTTGGATATAACTCACCAAAAAAAGGAAAATGATGACTCCAATTTCCAAATCAAAGCAAAGCTTTAATTTGTATCCAATTCTCAACTGTCTAGAAACATAATACTAGGTGGCTTTATATATAGCCAATTTAAAAGCATAAATTAGAAAATTAAATAAAAGATAACCTAGATAAGTGGATCTATATCTCCTAGATAAGCGGATCTGGATCTCCTGATAAGTGTGCTATGCTTTTTAAAATGAGATTATTGAGACAAATGTGCACATCCTCAAACAAACTTGTTTGGTTTGATCCTCATAAAAATCATCCTGTATGCCACACGAATTGGAGTAATAGAGTTTCAGGTCATCTGTAAGAAGCCTGAAATAGAAACATTAATCTAAGAAGCGATGCCATGCCTTTCTCCAAGTAAACAATTAGTACAGGTAAATATGAGTATCTACCACAATCTCTACACAGCAAGGTACTGTAACTTAGACTACCATGGCCATAAATAATATATACAAGGTCAAAAACTTAGAGAACTAAAGACCTGTTGATGCTAAATTTCTAATGAATACAGGAAAATAATCTCCAACAAACTATCTCTGAGCAGTGGCAACAAAATTATATCTCAAAGGCGGCAGGATATATTACCATGCATTTTATTTGCGCCTCTGTGTATGGTTGGCATCTCGCCATTTATTCTGCATTAGGAACCACATCCTTCGGACGCGATTAATTAGTCGGTATAAGTCAACGTTTTTGTTCAAAACCGAGTAAGAGTCATCTGAAAAGCACCCCACCATGGGTGACCCATTCCACAAAGTCTTCAGAGTATTTGTTGAGGATGTCGGAATGAAGGAGCTCAGGAGCAGTCTGCTCTCTTGCCTGAGGAAGTATGTATATATACAAATCAAAAGAATTGATAATACCATTTGTAATTCCATCTATCAAAAACAGTAAGTTAATTCAGCCAATTTTCTATACTCCCAATAAAATATAATCTATGTAACCCCCCCATTATATATGGCCACAAAGAAGAAATGAAAAGGCTCGACACAGAGCTACTTGGTTAGCTGTCATTCCGGATGGGAAGAAGGCTGCAGCATGGAATTCTGAGTTTAGGATCCATCTTTTTTCTAGGTATTTGCAAATATAGTTTTTTTCTCATGCCCTATGATTTTAGGATATGACCCAACGGAACCTCGAACAGAAAGGCTTGCGAAAATCTATCTTAAGGCCACTTCTACCACACCAAGTCAAACCTTCTTCTAGGTCTAGCTTTAGAAAGCGAAATGATTACTTAAAATCTATAGCAAACAACTGGATGAATGATTTGTCATTAAAAGAATTAGTCGTTTAACCTTAGCATGCACTAGTATAATGTAATTCCCTTATTAACTATTTAGGAATCAAATGAACTTTATTTTCAAAGCTTAGAAATAAAATCTCATGCGTGAGAAAAGATGTAATGATCCACAGACCTTCATGCTGGAACCGGACTCACTAGCAGATGGGGTCATTTCCGTTTTTAAATCATTTGCTACATTTTCTGATGATAGACTGACAATAGACCTACAACCATAGAAATAAGACCAGAGTAAAGGTAAAGAAAGAACAAAGGATTAATGAAAACCTGAGAGACAGCGTAAAGATTTAGAGCAAGTATTATCTACTATTAAACAAATGCACGTTTAAAACTTGCATATTTCATTAAATTATATTAGTTCAGTTAAAACACTAAAGATTAGCGATCACTTCATTTGACTACAACCATGCAATTAGCTACTTGCAGCATAAATACACGTTTATAAGCTTAATTTCTCAAACAATTATGTATAACACAAGTCAGGCACAATGCGAACACTACAAACAAAGTAAAGCTTGATACTAGAAGCCACCAGTGCTAATAAAACAATTATGATTTTTGCGCAAAATATCAGTAATTCATAGGTATTACCTTGCACATAATTCATCTTCACAAGAATTTCCAGATGAAGAAAGCCAGTCCACGTCCAAAAAATTAGAGCAGTTGCACAAGTCCCCATGTTTATCATAACAAATGTGGTCATTCTCAGACCATTGATCCTCTTGCGCATCTCCAAAAAGCTTTCGGCTGCACACTGACGAAGTATACCTAATAAAGAATGCCAATATTCAGCCTCATGAGAGCCACATAAAACAAACAAGTTTTTCAAATAGACAAGATATGTGATCTTAAAAATTTACGCAATGCTGGCGTAACAAACAAAATAACTAGATCTAAGAACATTTCAAAATGAAATGTTTCAAAACAACTGCAAAATGCAAAGAATAATCTCAGAAGTTAATGACCAAGAAAATAAAACAAGATGGTAAACACCATGGCTCTGCACAGAGTCATCCCCTTTGGATCTTTCCCATATGTATATAGCTCATTTTGCACTGTCACTATATTATTCAAGAAATATGAGCTACGATACATTTTCTCCTTCTCCGTAAGGTAGAAAAATAGCTTGACTGGATCTCTCTAATCTTTTGAACATTTATCTCCCAAACCATTAATCTTTATCTTATGCATCACACATTATTATCTCCAGAAGTGAAGAATCTAAACCTTCTACGAAAATGTATCTAACATAGATCAGTGGATGGAACAACTACATTTCATTAGATTATCAAATCCATATGAAGAATATTTCCATGCAAAATGTATTACCTTTCTTCGTTCAATCTGCAAAACAATTTCACAAAAGTAGTCATTTCTATTTTCTTTCATTGTGTGAATCATCCAATAAATCTTATTCATTCTTCACCATGGTCTAACGAAACCCCATACATCAGAAAACTCAATTGACGGAAAATTAAGATAATAGCTTCTCTAAATATTCTTCTCTCCTTGGAAGAGTAAAAGTGAAACAAAATTTAGCAAATACAAAGCCTTAAAAGGAAAATTCACCAATTGGAAAGCCGAATGCATCGAGTGATGATGAATTTAGCATACCTGTAATTAGAAATCTCAGATCTAGAAGCTGAGATCTCGGGAGAAGACTCTGAAATCCCTCTCTCATATCCCTGAGGTGTTGCAGAAAAAGGCTGATTGCGTCTATCATCTATGTTTTCCAAACAAGACTCGCATTCTCTAAGAATATTTCCATCTGATAGGGATCGTTTAATAGTCCTTTAAATTAAAACAGTTCATCTATTAGTATTTTGTATATTCATGTGCAAAATATACAATATAAAAGGAAAAGACGTTACGAAAATGCTAGATCTAAGAGTATTACAAAACGAAGTTTTAAATGAAAACAAATTTCAATGCCTTATAATTATTGCCATAATGTCCAAGTTTTTCATGTTTCAATAAATTGGATAACATGCAACATCAAAGCAAGTCAGATATAAAATGAACATTGAAGAGCACCAAACTATGTCTGTACATTCTGGAAAGAAGGAATTTGCAAAAGAAAATAAGAACCTCTTTTGATAGGACAAAATAACATGAAATTTACAAAAGTACCTGAAGTAACAATAGAGGTGGAGACATGATTTTTTGAGTTGCCTTGGCGTTGCAAAGACAAACTATTTCACAAAATTTTTGCATTTGAGGAAACAATCCAATTCGCAGAAGCAAGTATTGAAACAGTAAATGCCTAGTCTCCACTCACGAGAAACAAATCTTGATCTTTGATTCATATGTGATTGGACCTTTCACTCTTCTTTGATTTACGTTTTACTGCTTTTCCATGGTGAGGAAGGAATAATGTATATCAAAAGTTTTCTCTCAATGGCTTGTCCAAAAACTTCATTTGTTGGATAAAGATACTAATTACCCCCTTCTTCATTACGCAGTTTTTTATGCTCTTTGGTTATGAGTGCGTGATTGGCTGGGATTGTGTTGGAAAATTCCTCAATCAGTTAAGGGCTTGATGCAGCATGGAGATACTTAGTGCTGATGAGAAATTTTTGAGCAACTTGGGGTCAAGTTGCATATTTTATTGTGTTGGAAAAAGACATATAGGATCGTTTTTGACAAAGAGAGTTTGGATGTGATATATCTTGCACTTTATGTCATTCATACTATGCACTTATTTTTCTTTCAATAAAATTATAACGTTGATAAAGAAAAGCCTGTTAAAGAAATGAATAAAAAAGTGTCGTACCTAAGATTCTCATCATTTGGAAGTGGGCGCTTGCCAATATTGTAATGTTGATCTGAGTCCAGTTCCCATAGTGCTGGTTTACCCGGCTGTGGCTGAAAGTACCCAAGGAACCTGCACAGGCGTTGAATCAAAAGTACATCAATAGCTTCACTCCGTTCTAGCAATATTAACTAATTTAAGGAGTTCGGTCCACAAAAATAACCAGAAATTCAGAGAGTGCGAAACTTACACATTAATGGCATTTTGTTTCTCAGCATCCACATACGCATTGCTATAATACCGTTGTAGTGTTCTGAAGAACTCTTGGGATTGCGTCGCTGGTCTCCATTGACCCCTTCTTTCAGAAAATATCTGCTCATTCCATTTAGAAAAATATAAATGCATAAGAGCTGAAATTCGGACCGAAATTCCGACATCCATTTTTTGGAGAATCTAAAAAGTTAATGGTATTACCTTATTATGTGCGGCAGAACCACCATACTGTAGTGCAAGAGTGTCACCCATATTTTCGTACATTTCCATCAAATCTTTTGCTAACATGCTATCCAGATCAATATTAGGAGACTCTGTAATTCCTAAGGCATGCAGCTGCCGCGCAAGGGCAACTAACCCATAGGCATATTGGGCAACATTTGTGCGGTCCAAACAGTCTATGCAATTGGTCCTTAGCACTCCACTCTGAAACATTAGGGGGCCAATTGTACAATTTCCAATCTCACTATCACCACAATGGCTATTGTCAGCTTCAAGCCCCGGGCCTTCCGCATCCTCATTTTCAATGGATAGGTCTTCTAGAGAGCAATCGACACTACGACTTTTCCTGTTTAATGATTTTCAGCAGTATTATCCACAATTGCCAATCAGACAGGTATAGAAATTAAGTAGAAAGTGCCGTCAACAAGCAGAACTCACTTTAAGCATGACCGACTAAGCAACCCCTCGGTGCTTAAATTTGATGTCATTTGACAGTGAAAGATACCCGTCAAGTTCAATGCATATGTAGCAGCTCTTCCAAGCTGAGCCAAAACATTAGTAGCTTTGCTGCAAAAGTTGTTATATGTTTTCTCATCATACATAAATTCACATACACTACTATGTATAGGAGCTCAGAACGAGAAAATACCTTCTGGAGTGTCTATTCAGATCCCAGTGAAGAAATCTCAGGCGGTTCCCCTCTGTTGAACCCTTATTGATAAATCTTATAGCATTTGCAAACTCACTACGCAGAATGGTCTCTCTTGGCTTCTTTTCATGCGTCTGTTAGAAAAAATTATTAAAACAAATGAATGAAATAAAAGAAAGATAAACTAAATGTTCGGCAGAGGAACCAGTATGGTAACATAACAGATGATCTTTCATCTAAATAACGACATACCTTAATTAAGTTCAAAATAATTATTGGATTCCCATATCTATTGACAAGATTCTCAAAATGTAGTCGTGTAGCTTCATAGCTATGATCCTTTTTTGATACTAGAGGAAGAAAGAGAGGTTGTGAAAAAAGAGAACATTTTAGTACAGCCACGTACACATGAGATTCAGAAGAATGGACGTACATATGATGTCAGGTTTAATGTTCATTCGTGAGGTTTCTTGCGACCAGAAAAGGGGGATCGAACCACGGTTTTGGACAATGGAACTTATCTGATTTGGTCGTCCATCCGAAGTATTTTCAAAAACAATCTGTTCTATCTCAACATCATTAGCTACTCTTCCTTTTTCATTCACTCCTCGTTTCAAATACCTGAATTAAAATATAATACAAAAGTACGATTACTAAAAGCATATTAGAGAGAAGAAGAAGAGCAGTATATATTCTGAAAACCCAAATATCCTAGCTAATCAAGAATAAAGATAGTAAGCAATTAAAAATAATAGTCGCAACTTAGTGGCAGTAGCTCGCCCAGTTGATATATGTGGTCCATATGAACCACATAACTACACAAGTAATCCATGTGATATTCTATTGTATATGAGAATGCAACATAACAATGTTATACTATTATTATACAGATTGTAAGAGAGCCATAAACAAACCTAGTGCCAGCATAATGCCGTGATCGTCGAGCAATGATGGTCAAACTGAAATTCTTGCTGGATATGGAGAGATCAACCTGCATATTTAAGCAGGTCATTACTATAATCACATCAAAATCACTAACCAAATTAAAAAACATAAAAATGCACCATAAGTCCAAAAAACGGCTAGTTTTCAACAGCTACACAAATGAGTGTCCCTAGTATTTTTCTTCTGATATATTCACATGAAAAAATGTGCAGATTACACATCCATACCTGTTTGAAAAACCCATACACCAGTGCAACTGTCCAGATAGTATTATTGAGAGTATTCCGGATTCCACGAGTTAAGAACTCATTCCAAACAAACATTGTGTCATAGAGAAAATGCCCTGTCTTACAATCACATAAGTTCTTTTGAAGACTACGGATGACATAGTACGAATAGCTGAAAAAGAAGTCTTTCCTAAGATCCACTGAGCATAGGAGCTTCTTGTATCTATATATCAGCAAGAGGAAGGAAAAAGAAACATATTACAAAGAGCTCAAAAGGCAAACCAAAAAAAGGTCAGAATTGAAAAAATGGTACGAACTTCAAACCAGAAAAGGAAAAGAAAAGAAAGCAATTTTCCCGGTAATATCCTGTGATTCTCAATACCTTACATAAATCACAACAGCAATGATGTTTGCCCCTGCGCATTTGCAGGAAATGAAATGGAAATACCACTCTCATAAAAAATGGCAATATCATTTACAGTAGCAATACTAACAAGGAGGATCCATATTTAGAATTCATATCATCAACAAGAAAATATGAAAGTTTCCTATCGGGTCTTACTACAGAGGAAAAAGACAGTAAGACAAACAATGCTAATCTGGATCCAGAGACACCAATGAAGAAGAAAAACCGCATTACAATATTTACAATAATTGGTGCTAAAAATTTAATACAAATTTAACTTCTATGCTGTAGAACTAACCCGGTATAATGACCAAAAAAATAAACAAATAAATGACCAATAACAGTGTAACTGTAACTAAAACACTATGTGACATCAAGTCTCATCTAGGTACATAAAGATAATGTATACTTCTGAATGCTACTCTCTTAAGTCCCCTCAGACGTGCCAAGGACATACTATACTGGTACATGAAGAATGGACAAAAGACCTGTTCTCATCCTTAGAATTAGCCATTTTGGATCGCACTAGAGCATTTGGAATGGGTATCATCTCGCTTTTGGTAATTGCATAAATTGCATGCCCGCATATTGAACCTATTTTCCTTCTTTTTGTTATCAGCAGCATGTAATAAGGTCCGAGAAATTTGACTAGACCTGAAATAAAAGAAAACAGTGAGATTTCAAAATATGAGAAAAAAAAAAACAAAAAACATGCAGTTTAAACATACCGACAATTCCATAGCAAGTGGAAACAAATTTAAGTCCACCAGTTGATTTGTTTCCTTCATGAATCCGTTTCAGCAGCTCAAAGCACTCATTATCTGTGTATGTGGCAGAATCTTCAAGAATGCTTAAATCACTGAGCTCCTCTCTGCTGATCTTCAACACTTTCCAAAATGTTCTGTTCTTGTCTCTTCCTATCATATAAAAATTCTGCCAGACGTAATAGGTAAAATATGTAGCATCAATATCAGGTTTTAGGAAGGGAAGAAAAGCATAATTGTCCTAAAAAATATCAACTAACTACTATACTACACATACTAAAATTGGTTCCAAAATGATAGCTTTACCATGAAAATAAAATACACATTGGCATTTCCCAATGTCTCTACAATTACATAGCATAAAAACTAGAAAATCAAACTATTATGAAATCAATTGTAAGCCCTATGTTTCACCCAGTATTATTATTTTTTTTAGAAGTTTTCCAATCCTACCGTTTCCAAAATCGCTTCACATGGACGTAAAACCATGCCATTAATGAAATAATGAACTAGTGTGAATCTTAGTAGCATACTGCAAGCTTGAGTTTCAGAAAAAATCTCATCAAAACTTCATCAGAGCAATTCCGACATAAAAGTTAATTTGAGTCTTACATAAGTAACTAACCAAAAGCATTCATAATGTAGAAGTTATAAATGTATAAATATAAATAAGCAACAACACCGAAGCACAAGTTTGTCACTCAATTTTAGTCGTCACACACAACAGTGGAGCAAAATCTAACGACAACAGCCAAACAAATTGCACCTCAGACATGGACATTAGATTAGAAGAACCGAAGCATAATGTAGGATGCTTCAAGCACGGATCAAATCACAAATCACAAAATCAGAAACAATTCGAAACCAAATACAAAATGCAAGGAAGATGAGAAATTAGACATCAGTAGAGCGAAATACAAAAATCAGAGAGAGTTACAGATCGCAAGCGCAAGTATGTTTTGAGTGGGGAAAGACACATACGGAACGAGTCTCGTACAGCCTGAATTTCTGTAAGAAGAAAGAGTCAGGATGGGGTTCATCGGCAACAGAACTTCGTTGCGGGGTCTCGGAGCCCATATTTTCGATCTCCGAGCCACAAAGCCCGGCTGCACCAGCAGGACCAAGCAGTGAAGTCAGAGAGTCAAGATTTCAAGCCTCCTCGTCGGCTGAGCTAAAACCTTCCAAAACCGGAATGTCAATGTAGCACACATGCCTAAACAATGACAGAAAAGGAACAAAAGAAAGGCGATCGGGAACAGAATCAAACAACGGCTTCCGGAAGGCAAGACAAAGCAAAAGAAGATTCGGAATCAGAGAGCAGAAGACAAAAAAGGAAGCGAGTCGGATTTAGCATTAAGGCGAGAGGAAGAGGAAGAGGAAGAGGGAGACAGATCGAGGAGGAGGGAGGAGGGAGGGGGAAGGATGAGGTAGAGACGGAAGCAGAGAAGCTTCGGCGACTGCATCCACACAAAATCATACCGCCATTGCCAATAATTTCGATAATAAATAAATAACTGACTAATTATTATTATATTCGCAATTAAATGCCGTCATATATTTATATTTACTGCCCGCCCCCAATCATTGCCTTTTTGTCCATAAAGCCATCGGGTAAACTAGTTCCCATTGGTTGGGTCGGGTTACACCGACCCGGACGAGTCGGCGGTTGCGAAGTCAATTCCCTCTGCCAGCCAATCGCGCGTGACTCGCGCGGGGACTCGGGTGTCGTCTGAGTCAGTATGTGTATTAGTTAAAATGAGCTAATCATTGAATTAAAAACAAATAATGGGAATCAATCTAATTGCGTGATTAGTTTTTGCTTTAATTAAATGATTAAAAATTGGTTATGGCCATAAATTGAAAAGACAAATTAATAAAAGTATCACTGAATAATAGGATAATGACAACTTAATTACTAAATAATAGTTATGGAGGGAGTTTAAAAACAGGAGGGAGCTTGATTGGTGGGTAGCTGTATCCACCTCCGCCATTTGTCAACAGGGTGGAGTGGAGAGGGCGTGGGGGCCAACCCGCTCAACGTGGCTGCGTCATGGAAGAAGGTGGAAGCGACTGGAAGAGACGAGACGATGCAAGGACCGTCCTTTTTCGTTTGTGGGTGAAGGCGAAGCCAGTTTAGTAGTTGGACTGATCCCTCTCTGCGTTCAACTACTTCTTCGTGTAATTCCAGGTAACTGGACAGAGACCCGCCTGGGGGGATGGGGGCCTGGCGCCTGCTTCGACGCAACGGCTGAGGCTCTGTTCTTGGGACCATTGAAGTTCCCCTTCTGTCTCCTTGCTGCTATCCCATGGTGGGGTGTCACGTTTCAGTCAGTGGGTAGTAATTAATGATTTGAAGAAACTAATCAAAGATGGGATTTCAATAAATAAAAGACCTTTCGACAATGGCTTCTGCAAACTACTTTCAAATGTAGTAATTCAATATGACTAGTTGTATTTACACGAAGACGACGGAAACAGAGGAGACTGCGGTCAATATTCAATACGCGCCTCCGAACACACAAGGAACATCCTCAAAACTCCAAAGATCCACTGAGTTTCCGCCGTCTTGAGCAGTCTCTATGCTGCCGAGGAAGGCGTCCATCGTCGCATCCCAGCTGTCCTCCAGATAAGGCATCTGAAACAACTTCATCTCCGACTCAAAAGCAGAAACCTCGCCCGATTGTGTCTCGCCGGCGCCTCCTTCTCCAGACATAGACTTCTGCTTCTTCCTTGGATGGGCCACCTCCATCAAAAGGCCATCTTCGCTCGGAGGTTCTCCCCACCCAAAGTTCAGACCGAAGGACTTAGCACCTTCATCCGAGTCGAAGAAGAGTGGAGTATCATCAGGTTGGCCAATCTGTGGTTTCTCTTCCGTATAAATTGGACAATCATAGCAGTCTTGATCAGGGATTTTCACAACATCGAAGCTCTGGATCTGATTTGCATTTGCTGAAGAATTTCGACCAGCTTCTGGAGCTTCCTGTGTGAAATTCACCTTCGCTTTGCTGCCGCGAATTCTACGAGCCTCGGCATCGTATGCTCTTGCTGCTTCTTCTGCAGTGTTGAATGTGCCAAGCCACACACGAACTCCTTTCCTCGGATCGCGAATCTCCGCCGCCCACTTGCCCCATGGACGCTGTCGAATTCCCCTGTATTTGTTCTTCCTCTTTCTCTTTGCACATCTCTCTGCTTGCCCGCTAAATTCCTTGGATTTTTTAGCTATAATCTCAAAGAAATGAAATTACATCACAGAATCATGAGCGAGACAAAGAAAGATACACAGAAATAAAGACTAGAACAGTAGTCAAACCCTCCAGATAGTCTCCAAAACTGGATCTTTCATTCCAAAAAGTACGTATAAATTTTAAAATCATAGAACCCATCTAGCTGATTCAACGAATGATGATGTTCAAGCACTCAATTTAAGAACAAACTCAAGTTCGCAATAAAGGAAGTAGCTTCTATGACAGAAATGAAGAATATGCATGGAAGAAGAAATCATTCAGCTGTAAACTGACGAAAAGGAATTTTATTACCCTTAGCGGAAGAGAAGGAATGGGCAGGAGGGGAAAAGGAGAAGGTACTGATGTCCAAGTCCTCGGCTGGATAATGATCAAGATCAAAATCATCCTCAAAATCTTGAAAATCAGCCTCAAAATCATCGTCGGGGAGGATCAACTCGGACCTCGGAGGCTTCTTCGAGCGTTTCCACGAAGTGGGTTTCTTGAGATCGGGGAAGAGATGCGCGTCAGTGACCCGCCTGGAGCGAGTGGGGGGAATGAAATCGGAGATAATCGCACCTCCACACATGCTTCACTTCTTTTCCAGAATCAAAACTACGACCTACGAGACAGTATTTCAGCTAAAAGCCGGAAAAGCTCAGAACTTTGAGGCGATGAAAACAGAATAATAAAAGGAGGAAGAGACGAGAGAGAGAGAGACAGAGAGAGAATGGGTGAATGAATGCTAGAAAAAACAGGAGATAAATGGAGGAAGTGGGGAGGAAGAATCTGGAAGAAATAATAATTAATAAATAATATCTGGTGTACTGTTTTTGGCAGGGAGCGAAGTAGAGGCAGACTGTAAGCCTCTGCAGTTCTGTCCAGGGCTGCTGTGGAAATACCCTCCCGCCATGGATTTCATTTTTCCAGCTCTAGAAAGGTGTCCACAAGCCATAGGCCTCTGTTAGTCGTTGCCTGCCTAACGTTGAACAAGACCATAGAAATTAGGAAAGAATAACACAAGGAGGGATGTTACGTCTCTTTTTATGAAGCTGGGTGAGCTTTTTCCATCTCAGATGATGGTAATGTCGTGTCGTAATAATGCTAGAGAAGAACGAGGCGGATGCTCAAACATAGGCGGCCATACAAAGGGACCCAACCCCCAACTGCAAGGTGATCGGTGAGTTTAGATTTAGGTGGTGCGGAGCCCACACTGTCCTTTCTTTCTGTGAAGGATTACGGATCAACACGCTTTCATTTCACCTGGACTGTATGTGATTCACAGTGATGTCGCCATCTTTCATCTCTTAGGAAAAACACGATGCGATCAGATAAGATCAAATCAAATAAACCCTTAATTATGGATAATTATGAATAGGATAAATGACAAATCAACTCTCGCAGTTTGAAATCAATTCAACTACTATGTTATTTTTTTTAATAATTTAACCACTCATATATATTAAAATGACAAATCTAACATCACATAGACGTTTACCGTTAAAAAGTTAGGAGCCAACTTCCGAACGCGAGAATTCTTCAGAACGGCCCGTGTTGGGCATTCTGAATTCAGAACGCCAGAGCGGGTCGTTCCGATGTTCGGATGTTGGCTCCTAACTTTTTAACGGTAAACGTCTATGTGATGTTAGATTTGTCATTTTAACATACGTGAGTGATTAACTTGTTAAAAAAAATATCACAGTGGTTGATTTTTTATTGATCTCAAACCACGATGGTTGATTTGTCATTTACCCATTATTAGTTTAAGAGGTTAACAACAAATATTATTGCGTAAAAAATTATTTTTTTTACTGTAAAAATTACTTTTTCAACTGAAAAAAATATTTCTATGCAGCAAAATATAAGCATCCATTGTGAAAATGGTAAAAATTATTCTTCCTCCCGCAAAAAATATCATTTTCACATAGGATATTTATCTTCTGCTGTTACAAAAAAAAAATCTTTGGAATAAAATTTATTTTCTACAACGAAAGTCAATTATTAATAGCACAAATGGTAAAAATTATCTTTTCAGCTGTGGAAAATGTCGTAGTATACTCCTTTAGTTTGGACCAGAGGTGGGACTTGCCTATTTGTAGGCCTGGAATAGTACTTAGAAGTTTGGGACCAAATGACAAATCATCAAAGGTTGAGAGTCTGCCAAAATGAAGTCAACGATTAGTTTCCTTAATTAGTGCATGTAGCTAATGCGACCTATTTAATTAATCATTGTTAATGCAGCTTTAAATGTATACACGTGCCTACGCGTGTGTCGTTGACTCCCGCTATGTCACCTTTTCGAAGCGGAAAGACAAGCTTTTCAAGAAAGCAACCAAACTTTCCTCATTGACTGGGGCGAACGGGGGAGGAGTTCACGTTTTCTCTCGAGTCGAAAAAGTATACTCCTTTGGAAACCATAGTATCGACGTTGTCATCGATCGCTACCTCCATTGTAGCCATTCTCCCGAGGAGGTAAGCATAACGGAGTGTTTAGAAAGATTGAAGGAGAAAGAGGAGTTTTGGAGAGAGAAGTCACCAGAGGCGATGAATTTGGACGAATTGCAAAGTTTCAAGAGGTCGCTGGAGGAGCTGAAGAAGAATGTATTGCAGATATTGGCAGTGAGTGTGGAACGTGAGAGCATGCCGTTCTTGGAAAATATCGACTGTGGAAGCGACGATGAATCCGACATTCACAATTCGAGTCGACAAAACTGAAATTTTGAAGGGGTGGTTTTGTTTATTCATTGCATATGTGTTGGGTTTAGATAGGTCAACACTGAACAGAGATAGACGATGACGAAATAGTCATTGTACAATGGACATTATTATTAGCCATGATAGATCTAGCCGCTCTTGTCTTTATCTAGAAAGAGAATGTGTCATTTGAGGTGAGTGTCTAATTTAGTAGATAAATTATACTAAATGCGATGCATATAACACTCTTTTTTACCTTTCTTTGAAAAACTATGATCAATTCAAATATATTTATCGTCTCGAAACGTGCATGGATTTTAAAACTATTCAAAATCCCTCGTCTGTTTAATTAAAAACAGGTTTCTCGAGTCATCGATAAAGACAATTATCAAATCGTGTTGTATACATAGACCTCTATATTAAAATATACTTGCACTGCTTTTACTTTTAAAAAAACATCATCCCAGTAAAAAAAGAGCATCACTCAATGGACCTCTTGAACACACATAAGCAGAAAGGCGACGATTTGAAGACCAATTAACAACTCAGGAGATAGAAGGAATAAAAGTGACCGTAATCTGAAGACCTTGACAACGTCACATGAGTGGTCGGTGATCCGAAGACTAGGCAACAGCACCACTTGTAAAATTGTGTACCAAATAAGATTGCGGACGATGATTACTCCGCGACTAACAACTCGTTAGATCCAAATTGACATGCTCCGCAACGACACAATCACCCACCAAATAAAAAAGTTATTAAGCAAGTAAAACTAAGCGACGACACAACTTTTAATCCATGTGATAAATATCCTAGCCAAGTTTAGAGATTCAAAACTCAAGGAGCGCATCATCGTTCTATTAACCATTTTACATTAGGGATTCGAAACGCAAATAAAAACCACCAATGCACTATTACCCATTTTGCACATGCACATAATCAATCTTCATGCAGCAAAAGATGCACGAGAATACTCTTGTGTGTTAGAGTTCGAGTGTGAACCGAATTCTAGTTGGGCCAGGTTGGGTCCATATCCAATATTAGGGTTATTTAGTTTCTCTATATATTGATGTTTGAGTCGCAAAACTCATTGTACCTTGATTTCCAACTTAGTGATTTCTCCTCTGCCCGTGGTTTTTTCCCGTAAAGGTTTTCCACGTAAATCTTGGTGTCCCTGCTTCTGTAGTTTTCTTTTTCTGTTTCGCGTTCGATTCTCAACAATTGGTATCAGAGCTCAGGTTAAATTCTTTATATCAATTTTCAACAATTGATATAAGAGTGAAGTTAGAGTTTTTCGTACTCAGATCGAACGAATTTAGGGTTTACAATTTTTGGTGAAAATTTGTAATTTGGAAAAGGAAATAAATAAAAAAAAGGGAAAACTTTTCCCCTGCTGCGTCGTCTTCCTCGAAGGACCTGCTGCCCGTGACTCTCCAACGCAGAACAGCGAGCGTCAGAGTTCATCGTTGCTGCCCTGTCGCGCTCGAAGACCGACGAAGAAGAAGACTCGTCTGTCCCTCGCTACCGTTCGTCGCACGCCGCGACCATAAGCCAACGCCCAGCCGCCGCACGCGAAGAACAGAGAAGTTGCGCTGTCTGCCATCTGTTCTTCCTCAGAATTAGCCACCGTCGCGAATCCGCCTCCACTGCCGTCTGTTCGTTCGTCGATCTGAAGCCCGCACAGTCGATCAGGGCTCCATCTGCCGTAGACCCGCAAGTCGTTGAACCGTCGGCAGTGTGAAGCTGCAAAATTGTGCAGATTTAATTTTTTGAAAATATCTTATTTTTGTGGAGATATTGGAATTTGGTGGAATTATTTGGGGTTCTAACATTTGTGTGGCTAATATTTTGTGTTCAGAAATTGTGAGAAAATTTCTGAAATTTCTGGGCAGGATGAGTTCGTTGAAATTCGATATTCCGCAGTTGGATCAGAATACGAAATTTCAGTTATGGCAGGTGAAGATGCGAGATGTGCTCGCACAGATGGATTTAGACGACGCGTTATTAGGGCTCGATAAAATGCCCATGTTATGGAGTGAAGAGGAGAAACTTCAAAAGGATCGAAAAGCCCTATCATTGATACGTCTGCATTTATCTAATCAGATTTTGCAGGATGTTTTGAACGAGAAGTTTGCCGCTGATTTATGGTTTAGATTAGAGCAGTTATGTATGAAGAAAACCCTGACGAGTAAGCTGCATTTGAAGCAGCGGTTATATTCTCATGAGTTATTGGAAGGAGCCTCTATTACAGAGCATTTGACTGCATTCAAGGAGTTAGTTTTGGATTTGGAGACTATGAGATGCAAGTACGATGAGGAGGATTTGGGGTTGATTCTGTTATGCTCGTTGCCTGCTTCATATGGTTCTTTCAGAGATACAATCTTGTACAGTAGGGACAATCTAACTCTGGAAGAGGTTTATGCTTCCTTGTTGTCAAAGGAAAAGATGAAGCAGTTTGTTAAGAAATCCGAATCTTGAGGTGAGGGATTCGTCGTTCGGGGTAGAACAAGAGATTCAAACAACAAAGGCAGTGTTAATGTTCAAAGTTCGAAAAGCCGATCAAAGTCAAGACACCGAGATAGAACCTGTTACTTCTGTCATGGAAGGGGGCACATCAAAGCCGAGTGCCGTAAATTGCAGAATGAGTTAAAGAGAGCTGAGAAGGGAAAACAACCGATGACGTCCGATGCAGTAGTTGTTGCAGAAGAAGAAGACCATAGTGATGGAGATCTTCTAATAATGTCAGAGGAAAACTCAAAGCCAAACAATGAGTGGATTCTGGATTCAGCGTGTTCGTTTCATATGTGCTAAATCGGGATTGGTTTCCGACATATGAGACCGTTTCAGGAGGTGCTGTGTTAATGGGCAATAACACACCTTGCAAGATAGCTGGTATTGGTACCGTCAGAATCAGAATGTTTGATGGAGTTGTAAGGAAACTAGGTAGCGTGCGACATGTTCCTGACTTAAAGAAGAATCTGATCTCGTTGAGTACTCTGGATTCGAAAGGGTACAAGTACAGCGTTGTAGGTGGAGGTATAAAGATCAGTAGGGGTGCTCTCGTCAAGTTAAAGGGACACAGAAGCTCTGCAAATTTGTATGTATTACAGGGTTCTACGGTGATGGGTAATCAGGCTGGAAAGTTTGTGAATTCACCTTCAAAAGGTTTGTTGGAGAAGACCCAGAGAAAGTCAGGTTCTCAGGTGAAGTTCAAGTTGGGTTCTGAATCCATATCAGAATCGATATGTCAACCTATTACAGATGTTCAGCGTGATGCAATCACCACATCGTCACCAACTTCAGTTACAATTTCACGCCAGAGAGGTATCGTCAAAAGCAAAACCAAGAGAAAGAGTAAAGCTCCACGACGATATAGTGAAACTACTACAGTGGGTTACGCATTGAATGTGTTCGAGAGTATAGATTCAACATATCCACATGCAGTTCGTTGCGACATCTCTGATAATTCGATGGTACAATGGAGAAGATGTGATTTCTCTCCGAGAGTGTCTCTCAAGTTTAAGCGGGGCTTAAACTTGATCTATACCAGATATTGAGTTGGCCCAGCAGGGGCCTTTGTGGAAGAGGAGGTTATTTTTCGTTGGAATTTTGCAGTTCGCCTTACATTGGAATTTCTTTAAAGATGGAGATTGTTAGAGTTCAGTGTTCTGGATTCGTTTTGGGGTGGGCCGTGAAGCATGCATTAGATCTCTCAGGTGGAATTCGTGTCAAGGTAGAGATTGTTAGAGTTTGAGTGTGACCCGAATTCTAGTTGGGTCAGGTTGGGTCCATATCCAATATTAGAGTTATTTAGTTTCTCTATATATTAATGCATGAGTCGCAAAACTCATTGTACCTTGATTTTCAACTTAGTGATTTCTCCTCTACCCGTGGTTTTTTCCCGTAAGGATTTTCCACGTAAATCTTGGTGTCCCTGCTTCCGTAGTTTTCTTTTTCGTTTCGCGTTCGATTCTCAACATTGTGATACTTTGATACCTAGATCACCTAAAGTATCAAGAAGATTTATCATCCTAAATATAAATATAAGATAAAAAATTAAATATCATGCACAAAAAATAAATGTGTTAGACTCACGAATGTATAATATAAAAATAGTGTTATTGAATAGCCCACGTCGAGTTTTTATATGTGGAAACCCACAAATAAGGTTTAGAAAAAAACCATGATGTAATGTTGTGCAAAAAGCATAAAATCTCTACATCAACAACAATTGCTTTTCTTACCAAGTAGAGCTACAACCACGGGTACTAATTCAAAATCCTCAAAATCGTATGAGCTTATAACACAAAATAGGAATTTCCCATTAAAAAAAATAATCAGAAGGGTGGGTGAGTTCTAAACCAAGATTAAGAAACCATACGAGAAGAATTTTATAAAAAAATGTATTTAGAATGGCATCCACAGACGCATAACAGTGCACTCGTGGATGTGGAACAATGCATCCATAGAAGCCTGCTCGTGCATTCTGCGAACACAAGCCTTTTTTGCAGAAACCTATGCTTACGTGGACAAGTGTAGGCCACATGCGCTCTGCAGATATCTTACTCACTGCAGACGAGAACATTTCCGCAAAAACTCAAGTTTTCGCTGAAATTTCACTCTCTAAAGAAGTTAGCATTTCTGTGGAAATTGAAATTTTCACAGTCATGTGTGGGGCATGTGCACTCCACAACAACTTATACTCCTGTGGACGTGAGCGTTTATGTGAAATCATGTACTCCCATGGATGTGAACATTTTTGTGGAAGCCTCTACTTTCGCGTACATGAACGTCTTCATAACAGTGTGCCTTATGTGGACACAAACTTGAGTGTTCATGACAAATTCCCAGCACAAGACACCGTGGGGAAAAGAAAATTCCTCTTTTGTCTGGTTTTGTCTCCATTCGGCCTTAATCTTTTCACAGAGACTTCTAGATTTGAACTTCCAAACTTGAATTTGAATTCAACATCCAACTTAAACTTTCAACTTAGAAATATCCTTAAAAACGAACTTACAATCGAAATCTTTTCACAAATATTTGCTCACTACGACCTCGTGAACGATTCTCAATTCCCATTGTGGTTGTAATACTCACTTTACTCATGGTCACTCTTTCTCTATAGTAAGCAGCCGAATAATAAGGAAAGAGAATACAGTGTCATTTCCTCGGTTAAGTATCGATACTTATTATTATATAATAATTAAATCGAAATATGTATAATAATATGTAAAGCACATATTATACATATACCAAAGAAATAAAAAAAACAAAAATTTTACCAGTCTGACCAATTGATCGAAATTCACATGTGGTCGCTGTGCGATAAATCGGTCAACTCCAAACACTTTGACTGATAAATAACGCAAAAATTTTACACATGAAATTTTTTATATTTAAAAATCAAAAATTAATATGTGAACACTATGCGACAAATCAATTAACTTTCAATACTTTGACAGAAAATAAGAGAAAATTTACCGATCAAATTTTATATAATTAAAGATTTACTGTTCTTACCACTTTAATCTCCTAGCATCACACTTCCATTCCATCTCTTTTAGTTGAATCAAATGTAGTCATTTAAACCATCCAAAATTAAAAGACGAAAAACAAAAAGAGTAATCCAATTTTAAAGATACCCGTTTACTCCGATTCTCTTAGAAAGAATTGATGTGGTGTAGACAAGAAAGGATTTGACCTCAGAGCAATTCTATATCGGGTTTTTGCCGCAAACATGCTTCTTTAAAGGCAACGGATTTAGGGGAATTATTTGCTTAATCTGAGATGAGCTTGAAAATGTTTTTTGGTGTGATCCAGATGTTGATCTCACAACAATGTGCTTCGTAAGAGTAACAATGGTGTATTAGGTTTAACGAGGCCTCTGTCATGACCATTTGCATTGGCAATTCCAGTGAATGGGCGAGGTGAACGCCAATTTTACATTTGAAGAGAAAGTGAATGGGAATGGTTTTGAATAAAAGAAGAAAAGGGATTAAAGTGGAGAGGGAGATAGCATAGAAGTCTTGCGGCAGCAGACAATTGGAGGGGAAAATTAGGGTAAGTTTTCATTCCTTGTTTTCTCTCGACCAAGAGATAGTTCTCGAGGGAGAGAGGGTTGGTCGAGAACTCCGGTCTTCTGGCAATGGTAGCATTCTGTCCGACATCCCTTCAAAACGAGAAGCTGGGTTTCGCCGGTTAAGGTAAGGATGCCGTGCATTTGGACTCTTGGCCACATTGAAAAAAATTTTGGTCTTTGGGGCCGGATTTCCTAAAAGATAAAAGAGTTTTCAAATGTTTTGAAAAATCTGTATATTTTCCGAAATTCATGTTTTCACGAAAATAGTAAAATAAGTTTTACACGCGCATAATATTTACTATAAGTTCACTACTGAGCTAGTCACTCACCCATTTGACTATTTTTTTTTTCTAGGTTAGGGTTTTGGTTGAAAGTTTTGGTATTATTTATTTTAATTCATTTCCTTAGTCAAACCTTTATTTCTAGGTAAATAAAATTGTTGGATGATTGTAATATAACTAATCTTGTTTTTTGAGAAACTTGGATTATATGGACAATATTATTCAGACTTTTAATCTATTATTCTACATTATTAATTATTCTCGCAATCACTATATAGATTGTGACCCATCATAACTCAGTCACGGTTGAATATTTTTACAAGTCTTCCGCAATAATTTAATAAATTTTGAGCCGAATAATCGAGTATTCTACTAGAATAAAGATTGTTCGACCTGTGTTGGTTCCCCATTGCCGGGCCGATTTTCGAGGCTACGTCCTTGATGCAACCGATGCCCATTTTCGAGGCGCCGTCGTTGAAGCAACCGATGCCCATTTTCGAGGCTCCAATAACGGGAATCCGTTCACCTCACAGTCAGATAAAGCATGAACCAGGTGGCTGAGATGCACGAGATCGGAAAAGAGGGAGGCCAAGACTTAAGATGCAGCGGCGTCGTCCAGCGGACATGGAAGACAGCTAGACGACATCTTGCCGGCGGGGCTTACTCTCTTCTTCCTCAATCTTTTCCTTCCTTCTGCGTCTAATTCTCCTTCTAACCCTCTTCTATTAGGAATATAGACGAATAATCTTCCATCATCTTCTTCTTCCATCCATCACCATAACATTGGATTTCTACGTTAAAAGATTGGTGATCGAGAAAGAAGATTTGAAATCTGGAAGAAGATGGAATTAGGAGGAAAGCGCCGACCCAGATGAGAGATTTCAGAAAAATGGACGACCCAAAAGACTCCATGTCCATAGAAGAATCAAACTCAGCGGCCATTGACGAGCCAAGCAACAGAAGCTAACCCTAGACCCTTTAAATTCCAGTCGCAGGTCTAACGCTAGCAGAATTATTGAAACGGAGAAGAAGAAAGACGAGGAATTTGATAAAAATAACCAGTAAATGAATACTATTTTACATCGGAAACAGAACAATGGCGTGAACTAAAATCCAAAAGAATCAAGAATGTGGAATTTTTGCCGAGGATTTCGCATCAAACGAGTGCCCACGAGATTTGGAAATTGCGAAGAGAACAGAGTTGTCGTACTCCAGAAGATTACAGATTGCTTCAAAAAGCGCGCTGTCTATTTTTGTGGGCCATTGATCTTGGTTTTGGCGGGTATTCTTAGAGATAGCTTGAGCCCTTGGCTTCATGGCCGGATCTGGGCTCCCACTAATTCGTCTTCTCCAATTCCCATCTCCTACTTTTCTGCAGAAAAGTAGGAAACGAACCAGGAGGACGAAAGTAGACTACTTTCCATTGCCACGCTCATGCCTTGCCAAGAACGAAGCTTGGGATTTCTCTGCCAACACACACTTTTCACCATTTTCAACTGAAAACAACCAACCATTCGACTCTCTCTCTCTCTCTCTCTCTCTCTGTGAATTCACGTTCATTTTGATTCCCTCTCTTTCTGGGTATAAATCCCGATTAGCGTCATTCAATTATTGCAAGGAAAAATGGAGAAATGACGTTCTCCTCGTATGGAAGATACTTATTTGTTTGTTTGCTTCCCAAGGTTTACACTGTTACTGTCCCCACCGGAGTGGCCTCTGCAACTGTTGGAGAGCCTATCCATTTGAGTGGTCGACATTCAGTGGGAGGTGAGATGACAATATCGCGCACATTGAGATCAGCGGAGATACGAAGAAGATGATGGGTCAGAAGTTTGAAAGCGACTTCCAAAATTTCTACATTAAACCACCACAAGATATTGAATAACAAAATCTCTCTCTCTGGCCATGGAAAATCCCACAAACCCAGAGATTAAAATGGCAGTGTGATGCTATGAGATTAAAGCTGGATGTTTCCGGTAGGAGAGGTGGCTATGTGGCTGACGACGATGACTGTTTTCGCAAAAAAGCCGAGAAGAAGCCATTAGTTTCTTGATTGAAGCTTCTGATTCTTTCATGTCGTCGAGAATAATCTGTCGGTTTCTGCACTCTACGCTACAGTACCCTTGATTGCCCCTGCCAATTATTAAATCAGAACATTTAATGCTATAAAAGAAGGAAGATGAAAAAGGAGAAGTCCGAGGTGAGTGAGTTTAATCTACCTGTACATGTAGACGTCTTTGTGAGGGCAGAGCTTCTTGTTGCAGAGACAGCAGGATTTGAGAAAGGAAGAAAATTGAGGAACAGAGCTGGAATTAAGAGGAGGAAAAGAGGAAGATGGAGGCTTTATAGCTTGTTTGGTTAGTAGATAAGGCTGAGGCTTTCTGTGCTTAACATTTACAAGTATTCTCAGCCCCGCATCCACTGAGCTCCCACTTGGGCTCTGTTCAGCTTCTTCTTCCTCCTTCGTTCTCTCCATTTTTACAGATGCAGTGAGAGAGAGAGAGAGAGAGATTTATAAAGAGAATGCGGCCACAGAAGCATACGATGCTGATGATGATTCCAGCTAGACAAAGAAAGAAACGTGGTGTTAAACAAAATCAAACGTGCTGTAATTTTGAAACCAGAGTTTCTGCAAAAAAACATTATTTGCAGACTGTTCCTGCTTTTGACCCACTCCAGATTGGTGAAGAAAGAGCTTTGGGGTGCAGACCCACCATTGACAACGTGAAAGGTGTGGATTTGAAGACACGAGGAACTCACATCCTCGCCTTCTGCTATTTGTTTATATCAAAAAAACACTCTCAACCCATCATTTGCTCCGTCTTTCGTTGTCAAATTACTACTCTGCAATCATCATACCTACCCCTGCCCCTCCTCCATTAAAGAAGCTAGAATTTTTCAGCCAAGCAGCGAGCAATTCAAGCATGGAGTTAACACAAATATTACTCTCACCTTAACACTCTTAACTCCAGTTTAAAGATTTTGTAATCTCAAATTGTGTTTTTCTTAAAATTTGTTCCACCGACCAACGCCATAGATCTTGCTGTTCTTCATGTACAAAACTACATTTCGTTTGAGATTGATTTGAAAAGTCAAAATTTCCTTTTATCCACATCCATTTGTTTTTATATTTGAAAAATAACAACCCTCATCCTTTTACTTTGACAAACCAACCATAGCCTATTTTTCACTAACAATTTAACTTTGAAAAATTACTGCCACAAACATCACAGTTAACTTTCTGAAAATTACAGTACAAAAGAACAAATATCCATAAAAAAAAAAAAGAACTCGTGATTTTGGAATAGAATTTCAGTGGAAAAGAGTCAATATACATGGAGAATGAGTTTAAAAGATTTTAGATTTTGTAAAAGAATGGATTTAGAAGATTTCGAGTTTTATAATTTAGAAGATCTTATAAAAGAATGTTAATGTTTGTAGTTTTCGGATGATTTATAATTATTTTACAGTCTATAGGAGAATCACAGTTTGTCTGGATTTTTGTACGAAGAGGACAATAAATTTTTTTTATTTGCAGACGAACCGCCGCGGTTTGGCGACACAGCTCAGCTGTTTGTTGTGAAGCTGTCGTGATTTGTCATGAAATCGTCGCGGTTTGTCCTCAAGTCGCTGCTGCTTGTCGTGAAACTGCAGCGGTTCGTCTTCAAGCCGCCGTGGCTGGATGACAAACCGCAGCGGTTTCACGACAAATTGCAGATATTCACTGTAATATCCCGAATTTCCATAATATAATTTAATAAGTTTAATTAGAAAATAATTGAGAATATTCGGATTAATTGAATATTCACCAGGATATTACCAAGAACGAACTAATTTCCTGTCTTGATTAGGATTATGAATATCGTAAGATA
Source organism: Begonia loranthoides (assembly GCA_022433065.1). NCBI lineage: Eukaryota > Viridiplantae > Streptophyta > Magnoliopsida > Cucurbitales > Begoniaceae > Begonia > Begonia loranthoides. The sequence goes on along the minus strand of CM039472.1, from coordinate 195,125 downwards.
AATACGTTATATATCGGAATAACAATTAATGAAGTTGATTTATATCACACAATTGTGTGAGTGATTATTGGGCATGATTTAAGTACAAAAATATTAATAGAATTGGTTAGTTTGGATCAGTCGGAATGAAATTAAGTAGCCCGATTTCTTGAATTAAAATGAAAGAGATTAATTGAAGTTAAGAGGGTAAAGTATAAGTAGGAGGAGATTAATTAAAATGAGATTAGGAATTAAGTGAGATATAATTAATGAAAGAATTAAAAATAAAAGAAAATAATAATAATAATAATTAAAATTTAAAACAATTGGCCTTCGGCCATTGCAGAGAGAAGAGAGAGTGAGGGGCGATCGGGAGAGGAGACGGGTGATCGGGGAACCGAGGAGAAGGAGACGGTCGCGATCGCACGATCGCGCGAGGCGAGCGGGCGACGGCGACGCATCGGGAGCGCGGCTGCTGGCGATGGGGAGCTGGGTCCGACGTACGAACCCCGACGGCAAAGCGAGGATGCCGGCGTCAGATCGCGATTCGGCGATCTCCCACGGAGGCGATTCCGACGACGAGTTGAGGTGAGCTTCGTCAACTTTTCTCCTCTGTTCGCTGATCATTAGGCATTGACAGGGTGGGTTGCTGGGGTGTTTCGCATTCGGCAGAGACGTCGTTCGCGATAGACAGGGACGATTCGGGTTGAGTCGTGATTGGGGCTCCGGCCCAGTTGTGTATGGATACCCAATCCAACTCACGGATTGGGTTGAGTTATTGACAGCCGTGAAAGATTTCTCCTTTCCAGCTGGGCATTCTGCCGACACAGGGAGCACACTTATTGGGTTTGTTGAAGAATTGAAGAGGGAGACAACCCTCATTGTCGACCCACAGCAGAAAATAAAGAGGCTGTCGGGTAGGAAGAAAATAAATGGAAGAAGAAGAGAAAATACGGAGGCTGAGTGTGTGTGAGGGAGCTGGTGGTGAAGAGCAGCTCCTGTCCATGTGAGCTACTGTTGTCCAGGAGTTTGAACTACTGCTTCGTGAGCCTGGGGAGTGTGTTCGTCAAGGTAAGGAATTGTAGGTTTTGGCAACTAAAGCCCTACCCACAAGTATAGATTTGAGATTTTGTATGTGTTCTTGCTTGTTTTCTTAGTTGCGTTTGCCTTTAACATTGAATTCCATATACTCTTATTGAGTTCTTGTAGTTAGTTTAGGATTGTTTTTTTAGTATGCAACTCCGTTTGGAGTCTGGGACTGGTTAGTATTAAATCGTTATACTCTTGATTGGTTTGTTTTGATTAGTCACTTAAATTTATTTCAAAGGTATGAAAATGGTTAGTCTAATTCACTTTCATTGAATGTTCTTGTTGAATAACTTAAGCATGTTTAAATGGTATAAATTCATTGCTGCTCATCGCTGTTCTGTGGCTGTTTTCCATCAATTTTCGAAGCATGTATAGCACATTTTAATTGATTAAATCCACTGATGAATCACTGCTGTTTCGTTGTTCTTTTCTGTCAATTTAGAAGCATGTATAGCATGTTTTAATTGACTAAATTCACTGATGAATCGCTGCTGTTTCGTGGTTCTTTTTTGTCAATTTAGAAGCATGTTCAACACGTTTTAATTGCTTAATATTTGCTATTACTTCACTGTTGTTCCGTAGTTTGATTTAATAGAATGTTGTTATTCTTCCGTTAGCTTCCACATAATTCGATGTTTGTTAATTTATTTGTTGAAGCGTGATTGTATTTCTGTGATGGTTGCCGTAGTTCAGTTCTTGATAAATTGGATTGTAGTTCAACGATGGCTTGTAGAGATTGATTTCGTGGTTGTTTGTATAGATGAATCCTATGGCATCTTGGGTGTTTATTTGCATAGATTGCTTGTTAGAGTCTAAGGGTTGAGAGTTCATGGTCTTAGAAACCCTTAGGAAATACCACAAATGGGTTGGTATTCATAACGCGAGTCAAAATGACTAATGATGTACGTAAGGGAATTAGCGACCGGGTTAATGGTTCGGATCTAATCGGTAGACTCGATAAACAGAATGTAAGATCTTCCCGCCCATGGGATTGAAAAGCTTGTCTACTCTAGGGTGTTAGATGCCGAGCTTTCCCCCATTGCCTGCTAGGGTTCTCTAGTCTCCCAACTCGATCCACGAGTAAGAAAGATGTAACAGTGAGTAAAGAACGGCTTGAGCGGATCCCATTCCGACATAATGAGTTAGAGGCATCTTGTTGTGTTTTCAATTCCTTACTAAGCCTTTTAGGCTTACAGTGTCTACTTGTGGTGTAGGTGTTCATGATGATATGATTTATTCAAAGAGGAGCGGTTGATGAGGGATTTGCATGACGAACATTGTGGTTGGCAAAGTTCAAGGCTAAAGGTTAAAAATTAATGGTAAAGATTAAAAGGCTAATGAACAATTAGTTTTGTACATATAAATATAATTAGTTATTTTTATTATGTAAATAGTTATTTAAGCTTCCGCTACGTTTTTAAGAAAATGTACTTATACTCACATGTCCATGGTTTAAATAATGAGTATAAGAGAAATAATTTAACGGTTCGGTTTTTAGAATAAGAAGACTCTGATTTCAATTAATGACGTTTTAAGTTGTTGTTTTAAAAGTTTTAAATTTATCGTATTTTTAAAGGAAAAGAAAAACCGGGTCGTTACATTCACCTCCTACTGCAACGGTAAATCTTTGCAGATTGATAATTCTCTCAATTTTTAACTTTTTGGACGCTTGAGGACTCGTTTTCCATTGTTTTTTTGCAAAGCACAGGTAGGAAATTTTTTTTTTGTCATTTGGTGCATATCAAAGCATATTCGAGTAGGAAAAAAATGAGATTGTTTGCTCGAAAACTTTGGAAGGTCCTAACTTTGTGCTCAGTCGACCGATTTGGACGAATGTTTTTTTGATTTCGCATAACTTTTCGAGATCTACGCACTGGCAAGATGCCTAAGGTAGCTTGTCCCACTTTTGAGGCCTAAAAACGCTTCTAAGTCCTCCAATTTTCCTTACACAATTCAAAACCATGAAGCTTCGCTCGTATTTCTGCTTGAATTTGCTCTGATACCTGTGTATTGTGAAAAAATGATAGAAAACGAGTTATCAAGCGTCCAAAATAGTTGAAAATTGAGAGAATTATTGATATTCGAAGATTCATCGTTGCAGTAAGAGGTGAATATCAGCAGTTTGTCGTGAAACTGCCTCGTTTTGTCATGAAATTGCGGCTTGATGATGAACCGCAGCGGTCTCACGACGAACCGCAGCGGTTTCACGACAAGCTGCAGACGACTTGAGGACAAATCGCGGCGGTTTCGCATCGAACTGCAGCGGTTCGTCGTTAAAGCGTTTAACTGTAAACGTGACAGCAGTGTTAGTGACGACATTTTTTAATAGTTCAGTAGTTAGTTTGTTAAAAAAAAAAAAGATGATAATTGATTTGACACTGTTAATAAAAAATGACGTTTGATTTGTCATTTTCCTTTCATATTTCGGTGAAATATTAACTTTTAGTCTAAAATAATGGTCTAGAGGCAGCTAACAACATAATAACAATTGTAGTCCCCTTTTCTTATAAAAAAAAATGTGTTTTTAAAGTCTGCTCCCACCTATGGTCGTTTGCACTTTAATTAGCCTGTACATGCGGATACATCTGTAAGTTGGCGTGGTCATCCACACTTTAATTAAGGCACGTCCATGGCTACATATGCATTGGCACGAGCATCTTGAACAATATTTTTTAACGACAAACGTAACTGCAATAATACCAATGGTGGATGCCTCTTTCTCTTTGGCATTAACTTTATTATAGACGAGTTTCTCTTCTCTCAGGTTGGCGTCTGGCCCAGAGCAAGTTGCGGGAAAGTCCAGTGTTCATCTACAAAACTAAACAATGAGGAAGACCATCAATTTAGCATGACCTGCCGAGCCAGGGTATGAACAAAGACTCAGAATCATTCCTTTCAATTGTTATTAAAATGAAGTCAAAAACTAATCCCAGAAAATCACAGCAAGAATGGAAGCAAAGATGCGAGACTCGGGAGTGTCGAACCAAGTTTTAAAACACTGAACATCATTCATCACACACAAAACGACCCTCGCGGTCTAAACCATCAAGAAGGAACATCATCTGTTAGAAAATGACGGAATTTCTTTGGATTTCAGGTCATGCCGATTCACAAGTATAGCTGGATGAGCTCGTCGCTCACAACGGATGGAGTGAGAACACCCAAATCAGTAAAGAGCAGAGTGAGATATTGGGGCGGAGTGTAATCCCGAGCAGACTTTTCAACCTCGACTTTTGATGGGATAGGTACCCCGAAGTCGATTGGACGCAGTGCAGGGGCCATATCTTTCTGGTCCAACGGGTAGAGCCGAGCGAACTGCAAATTCACATAAGCAATTCAGTGATTTCTTGAGTAAATAACAAAATTTACAACCATCTTGAATACTAGATGCAAGGCAAAGTACCTTGTAGCTCTCAGCAGCAACATACACTGGCTTAGTCATGCTGTGTGCCACCAATGCAATTTGATATGTCCCCATCATGTTTATTATGCCTCCACTTTCGACTACTCCATCAGCCCCAACAAGAACCATGTCTACCTCGTCCATAGAATACGCTACAGCTGCATCAATTAGGAGCTTCACTGGAATATCAAGCTTCACCAGCTCATTAGCTAATCGTAACCCTGATCGGTCTGGTCTTCCCTCTGCACATCCAACGTTAAATTATCAAGCACATGTGTTCAACTCCCTGAACCTATTAGTTTGATACCAAAATGACATAACTGAACTATAGAAAACTTTCGATCCAATTAATCTTACGGCCAATGCCTCGTCATACACAAAGTTCACAATTTAAATCGAAAACCCACTTAAAAATGACATCACAAGGAAGAGCGGAGAAAATTTAAGGAGATGACCTGTACAAAATACTCGAAAAAGTTTTTTTTTCAGTGCTGCCATCTTCAGAACTTCCAGAACGACTCTTGAAAAACCATGCACCAAAATAGTACAACCGTCGAAAATGAAATCCTGACTTAGCATTGCGATGGTCCTACGTGCCTAGAGATTAAGTAAATTTATCATTTCAGAAAGATTGCTGAGAAATTGATCTGATGAGAAAGCGACTACATCGCAATACCTCACATGATATCTCCCCAAATTTTTCTGCACGTTCAATTAAGTGAGACTTTGCTGAATTAAAGTCCTCATATTCTAAAGCTGATGTTCTAGTTACGTAGCGAATGAACAAATCGCAGCCTGCTGTTAAAGAGATAGAAGTTGTATCCCAAGACTGGATGCACAGATAAGATAAATCAAAACAAAACAATATAAACAAATAGTACACAAAAATACCAGTAATTCCAAAAAAATGTAAAAGGAGAAGGAGAGGAAGAGGGAAGGATTATACGGAAGAAAGAAACCACTCCCCGTGTAACATCGAACTTAATTGAATAAGTTTAGATTTAAATAACTCAGATTTCCTTCATATCCTTGGCTGTACCATTTCCCCAGCATTATAACGTTATAGTTACACGTATCAAACGCTATGATCCTTAGCAATTCAGTAATACAGAGGGTATTAAAAAAGTATTCCTCAAAACTATCCAGGGAACTCGGCATTATCCACAAATCATGTTGATTTTCATGAAAGAGACGCATATGACTACAGAACAGAATTTTTAGACGCACCCAAATTTATAAACATGATTTCCCATATCCCAGTCGGAGAGACGATCCCTAATTCGGAAATTTAGAGTTTCAAATTTAACCCAAAAAATTTTACCAATTCGTCAGTCAAAAGTAAAAACCTGCTTTGGAAGGGACATAAAAATATTGCATCTAGTAAAAAATAATCGTAGAGTTGATGGAAGAAAAACCAACTTTAAGGGAATCTGAGGCTTTCTTGAGCTCAATTTCAAGTTCCATCATGGTAGTGGCCTTGCTGGTGCGAATAACAGCGGCTAAAGCCCGGAAAGCGGCGACGGCCTCAGCCAAATCAGGCTGTTTCCGCCAGTTGTTGAACTCATCAATCACGCTGAACGTATTCCCGGAATTGGGTGGCGTAACAAGAGGATCGGAAGAGGCATGGTCCTCAGAGTAAGGGGAAACAGCAGCCTGAGCCTGGGCGAGCCAGTCACTGGTGACAACAGCGGTGTGAGCCGCCCTGTTCTGGTAGTAGGCAGAGATGTTAGGGTTGGGGTTTAGGAAGGGGTCGGGCATGGGATGGGTCGGGGAGAGAGAGAGAGTATCGGGGTTGGAAGAGTCGAAATTTGGTTGTTTGTCGAGGATGAAAGATGCTGATCTCCACCACATTTCTATATCCGCCGCTACTTTTGGCGTAAGTTTCTCCGTCTGCAAAAACGTCGTTTTTTGTTACAATTTTTCCGGCGGCCCAACTGCTCGCCTCATCTCCTCCCTCTTCCACGTTGTTTTGTCAATATTCTAGATTATTTAATAGTAATAATAATTCAAAGAGAAATTAACAAAATCAACCCTGAACTCATCAAACCTCAAAAGTAATTTCGCAAACAACTAAAATTTTGAACTATAAAAAAAGAAAGACACAAATTTTGCAGTCACATTTTTCGTCCATATAGAAGTTTTTCAATACTAAATGACGTCGACGTCGTCTCTCAACATCAATAGACGTCCCCTAGCATTCACAGACATTCCTCAATTATAAATAACGTTGTAAGTGGATTGACGGCTGTTGTGGCTTGAGGGACGTCCATTATTGGTTGGGTGACGTCCGTTTTAAGTCGAGGGACATCGATCTTAAGTTGAGAGAGTCCTTCCTTGTTGAAGGAAGTTCGCTCCTGGAGCAAACGAGCATGACTCTTCGTTCGCCAGCACTCATCCTCTCATCCTGAACATCCATCTACGTTGAAAGATGTTCGTCTCTTCATCCAACGCCCAACAAATATGTCCCTCGTCGTTGAAAGACGTTCGTTGTTGATCACTGGACATCCTTATTAGATGATGTTAGGGTTCAGTGTGACCCAGATTCTAATTGAGCCAGACTGATTTGGTCCATATTGGAGGTTTCCTAATTTCTGCAAGATTAGGGTTATGACTAGGGTTTCCTTTATTCCTCGTGAAACAGCATTGGACGTTTCTCGTCGTTGAAAGACGTTCGTTGTTGATCACTAGACATCCTTGTTAGATGGTTTTTTACGTTAACGTAAATGCGATATTTGCCTCAACATTTTTTGACGAAAAAATGTGAGTGCGAGGTTTGCGTCTTTATTTTCTCATATTTTGAGGTTTTAGTTATCTGTAAAATTTTTTAAAGTTTGACATGTTGGTGATTTCAAAGTCCAGAGTTTGTTTTGTTAATTTCCATAACTAAAATTATATAATTATTCATTTTATATTATTAAGTTGAATTCTCTCAAATCACCTGCGTAATCTAATTAGCAATTATCAAAAACTCAATTATCCTAATTATTGTTTTATATATAATCACAGTGACAGTGGAAAAAGATGATGATGAAGAAGAAGAAGAAGAAGAAGAAGACAGATTGGCGTTTTAACAGAGTGAGTTGAAGCCATTGACATTCGGCTCCTCCTCTCCACCTTCACCCACTTCAACCCAATTTGGTCCGTTAAGAAGCTGAACAAGATCCACCACCTCGCCCTCTCTTCTGCCAGTTTGCACAGTGAATGTTACTAATCGCGTTGGAATACGATTGATTTTGGTGAAATTTGAAGTGAATTTACCTTAAATGGGCAGCTGTTATTGCATTCTTGTACTTTTGATCCAAACGAGGTCCTTCGTCGTATCCTTCGCATACCATTTCCCCATTTTCATCTTCGTAGCATATCACTCCCTCCGATTGCTCCTCCAATGCCCGTCGAGCCACAAATATTATCAGAAATCGATCCACAAGTGTCTTTTCCAAAAGATGGGAGAGACGATAGAGAAGGGATGCATACCATGTGTTTGACGAAAGGTCTAGTCTGATATACCAGAGCTGTTCTCCTGACAATAAATTTAGACGGGTTGAGCTTGGATACTCTGGAAGAAGTAGACGGCCTGGAGATTCGAGGAAAGGATGGGAAGCAGGCAGATTGAGAAGAACGACATCCTCCTGCCATCGCCACTAGACTGATCATCTGCCCAGGAAAGAAGAAAAAGAATCTTACAGGTCAGGTTTCTGCATACCTATTAATAGCAATAGATCCATGGTTGTTCATAAAACTCTGTAAATATTATAGCAAAAGCATATGTCATCGATGAATAATAAATAAATACAAAAAAGTATGAATATGATAAGAGTTGAATAATTGATAGGACGTTAACGATGTGCAATATGGGTGTAAGCATAAGCACAGAAGACAGGAGCCATGTTTATCAGTTTATGTCTATGTATCTTATCTTCTACCTGTAGAGGTGTAGGCTCCCGTGAATCCTATTTCCAAGTATAGAAGCCTTTTCAACATTCCTTTTTCTTTTCTGCCATGGATAAGTTCAACTATAAACAACAAGATATACATTTTTAGATTACTCTCTCAACAATTCTTTATTTATTTATTAACTATTTTGATTGGAAAAAGTTTACAGCAGATATTGATTTCCTGTCCCTAAATCTAATAATTTCTAGTTTTCAAAGTTAAAATGTTTTCATACTTTACTTTTTAACACATGTAACGTTGAATGTTGACAAGGCAATTTGGTACTTTCAGCTCAATCACTGGCAATGGGTCTGATGCTTATGCATTGATATATTGAACAGATGAAATTGTGGGGAATTGGTGGAGGTTTTTCTAGCAAAGTTGATTGGGTAGAGACAAAGGACAGAATGATATCCAAGTGCTTAAAAAATGTGTAGGTGCAAATGGAATAAAAAAACATGAGTTGCATTCAAAAGATTATTATTATAATTAGTGTTGGGGAGAGTAGAAATTGAAGTATTTGGAGTAGTTGGTCAAATTAGGCAGTGCATTGGAACGTGCAAAGCGCGAATGGGTGGAGTTTTGTGCACGTATGCTGTCCTTTTTGCATGTGATCAGAGCTTAATTGTAATTTAAATTGTAGTTTAAGCTATCCACTCGTTGGTTGATGGGGATTCAACTATTTCATTCAATTTTTTCAAATGTTCCCAGACAGTGGATTAAAATGGTAGATATCGATGTGCACAACGCATGTGAATGAATATAAAATCAATGTTTTGATTCCATTTGTATATTTTTTTTAGTTTTGGTGCCGAGTTCTCAGATTAGTTTATGCAGAGTTCTCAGATCTTTTAGTACAATATTGTCTCATTTTGATCAGAAACTGCACAGTTTTGTTATTGAGTTTAACTCAAAATGTGTTGTACTAGGTAAACAGAAGAACTCTACTTATAAACCATTTACTTCTGACTCTTCCAAATGATGTAAAATTGTGTATTTCCATTGGTATGAGCTGAATTTTAACAAAATTTTGGGTCATTATTGCTTTTACAAGACGGATTGACATAGTCTAATATTGTATTTTTTTAGTTAGCATCACCATGTAAATATGTAATTATGGATTAAATGAGCAGATTGTGAACTTTCGCTAACCAAATATGAATCAGACTAGATTATCATTTCTTTTCCTTTTTCACAAGCATTGATTATTTTGAGGCTTCGTTTTTCCTGTTCCCAAAAGCATGTCTTTTTCTATTTAGGAACAGTACTCTTTCGTTCCCTTCCCCCACCAGTCTACCACTGTATCTTCCTCTGGAGAGAGTTTTATTAATGGAGCGAACTAGAAAGGAAATGGGGTTGGGTTCGGGTGGTTGTCCCATGTGAGTGTCTGCGTCATATCTTAGAGGACTTAGACCGCGGTTCGGAGCAGTCAATGCTTCTCTCTTATAGATCTGCACTGTTCAACTTCTGGCTCCATCGCCTTCGTTTGTTACAGTATTCTTCCGCACCAAAATGATGCACATTATCGACTGTCTTCATTGAGAGAGTCCGCCATAGATGCGTCATCCTTCAGCTACACAGCCATGGAGCTTATGAGTTCCAACTTCTTTCAGTCTCATTCATCTTGTGATTCTAATATGGTAATCTTTCATTCACTGCTCGAGCTTTGATTTTATGTTTTTTGTTTTTTAAGTTCATTTCGCTTCATTTCCATGGCGTTTTTGTTTTTTGTGAAGGAGCCACCGAGTAAAGGCAACCCCTTTGCAGATGCTTTCACGGACCCATTATGCAAGCTCAATCTGAAAGAAACGTCTGATTTTGTCAAGTCATTTCCAATGGGAAACAACAGCTTGGAGAGCAGAAATTTTCAGGCTTCATTGCAGAGAAGAAGAGAAGGTGCAAACTCAGTCACCCAGAGGAAATCTCTGGAAGCTCCTTCGACTCCTGGCAGACCTATTTTCAGCTTCAGCGTTAGAAACCCTTCAAGAAAAAGCATTCCTTCCAAGTGGGACGATGCTGAAAAATGGCTGATAAGTAGCTCTTGCACTGATTCTCCTGCTCATGGCCTAAACCCAGTCGAATGCACCAAGATTCCGAAAGAATGTGATAGGATTAAGCAGCAGATAGAAGTCTTTGCGGAGAAATCATGGGTCACTGAAGAAAAAGTATCGAGAGCAGTCTCCAGCCTTCACGGGTCTCCGTTTTTGGATAATCATAACTCGCTCGGAACTTTCAATGGAGGCTCCGATGTTCTCCTGAAAGGTAGACATCATTTTCCACTTTACTGGAAGCTTCTTCTCTTTGCTTTTCCTCTCCCTCTTCTATGCTCTCTGAATAAAGTTTTAAAGTTTTTGACCAGTTAATCAAACAATGCCATGAAATATTTAAATTTTTCTTTTTCATATATTGAGCAAGATACAGAAAGTTCCGATCTGAATTTAGCTCCGTGTTCTTATCCTGAATTTTCGATGCAGATCGATGTACCGACGACGTAGAACCTGTTTTGCCGAGTTTCAGATATTTGGAGCCATCCAAGGAAGGTTTTTTGTTCAAAAACACAGTCAATAATGGCAGCACAGAGGAAGCTGGAAAAGAATTGATTCATGAGGTAAAACACAGAGACGTTGGAACTGAGATGACTCCGATGGGTAGCTCGACGACTTCTCGGTGCCACACGCCGTTCAAAAGCACTTCTCCGGTTCGCCATAACACGCCAGCGAATAGGTCAGGGCCTCTGGCTATGACGACCGCTGTAGCTGGCTACGCCACCATCAACATCTCTCAGCTGCAGGAGTGCCATTTGGCCAAACTTCATCTCGGGTCGCAGTATGATTCCATAGCATCGAATTGGAGCTCGAGGGAGGAGGAGGAAGAGGAAATATCGAAGAGCTTGAGGCATTTTGAAACGGGAAAGGAGGGCAGGACAAGTGTTTCGGATTCTAGGGCAGCTGCTTGGGAGGAAGTGGTGAAGAGTAAAAGCTGCTCCAGGTAATTGAGTTCAACAATGGCACAACTTCCATTGGATTCTCTTTTGGGTGAAAATTAGTTGATTGATTGAATTGCAGACATCAAAGAGAAGAAGCTAAGGTTGAAGCTTGGGTGAACCTCCAAAATGCCAAGGCAGAGGCTCAAACTAGAAAGCTTGAGGTACACCTCAAGCTCTTCTTCTTCTTCTTCTTCTTCTTCCAGTGAAATTTGTTCCATCTTTGTCAATCCACAGCGAAGAAAACATTCCAATTCTTGATGAAATCTGCTAGATATTAAAAAAAAAAACAGAGTCTAGAACATTAGCAATCAGTGCAAGGAGTGAGTATTTGCTGCCTGGGCATTTGATTCTTCTGATAATAGTTTTGCATGAAAGACGATGGATTTGTTCATGTGCTATGAACCTTTATTTTTGTGATTGAAACGCATAGATTTTGACATGTTCATACGAGGGAAGTTGGGTTTGGGTGGGATTTGTTCTGTCAGCCTCGAGCCGCCCGCTCTGCTTCCTTCACTGCAATTACTTGACTGGTCCACCTCTGATTGAGCGTCTTCCTCTGCAAAAGCATTTTTCTTTTTGTTAACTACAAACGCGAAAGCAACTACTCTTCCTCCCTCGATTTCTAAAACAGTCTGGGGAGATGAAGTGGTTTGCTTGAGCTGGGTGTTTTTGTTGTTGTTCTTCGAGTAATATTAGTTTAAAGGATCTCCTTTTGTGTTAATTTATGCCTGCACTTTTCCCCATTCTGTCTGGCAAACTATGAGCATCTTCTTCCTCTTTGTCAGGTGAAAATACAGAAGATGAGATCAAATCTGGAGGAAAAGCTGATGAGGAGGATGGCAATAGTGCATAGAAAAGCAGAGGAGCGGAGAGCAGAGGCGAGGGAGCAGCACGCTGCGCAAATGCAGAAGGCGAGTGAGGAAGCGAGGAAGATGATAAATCGCCATTCCTCTGTGTTTCCTGGACCCGCCACCTCCTGCGGCTGCTTTCCCTGCAATAATAATTGAACAGCTTGGGATTGTGTATGGGAGCTTCAAACCCAGTTTTCATCTTCGTCTTTTCAGATGCAATTTACTGTCATAGCCTGACAAAATACGAAAACGATGGAAAGCAGCAGTGAAAGATGGTTAATTTGAATTCAAATTTCACAATAAAAGAGTAGGAGGTGATCAGATTTATTCAAACACGAACATGGGAAACTCCAAATTGTTTCAACATATTAAATGACGAAGAAGACGACGACGGGGGAGTTGGCCGGAGTCAGACGACTTTATTGCCATTCATGTCTTTCTTATTATTATTTCCTCCAAACGCCATTTTGATAGCTGTTTTACCAAACTCCCACGCTATGAAGTAGGAACTCACTCTCTCTCTCACGACCCGGAAGGGGGCCGAACAGAAACGCTGGGCCAAACGACCCGGTCTTCGTAGAAGACCCAATCGCCCAGCCCAAGGTTAGTTAAATTATTGTGGAAGACTTGAATAAATACCCAGCCGCGACCCATTTGTGATGGGCCATGGTCCATATAGTGATTGCGAGAATAAAAAAAATATTGTGGAACTAATAAACTTAAAAATCCAAATAAGTACTGTGCATAAATCCAGGGAATTCAACAACCAAGTTAAGCACTTTTACAGCCATCCAGATTAAAAGTTAAAGTCATCCCATGTTACGCTTACCAATAAATAAAGGTTCAACTAAAGAAAACGGGAAGAAATGGAACAAGGTCTACAACTAATCCGTGCAAGCTCTGCTACTCTTTCCTTTACCTGGAGTGGTGGGAGTGGTGAGTTGAGTGACTAGCTCAGTATGGAATTTATACTAAATACTATGCATGTGTAAAACTTATTTTACCTTTTCTTGAAAACCATGTGTTTCGGGGAATCATGCACATTTTAATAAAACGTTTAAAACATTTCCGTCTCAAGGAAATCAGGCCCAAGGCCTCCGACGTGGTTTAAGAAAACATGGTTGTATATATAGACAACTATAGGTTTAAATACTCTCGTCGTGTTTTATACTGGAAATCGTAGTCCTTGAAAAAGGAGGGTCACTCAAGTACTCCTCCGAACAAACGCATAGAAAGGCGGCCTTTAACGCAAGCAACACCTCATGTGGCAGGAGGAAGAAAAATGACGGTGGTCCGTAGACCGGGTCCGTCATCCGGGTGGCCTGCGAGCACGCTCTGCGAAATTATACCCGTAAAAAAAAACACCCTGATCAGGTTTAGGGATTTGCAACCCACAGAAGCAGTCAGCACCTTCCCAATGTCTCCTATTTTCACACAGCGCGCAAACAAAACATCTCCACGCAGCAGGAGATGTATAGAGGGTGTCCCCTTGATACTTTGACGCCGAGACCGTACAAAGTGCCGAGAGGGTGCAACCCAAACAGGTTATAATCATCATATAAAAATATGAAACCTAACGCACGAAAGTAAACGTGTAAAACTTTCGTACATATATAGTATAAAAAGCTGACGTGCTGTCGAACAGTCCCCGTCAGGTTTTTCATGTGTGGTATTCCACAAAATAAACTAGTTAATTTTAACGCGAAAAAATTAACTAGTGAAATTTATTATCTTGAAAATTTTCGGGTTTTACACTCTCACTCACGATGAAATTAATAAAATAAACCTTAAACTTTGGTAGGGGTGACAAACTAAATCTTAAAGAAATTTAACGAACAAGACAAATCTTACAGTCATGTTTTTTTGTAAAAAAATCACTGAGGCAAACGCTGTAATTATGTTTTCTGCTTAAAAACTCAAGAACGTCCAAACGACGATCAATGATCAACAATAGTTCTTCCACGGAGATGGATGGACATTCAAGGCTGATCTAGTGACGTAATTGGAAATTTTTAAGTGAAAAACGTGATTTAGGCATCTGCCTCAATATTTTTTGACGAAAAATATAAGTGTGAGATTTACTTTCCTCATTTTTAATAATTTAAGGTTTAGTTGTTCGTGTTGATCCAAATTTGAAGACAAAATATAAATAAATTGTGGAAATTCAAAAATTTAAATAGTGGGGCCCACGGGTCAATAAAGGAGAATTCTGGGCCTACGGGTCCAAAGATAGAGTTTGTTGTAGTTGGGCCTAGATCCGGCCCAACCCACGATAAAGCGGTTCGGTTCTTTCAATCAGAAAGAACGCCAGCTCAAAACCCTAAACCACTACGTAGTTTAAACCTCTGCACTCTGCAGCTTTTGACCCCATAACGACGACGTTCTCCCGTCCAGTTACTCGCTTAGATCTTATTATGCTCCTCACTCTTTATCAGCCTGTTTTATCTTCGCGCCAGGACCTGTTGGATTCTTCCAAAGCAAGTTCCCTTTGCTCTTGATTTTTCTCCTGTTTTTTCTTCCGAACACTTCTCTATTCGAATCTAGCACCAGGGCTGTTTTTTTTTTTTCAGTGTATCAGTTTCTGATTTTGCCAATTTTAATTGGGTCTATGTTGATTTCTGAAAATATTAATGAACTTGGTGAGCGACTTTGCTTTTTTGGCTCTTAATGATGTTTTTTTTAACTGCTTGTAGGGACAATTAGCTTGATGCTTAGATGGTTTTGTCTCTTTTAATTCTGGGTGGCTTTTCTGCTTCTTAAGCATCGATTTTCTTAATTATCATTGACTGATAGTTGTATCAGCACAGCACGTTACCAGTTGGAAACCTTTGTTAATTTTGTTGGAGGGATGCTTATGGTTTCTGTTGGTTCAAAATCATTTCCATCCAGAAGTTCAGGCTCCGTTACTCTGCCAGAAGACCGCTTCATGGGTGACGATGGTTTAAGTAAGAAACGTGAGAATAAGAAGAGGGGCATGGGCAGGAAGACTCAGAAAGTTGGTCTTAGCTTTGACAGCAATGCCTCTAACAAAAGAGTGTCTGGAATGAAAGGTGATCAAGGCATGAAGGCTAATCAAAGGTTTTCTAACGATCAACATACTTTCATAACTCAAACAACGGTTATCAGGTAACATGATATTTTAAACGATGAGTTTAGAATGGTTGCGGGTTTGTTATGCTTATAAATTGAAGTGTTCCTGAACTGCAGGAAGCAGGTTGAACCTGAAACGGTTAAATACTTCTCAGAAATTGCAAATTTGTTAGAAAGCAACGAGGTTGATTTTGAAGAACGGTCTGTAATATGTGGTAATGCATTAGAAGAGACTAAAGGGAAAGAGTTTGAACTTGCCACTGACTATATCATTAGTCATACTCTTCAAATCCTACTCGGGGGTTGTGGCGCCGACCACCTTTGCAGTTTCCTCCGAAGCTCTGCGAATGACTTCCCACTCATTGCAATGGATAGATCTGGATCTCATGTAGCTGAGACTGCTATAAAGTCTTTATCTTTGCATCTCCAGGACCAAGAAGTTTTTTGCCTTGTCGAAGAAACCTTAACTGGGATATGCAAGGTATCAAGTATTTGCTACTCGATAACTATTTATTGCCTCAATATGACGTAGATTCATAAGAGTTTTCTAGTTTTCTTTTAGAAAAATGTTGCACTGTTGTTTCTTTCTGCTCTACTTTTAGTCATGGATTTTAGAAAATAGTGTGACAATAGTACCATAAATTAATGTGGAAGTGAACATTTTTTTCTTTTGAATTATTTTTTTATGAGTAAGAGAATGATTACTGATGCATGTCTATTTAATAACAACATTTAACACTTCATAGCGAAACAAGTTAAATATATTAGTCGGGATTGAGCTCAATCATGAGCTACTTCTTTTTAGTTATTCATTTTGCTATTTCTTTTCAGGTAATAGTAGCCAATCCAGTTGATATAATGTGTAACTGCTATGGCTCTCATGTGCTTCGGAGTCTACTTTCTCTTTTAAAAGGAGTATCTTCCGATTCTTTAGTGTCTCATGCCACAAAATCATCTAATGTTCTGGCAGAGCGATTAAATACGAAGACACATCGATTTGATGGAGACGATGCATTAAATTTTCATGAGGCTTTCCCAGGTTTATTAAACTTCCTTATTTATGGGATGTTAAATGGAGCAAGAGGACACATTAAGATCCTACAGGATAATCAGTACAGCAGTTTGGTCCTGCAGGTTTGCTCAAATTTACAGTTTATTGTAATTTTATCCTAATTGTGTGTATCATAAATTTTTTGAAATGTTGAATTCTTCTCATTGTCGCAGGCCTCCTTGAAGTTGTTGGCAGGACACGATGACGATTTGGCACATATAATTTCTATTATACTTGGTTGTGACAAGGAAGATATTATGGAAGAAGATTGCACAAAAGTGACCTTCTCGCGAAATGTTGTAAATTTGATGAAAGAAACTGCATTTAGTCGTTTAATGGAGGTTAGAGACCATTTAAGTGCTAAATATGTTCCATTGTAGTCTAATTGATAGATTTGTTTATTCCAATTAGCAAAATGTGAAAAATCACGATTATCCCGTATAGTATCCGATCATGGTTCGATTAGAACCAGATATGTGGTTTGCAAACTTTAGAATCTTCAGTTTATATTTCTCAAAGCTCCCATTTTGTTATTCTTTTTCTTGGGATATTAATGCAATTAGTTGCGAACAAAAAATATAACTGAATATGATTATGAGAGTGCATTCATCTCTCGATGAACTGTTGTTGTGTCCTCCGCAGTTGCATCAAATATTCTATAACTCTAAGTCGGAATTTTCTCTCTTTGGCTATTTGCAACATTTTTTTGAATCAGCTTAAAGTTCGAACAAATAAGGGAAGTCTGTTTGTTATATTATCCTGTTATTTGTTTATTTTTTTACTGCATTTTCTAAAAGGGAAATTGTAGGTCATTTTGGAAGTGGCTCCTGAACGCCTATACAATGGGATCTTCTCAAAAGTTTTTAGGAGTACACTGTTTGACCTTTCATCTCATCAATGTGGGAACTTCGTAGTTCAAGCAGTCATTTCTCATGCAAGACATATAGATCAAGTATGTATTTCTGACATTTTACCCCTGCCTCTGCAAATCTAACTGGTTACGATTTTAAATTGTCTGTTTGAGTCTGTGTCTCACAATAGGTAAGCAAATTTAAAAATGGAAAGAGAGTGAAATGAGTGCTTTATTGTTCCATAGGCAATCAGATAATGATTGACTCTATCTTTCTATCAACAAGTACGCATACGTAAAACACAAGCAAGGGAGTATTTTTCCAATAAATTGGCATTCCTTGCCAACCAGCTGGATGATTCTTCTGCTTGTTAATATATATGGATATACATGGGTGTTTGTATGTGTGTGTGTTACATTGCAGCAGAAAATCGTGTTAAGATATCACTAAAAGTACTGGTGTTTAAGAATCTCTGTTTTTTTGCCGCATAGATGGAGTTAATTTGGTCAGAACTTGGTAAAAAATTTAAAGATCTTCTGGAATTGGGAAGATCAGGTGTTATTGCTTCAATCATTGCTGCAAGTCAGAGGCTGCATGCTAAAGAACAACAGGTATATAGATTTTTATTCCTTTTTGTTTGTATTTTATACTTTTTATTTCCTCATAAATGATGTTAGAACAAAGGATAATTTGTCTCTAGTGAATGGTATTATTTAGTGCGTTTCTGAATTTGCCTGCCCTTTACTGTTTTTTTTTGCAGTGTTGTCAGGCCCTTGTTGATGCTATATGCTCAGTCAATGAATCTCCAAGATGTATTGTTCCCCGACTACTCTTTCTTGACAACTTCTTCTATTGCGAAGATAAGTCCAATTGGGACTGGCCAACTGGAGCCAAAATACATACAGTGGGTTCTCTAATACTGCAGGAAGTTTTTCGATACAAAAGTGTAAGCAATCTATTCTCCAATTTTGGTGCTTGTGTTTTTGTTACCATGCAGAATGTTATGCATCATGATTTCGCTGGCATTTAACTTTTAAGCTGGGATTATTAGGTTTTTATGTTACTAGGAGTTTCACTGCTGCCCTTTTTATTTTTGAACTTGTGGGACTGGATTGTTTTTGTTATTATTTTGGACATGCTATTGTTCACACACTCTCACGCAGACCGAACATATCTGTTCTCACTGTTTTAAAACATGCATAGCAAAATACACGTGTATGGGCGCAATATTCCAATCTTGCGCCGTATTTTCTATGTGACATTTAGCTCTGTCTCATGAAAATAAATTTTGACAAAGGGTACTTAAGGCTACCCACCTTTGGCTTTTTCTTCATAAAAAATGATCTTACAGTAAAAAAGACCCTACGCACGGATTTGCGTATCCTTGTTGATCAAAACATTGCATGTCCCCCCACTCTAACATCAAGCTATTCACCGACGTTGGCATAACTTGACAAATCCTCAAGTATCTCCAAACCCATTTCCACAGCAAGAACACTTCATTATTTATGTACCTTTGCTTATGATTTTTTGGCATGACAGGACAGTTTATCTGGGTTCACTTTAGGAAATAGTTTTACCATAATACTTTTGTCACTTGTGTAGTCTAAGTTTTGATCTTTTAAACACTGTGATATTCCCAATAGCAGCTGTTGTCCGACAAGTATGCTCTTCCAATGAAATGATTTTGTTTTGGTTATACTTAATTGTGGCAACCCACCTTGTGAAGGTTAGAATGACCTAGGTGTGAGTCTGACCCGTATTAGTGGAAGTGTACAATCTCACATTGCTTGACAGAGTGGAAAATATATGTTTTATAAGTCTGATTTTCCTCTCAGTCTAGTATTACGTGTTTTTGGTTAACTCCAAGAATAAAGCTGTATGAGTTTCAGTCCAAAGCAGACGATATTGTACTGAGAGGACTTGAAACATTATATTAACTAACTGCTCTCTGAATTTTATAAGGAAGAGGCAAGTCTATTGAGATCAGAGAGAACCTTCCTTATAGTGAACCACTGAAAATGTCATGTTTTCTGGAATAATGTACCACATAGTGAATCATCTAAAATACGTAATTCCAAGAAGTTTTTGATTGATGGCAAAGTGAACTTTAATACCAGTCATATCTATTATCTACACAGTAAGTTTTCAAACTCTTTATTTGTCTAATAGGAAATAATTCAGCCCTACATCACAAGTATCACGTCTTTGGAAGCTGATCATGTCCTTGAAGCAGCAAAGGACAAAGGGGGGGCTCGTGTTATTGAAGCTTTCTTAAGTTCTGATGCTTCCACGAAGCTGAAGAGGAAATTAGTTGTAAAGTATGTCATTAACATTGTTCTTATTCTCGGAGTTCAGTAGTTTGGCCTAAGCCTTATCATTGCGTAGAAATGCTTTTATTGCTGTATAAACTGCTGTTTTCTTGCAATGCTACTGTCTCTATCTGTATGGACCGCTTTCTAATGTCGTTTTCTCATCATTGCTGTTGCTTACTTTGAAGGCTGCGAGGACATTATGGTGATCTTTCAATGCATTCATCGAGTTCATTTACCACCGAGAAGTGTTTTACTGCTAGTAACTTGTCCTTTAGAGAGGTCATAGTATCTGAGTTAGCAGCAGTACGAAGCCAAGTTTCCAAGACAAAGCATGGCCCTCATCTCTTAAGGAAGCTAGACGTTGATGGGTAAGCATTGACACAGATTTGGAAATTGATAATGTTCATGGAGACTCCTCTCCCATGTGATGAACTTGGTAATGTTCGTTTCAGATATGCAGCCCGGCCTGAGCAGTGGAGGTCAAGACAAGAATCAAAGCAATCAGCTTACAAAGAGTTTCATGCCGCATTTGGGTGGGGAAAGACAGAGGCATCCAATGATGGCCTCCTTGCCGCCGACGATGATTCCAAGCAGAAGCAGCAGGCACCATATAAGAAGGGGATGAGGGAAGGGAATAAGCAGGGTTTGGGGTCAGGCGCAGCATTTCTGTCCGAGTCTGCCTATCAGCGGAAGCCAAAAAGAATCAAAAGAGAATTCTGAGAGTTGAGAAGCCATGTATAAAAGAAAAATAGATTCCAAACACGGGCGTGGAAACGCAGGGGCTGCACAAGGAGAGACAGCTCGGCAGAGGAGACAAGGGGTAGGGTGTTCATGCTCTAGTTTGCTTTGAATTCATTATGCAATTTTGACCTATGAGCAAAAAGAAAGACATATCTCGTAGATATGTTTTTTGTTAAATACGATGAAAGAAAAAGATTTTTTTCGCAGTAGAAATGTGATTTCTGTTGCAGAAAGTAAGTATTATTTCAAAAACTTGATCTTCTTGACAGAAGACAAGTATCTGCAGCGAAAAAGGTAATTTTTGTAGCAGATATTTGCATTCTGTTGCATAATTTTAGTTTATTCAGCGAAAACGTGTTTTTTGTTTTTATATTAGTTAATGTATTGAAATATACTTTTTTACATACAATAATTGAACGATTTTTAATATCAATTTCTTACTTATCGTTCGTAGACTCAATCCTGAAGACCGGTGAGTAGAAACAATCTGATATAATTTGGAAACGAACCAATTGAGATGTTGGTCGTGTTTGAGTTTAAGGTTGAAGTTTTGTTTCATGTGAAGTCGTGTGTTACTCTCAAGTTGTGCTGAGAAAACTAAGTGTCAACTGCGAAAAAATATCCTTTATGTTTCGAAAAGTAGCCTTCCGCTGAGAAAAGTAAGTCCTATTCCAAAGACTTACTTTCGAAGACATGTTTCTGCTGTAGAAAATAATATTTTCATTGTAGAAAGACGATTTATCTGCTGCAGAAAAAAAATTAAAATTTTAACGAAAAATATGATTGCGAGATTGACTTTTTTTTATTTTTCATAGTTCGAGATTTTAGTTATTCATAAAATTATTTTAAAATATAACTTATCGATGACTTAATAGTTCAAAGTTTGTTATGTTAATTTTCGAACAGGGGTATTGTTTGACGGAATCGCCCCTTGTCTTAAGGCTATTGTGGGAAGGGCAATCACGTCATTTACGTGAACCGATTTATTTATTCATTTATGATCGCACATCTAAACCGCTTATTATTTTTCTTCGTTAGCGAGCGGGCAGAGCTGAACGGGGAGGACTTTCCGATGCCTCCTCTAGAGTTTCCCTCAATCCTTCTTTGATCTGAATTCACTCCGGTACATCTCTCTCTCTCTCTCTCTCTCTCTCTCTCTCTCTCCCTCTCCCTCTGGCTGATCTCTCTTTGTTCTTCTCTCTCAGTATCCTATAATTTTCATTAATTTCTGCTTCTTTTGTTTGTTTGTTGTATGTGTTTTTTTCATATGGTCATGGACGATCGAGATTTATTTCTTTTATCTCCTCTTTTATTAGTATTTCTCATGTTTCTCTTTCTCTTAGATCTTTTTGTTTCTGTTGGCCAATTTCGATTCACCGCGTTGATCTGCCACTTATTTTTGGGGTTGGAAGCTGATTGTCGATTACACCTCCATGTTCTGCTTCAGTTTAAGTTGTAAACCAGTAAAACGGAGAAAACGAAGCCATGATTGTCTCGAATTCGCTAACTGTTTACCCCCTGCTTGTTGGAGATCCGTAGATTCTATTACGTTTTAGTTTGTTTTACGTTTTTGGGCAATCTCTTGTGTATGCTTGTCATTTAGTCAGCCATATTCTTGGTGCGTGCTCTGTGGATTTTTTAATTTTTTTTTTGAATTATTGCATCTAAACTTTACGCTTATTGAAGGGGCCGGGTAGAAAGTGATGCGGCCAATTCAGTTCTGGTGCTAATTGGAACATTGAAGCGAAGCGCGCTCTGGCAAGAAATCATAGTCTGACTTGGCGACTTGATGTTGTAATTGGCTTCTTTCACGAGTGCCAAATGAGGATTAAGTCTTGTCTTGGATTTTTGCAATGTTGCCCAATGGTTTAAGGATTTGGCGTGGCTTGAGGAATGAGTAAATAACTGTATAGTTTCTCTTGCCACTCAAAGATAGGGAACTTAAAAAGAGAAAATGAAGAAACAGTTTTGTAGTAGTACAACTTATTATGGGAGTTATAACTTTTTCTCTGTCATCTGCACTTAAAATTCTAGCAGGACTGACAAAATAACAAAATTTGACTTTCTTCAATTTTGGTTTTTCTTCAAGCTTCTGATCGTGCATTGTAACTACTTACAAAAATTTCTATCTTTGATATTACATGAGTTTTTCTTTTCAACTTTTTGCAATCCATCAAATTGCAGGCATTCTGGGATTTTTTTTTATTTAGTAGGGATGAGTTTATTTAGTAGGGATGAGTCTCTTCTCATTAATGCTCTCTGATTATATTTCTCTCGTACTCCTAGTTCCCTGAATACAACAAGATCAAAGACAAGAGATTGGTTATTAGTTGGCCTGGATTTCTACTTCTGGAAGTTGTAAGATGGCAGACAAATCATGTATCAAGCGGCTGCAGAAGGAATATAGAGCACTGTGTAAAGTATGTCTTGGATCATGTGAAATTGTTAATTTTATGATTTTTTTTTTTTTTTACATTTTTCACTTTATCTTTTTCATGTATTATTTGGGCTCAATTGTGGTTTCGATAGAGCTAAACCATCTGCAAAATCATTAGACAAATTGACTTTTCATATACTCTGCTGATATATCATATGTCTACACTTACTTAAGGTCTGATAGTATCATGAAGATGTGTGGAATAATTTTTTTCATTAGAAATAAGATGCTGCATTTTTTACAAGGAAAAATATTATATTAAGAATGAAGTATTTAACTTGTGTATGCATCTTCTCTTAAGAAATTAATGAAAATGTATAATTCCTTTCCTTTATTGTCTTTGGGCGATGCTGACATTGATTTTTTTTTTGGGTAAAATTGTAGGAACCTGTTTCCCATGTTGTCGCCCGTCCCTCTTCAAACGATATTCTTGAGTGGCGTAAGTTTCTTGTCCTTGATAAATTCTTACTGAAATTGCTAATAGTGTGTTAGCTTACTACATGTTGTGTTGAGACTTAGTTGGGAGTATGTTGTTTTATCTTGATGCATGGCCCATGAAGGATAAGTTAGTTCATTGTCGAGGAATACTTTCGGTTAAAAGCAGTCAATTTATTGCCGCCAAATTGAGCATAGATTTCTGACACAGTCCTTCATCTTCTCCTTGTTTAATAACTTCTGTAGTCTCTAAGGTCTCCTTGATTCGTATGAGTTGTTATATTTTCTAACAAAATTTTTGGACTTCTTACTTTCTTTTGCATGAAATTCATCATACTCGATGACGTAAACATCTATAATTTATGTAGTTGTAATCAAATAATGCATGAGTTAGATTTGTATTTTTTTTCTCAATCTCTTAAATAATCCTACAAATCAGAATTCTAATATTTTCTTGCTGTTGATGTTTTAGATTATGTGCTAGAGGGAAGTGAAGGAACACCTTTTTCAGGTAAATTTGTCCTCCACATTTATTTATGATATCTGGCAGATAAATAGTTATTGAGGTCGTAGTTGTCAACAAGTTTTTATCTCCATGTCATATGGAGTGTCAACTAATTGATTTTCTTCTTCATTTTCTGACAAGGTGGCTACTACTATGGAAAGATCAAATTTCCTCCTGAGTATCCTTATAAACCCCCAGGCATTAGGTATTTTTCTATTAGATTTTCTAAATCTTGCCTTTAACATAGCAATTAAAACTCGAACTTCTTTTGGGAAAAAATTTGATTATTAATTTTTTATCGTTTAACCTTCTACTATAATATTTTCCCCGTAGCATGACTACTCCCAACGGACGTTTCATGACGCAGAAGAAAATTTGTCTTTCTATGAGTGATTGTAAGTTTTTTTTTTTTAATTTGAAAATATGTAGTTTGTATTTAGAAGTTACTTACATGGTGACTTGGTCCTGATGCAGTTCATCCAGAGAGTTGGAATCCTATGTGGTCTGTGTCAAGGTAGTGTATATAAATGTGTTTTTTTTTTCAATTTTCTAGTGTTGGCTTTGAATTTTGTTTCGATGTCGTGATATTCTGCTGTTTATATAAACTGTTTCTTGTGCAATATTCTTTTCTCCACCCAGAAAGTTGTAACTTTCTTTTGATTGAACAATTTCTTTAACTTTCTATTGCAGCATACTTAATGGGCTTCTTTCTTTTATGGTGAGTTCATTATTTTCTTAGCTTAAATCTTCTCGATCCTTTTGTTAACATATAATACATAGATATTTCTGGTAACTATGGTCATATAATCACAATTAGACTTAATTTTAATGAAATCTGTTTGACCTGATGTTTGTTCCAAGCTTACAAACATTCTTATTCTCTCTGCACGAGAATTAAAAATATGTCAAACTCCTTTTTCTTCCAACATTTGTTTTCCGGTATATTTCTGTGTTTTAGACCTTTTTCATTATTGCATTTTGAAGTTTTTTTACGGTGTAAACAATGTGAGCAGCAGAACTCAAGTTCAGTTTAATGCAAATATTTTTGGTTCATCTTGTTCCGAGTCTATCTGAAGGTTATTTTATTTTGGTGTAGATGGATACGAGTCCCACCACTGGCAGTGTGAACACTACCACTGCGGAGAAGCAACGCCTGGCAAAGGCTTCTCTTGCATTCAACTGTAAGAAGTAAGTTCAAATCTTGTAGGGTTCTGACTGAGTTGTATCTTAGTAGTTGATACTTGACCTGGTACTTCTTTTTAATAGCCCAACATTCAGAAAACTCTTCCCGGAGTTTGTCGACAAGTATAATCAGAAACTTTCAGAGCAGTTACTGGAATCGACGCAGGCAGCAAATTCAAGCACGATGCTGGAAAAAGTGAAGGCAACAGGAGAGGACATGAGAAGAATAGATGGCCAACCTATCACTGACAAACAACAATCATTCCCCACATGGTTGATGCTGTTGCTCTTTTCCATCTTTGGAGTTGTGATGGCGCTTCCTCTCCTTCAACCTTGACACCACAACAAAAATGGTATCATATAATTTAGAAGCTCCTTTGTTTTGTCTCGTTTCTGGTGTAATTGTACAGGGGATCGAGCTCCATCCCAAGGAGGTTCAGTTCTCTTAATTGAACCTCCTTTGTCTGTCAGTCAGGTGTATGAACAATCTCTTGAATCTCTTCTTATGTTTCATTGTAGCTCGTTGGAGTCTTTTGTCGGACAATTTGTTTCGTATGTTCAAAGATTGTTGGATCACTTCAGGCGTTGAAAAGAATAAACAGCCACTCGTTGGCAGACCCATTAATGAAATTTAACAATTCAAGCGGCCGGACTGTAATTTCAATCTCTGGCACCAGAAGAAGAAGAAGAAGATTATAACCTATTCGATGTTTTCAGCTGTGCGCTTTACCGGCAACAGCCCATGTTAAGAAGTGGAAGTGCAATTGCAAGGAAGTGGTCTTGTTTCTCTGCTCAAAATCCTTTTCAATGACATCAATCTGGTTGCCGCCGGTGATTTCGCTTCCTCCTCTGCAAGACGTCTTCCAGAAGGGGTTGAGGTCGATGAAGAGGAGGACGTCGGAGGAGGTGCGTCGTTGGGTATCTCAATTACCACACTTCCATTTGAGTCTCTACTGCTTGATGGTGATTCCTCTCTCTGGTTTCCCCAAAACAACACATTTGTCGGTATATTCGGCGAGTCTGCGGGAACCCCAGATGATGACGACTCTGTTTGAGCTTCGATATCTACTCCCAATGGTGAACCCATGGAGTCAGTGTAGTCCAGAGCGACGACGTTTCTGCAAAGGGGGCAGGTAGAATGGAACTGAAACCACATGTCGATGCAATCGAGATGGAAGCCATGATTGCATTTGGGTAACACCCGAGCTTTCTCGCCGTCAACAATGTCAGACAGACAAACAGCGCATCCCATCCCATCTTTAAAGTCGTCCAATCCAACTTCCATAACTGGAAGGGAGTTTAGAACAGCCAAGTCAAGCCCTCCATGCAAGTTCGAGACGGTTGGGTGTCGACCCGTGGCGAACGGCAAGCGGTGCCTGGGACGCCGACGGCGAGTCTCGGAAGTAGTTTCGGCTTCGTCAGTGCGTAACCAAAAAAACCTGGCATAGAGATGGAGAACGATGACGAAAACGACGACGACGAAGAGGACTAAGATGGCTATCACCATGAGTTGGCCCGTTAGCTGGAGAGCGGAAGACACTCCAAATGCAGAGGCGAAGTTGGGTGAATCTTCCATTGTTGTTAACTTGTAGCTCTTGATGTCGGAAGAAGGAGTTGGATGTTTTTTTGTTGGGTACAGAGAAAGCAGAAGTTGAAGGAGACTAAATACGAGGAGAAAAGGCCAAGATTGTTGCTGTGGGTTGGGTAAGGTTAGAGCAAGAAATGGAAGACTTTGATGGAGAGAGAGAGAGAGAGAGAGACGGTAAACAAGTCTAGTTTCCCCGATCAGACTTTCCAAGAAAGTGGAAGAAGAAGACGAGGGTCGGTCCATCGACATTGAAGAGGGTTTAACAACCATGTCCCCCACAATCTTCCACCCAACCCCCCACACGTCCTTCCCATGTCTGATCCAAGTTCCAAGCCCCCCCTCTCTCTACTCATACACCCCATAACCATTTGGGGGCTATAATTTGAGGTGGATGGAAGATTATGGTGAAGGGTTGATTGTGGGTAATTCTACTTTTGACTCGTGACTTCAGTTGTGGTCGAGTTACAAAGAATGCACTACTTTTGTGGACTTCAACCTCCACTACTTAGACTACGTATATTTTAAGAGTTGACTTTCAACTCCACGTCATCAACTAGTGGACCTCTAATGGACTTGCCCAACACATCTGCATGAAAGATCCGCCCACATGCAGAGGCCCTTGAGACGACGAGCCTGGGTCGCCGCCATCTTGGACCAAATCAGGTCTAGACCGTGATGGGCCTAAACTTTGACCAATTCTTGGGTCGGCCCAAACAAACCATCAGCGGAAGATTAGCTGTCGTTTTCACTCACCGACATGGCGTTCTTACCCGACTCCCCACCATCATCCTCGCCATTGTTTCTACTGCAAGCAATCTGTCGGTGGAATTTGGAAAGCCTCACTCCCGGAGTTTGGATTTGAAACCGGTGAGTTGAATCGGATCGAGCTCCTGATATTCGAATGGAGAGGTCTGATTCGTCCTCCGACGAAGATGTTGACGATCGACGTAACCTTGTCCTTCAGAATGATACTAAGCACTCCCTCTCCCCCCGCTCTGCAACATTCCACGTTCGGGACGACGCCCATGATTTCCGGGCCACTGCTCGACGATCACGTTTCTTCTTTCCAAAATTTGCCTTCCCTTTCTTCAACAAGTGGTACTTTCTAGCCTTTACTCTTCCGCTCTTCATCCTCCTCCTTTACTTCTCCACCGACGCACCTAGTGTCTTCTCCGCCAAATTCTCCCCCGCGTACGGAAGCATCGATTCCCTCACCGCGCGAATGAGGGAATCCGAATTGAAAGCCTTCTATATGTTGAAGCAGCAGCAGCTTGGCCTTTTCTCTCTGTGGAATCATTCTTTCATTGTTCATTCTAATTTTACTTCTAGTTTCACTTCGAATTCAACTTCTGCTTCTGATTTGGAAAAGGATTACAGTCATTTTCTGGCGAAGGCGTCCTCGTTTTTTGATGACCTCAAATTTGCCATGCTTCAGCAGATTTCGTTGAACAAAGAGATCCAGCAAGTTCTTTTGTCCTCTCACCGACCGGGAAACTTGTCAAATGAGTTGGGAGACGACTCTTTTTCTGGTGGTTTTGAACTTGATAGATGTGGGAAGGTGGATCAGAGATCTTCGCAGAGACGGACAATGGATTGGAAGCCGAAGTCCACCAAGTATTTGTTTGCAATATGCGTTTCTGGACAAATGTCAAACCATTTGATTTGCTTGGAGAAGCACATGTTTTTCGCGGCTCTTCTAAATCGGGTTTTGGTTATTCCTAGTTCCAAATTGGATTATCCGTACAGCAAAGTGTTGGACATGGAGCAAATAAACAAATGCTTGGGGAGAAAAGTTGTGATCTCTTTCGAAGAGTTTGCCGAAATTAAGAAGAGTCATATGCACATTGACAGGTTCTTGTGTTACTTCTCCGAGCCCGACCCTTGTTTTCTGGATGAAGAACGTCTTAAGAAGTTGAAGAATTTGGGGGTCTCCATGACTAAACTTGAATCTGCTTGGGCTGAAGATACTAAGAACCCTCGGAAAAGAACAGCTCAAGACATTCAATCCAAGTTCTCTTCAAATGATGATGTTATTGCTGTTGGGGATATCTATTTTGCGGATGTGGAACAAGATTGGGTGACGCAACCTGGTGGACCTCTAGCTCACCATTGCAAGACCTTAATCGCACCAGCTCCTCTTATTAAGCTCACTGCCCAGCGTTTCATCCAAACATTCCTTGGAAAGAATTTCGTAGCTATCCATTTCCGAAGACATGGCTTCTTGAAGTTCTGGTATTTTACATTTTCAGCTAGTTTATATCTCATTGAGTTGATCAAAAGACCGTGCTTGTCTTCCATTTTCGCCAAAGTCTGCAAGTCCTAGTTCACAATTACTAGCAATAGTTACTCTTTTTATCATTCACATGTTTGTTGCCATCTTCCCCCTTTTCCCTCTGCTATCATTCATTTATTCTGTGGTTCTGTCTTACAAATCGAACATTGTTCTTCGAGCCAAAATGAACTTTCCTCTCCATGGATTGTTTGGAGAATCCCAGCCCAATATTGGACATGGTAGACTAAGCTGAATATTTCATTGTGCTGAGATATGAAGTGTGAGTGGTGCATTCAATTATTTATGTGGCTAACAAGGACTAGTAGATAGTACTAGTTCTTTGCAAAGTGATTGGCTGAAATGTCATTATATTTGCTGTGGCTTATTATGTCTTTGATGTATTTTTCAGCAATGCAAAACATCCTAGTTGCTTTTACCCCATTCCCCAGGCAGCTGAATGCATTATACGGATGGTTGAAAAAGCAAATGCACCCATAATTTATCTTTCGACCGATGCCGCCGAGAGCGAGACTGACTTGCTGCAGTCACTTGTTGTGGTGAATGGGAAAACCATACCTCTTGTGAAACGTCCTCCTCGGAATTTAGCTGAGAAATGGGATGCTTTGTTATATAGACATGGAATTGATGGAGATTCTCAGGTGAGGCTATGCTTACAGTTTGCTAGTCTATTTAGACATGGTATTTCACTCTCTTTTTACTTCCACTAAGGCTGTAAGCATCGTATTCGGGATGTAAAGCATGGGCAGGGCAATTGATGAGATTGTTTTTGTACCTGGGTTTAGATATTTGACAAATTCTAGTTTTTATGGAAATGAAAGGTGGAAGCTATGCTGGACAAGACGATATGCGCAATGTCTAGCGTGTTCATCGGAGCCCCAGGATCGACTTTCACGGAGGACATCTTGCGGTTGAGGAGGGACTGGGGGTCTGCATCCCAGTGCGATGAGTACATTTGCCAAGGCGAAGACCCGAATTTTATTGCCAAAAATGAATGATTTGCTCCCGCTTTTTGTTTTCTTTTCCGGGTTCAAGATATCGTCTTTGTTAGTGAAATGGGTTGCTTCAACTGTAACAAACGAGTACTTAATGTTCATGTGAGTGTATATAGCATTTGTTCTTCCAATGTACACAACTTTTGTCTATTTTTGGTGATGGCATATCAAGAAAATTAAGAATGTTAACCTGGTTCAGCAAAATGAATATAAACAGACGAATGATGGCTGTCTTTCCTAAAATGGATAATTACACGATGCAGCCAAACGTCGCAAACCTTGTCGACATTATTGCGTATAATGAAAAGGCAAAGCAATTTAAGATCTTTCTTCTGATTCCGGATTGTCAACCCGGAAAGATACACCTCCAATTGTCCTTTTGCTCATATTTGCTCTCTGCAAAAGCCGAACCAGTGCTTGCACCACTTCCGACATTGGTGGTCTGAACTCAGGCTCCGGCTGTTTAAACAAGCAAACATGGATCAAGTCAGATCATGGTCCCATGGACTTAGATGCACTAGGCCAAGCCAATCAAGTTTATTGTACCCATTTTTTCCACTCTGAGTTTTCATTGATCTAACTATTAGATTAATTGGTTCTATTTTTTGTATTGAGGTTTCAGATTTTGATCTGATCTTTGAGATTCTAATCCTGTTCCAAAGATAATTAGCGGTTCGTACTTGGACACAAAGCGCAACGACATCTGCAAAGCGGGAGAGAGATTTGACAGAGTAGAGCCTCTTCAATGCCGGGTCGACCATTTTACCCAAAGCATCAATGTCGTGGAGCTGCGGTGCTGCCCATCGAACCAAAGACTGCTCTGATCTCGGCCTTGAACTGCCAACCAGGTAATAGAAAGATATGATAGTCCACTGCATCTCTATAATTTTGAAAATGATGAGACCACTTAAAACTCCTTCAGAAATTTTCTATTTACCTGTCGAATGGTTCACGACCGCTGAGCAGTTCTAGCATGACGACTCCAAAACTGTAGACGTCACTTTTTAGAGTATATTGGCCGGACATCGTCACCTCAGGGGCACTATATCCCAATTCGGCATTGTTGTGGTCTAATAGCTGGACGTTTAGAGGAATTCAAAAGGACTTAATAATGTCTAATGAACAGCTAACAAAGCATTGTAATTGCCCATCGGGCGAAAAGATAGTTGAAAGTTAAGAAGTTCACCAACCTGCTCTATATTTGGCATGCAACTTGCCAGGCCGGAGTCTGAGATGTGTGGATTGAGCTCTGAGTCTAGCAATATGTTAGCTGACTTGATATTTCTATGAACAATTGATGGAGAGCAAACTTCGTGTAGATACCTGGAAAATCCTTGTTTATTACCAGAAAATTCACTTGCCGGGTATAATTCAGCAGAAAAAATGTACATTTTTGTGTATTTTGGAACCTGTTAAACTTACTCGAGTGCCCGTGCAGTGCCCAATGAGATCTTTACCCTGGAATTCCATGTCAATGTTTTGCTGTGTTCATCAGGCAAATGCAAGAAGTTATGCAAGGAGCCATTTTTGTGGAATTCATGCACAAGGAGATGCTGCCCATGCTCTGAGCAATACCCCACCAGCTCAGTTACGTTGGGATGATGCAGCTGTGAGACTTTTGACACGATCTCAGAGAAATCTTCAGATGATTCGTCGGGAAGAACATACGAATCCATTTTTTTCACAGCAAGAACCTATACCATTCCTCAGCAAAGCCAATATCATTAGTTCTTCCAAAGAGCTAGATGCAGTCGGAGGAAAGTAGATACATTAGTAAAGAATCATATAGTTTCTGACTTGAGTATACCTTCCCATCAAATTGAGCTCGATAAACACGCCCAAATGACCCCTCCCCGAGAAGGTTGTCTACACTGAAGCTGTTTGTAGCTATCTGCAGATCTGCTACTGAAAATGATTTTACATCTACAGGAAATGCAGGAGCCTTCCTTTTTACGACGATAGCTTTGTTTGAGAGTTCTTCCTTATTTAATGATTTGTGAAGATCAATGGGCAGTGGCATCAGGTTTGCCGTGGCAGAAGTATCGAATGTCTTTGTGTTGAGCGAGGAGGGAGTTTGTAGAGACTTCATTTCTGCAATGCATAATTTCAAAAATCAAAAGATCAATTCTTAGTTTTCTTTTCTTTTCCATTTGCATGATCCATACCACCTCTGGTAGCCAAAGTCAGGCTCAGCAAATGGTTAGCAACCTAATGGCCCATTTTTTTATCAAGCTTGGTCGAGCTCCGGTTTGACCTTGGGCAAGACCAAGACCTATTATTCTTCAGTAGGTGGGTTGGCTGCCAAACAGCAGATTTTTGCATTAGCGCCGCAGTGCTAGAGTCCGGCCGGAGGGTCCTAGGCTGACAGGCCAGATCTCAAACCACCCCATTTAGGGTGGGCTCTGGCTTGGTTCACCCCAAGGCCAGTCGGGCCCAACCTGGGCCTTGATTCAGCAGGCTAGGCCGGCCCGATGAAGCTTAAGCCGAAGCAATTAACAAAAGCTATAGTATGCACGAATAGAACTCCTGCCAGCTCCCAATCTCCCATTAAAGATCATAATTGTAACCTCCCTTCACTCTAACACAGTTTATAAAATGAGAAAAAAGGAATGTCTTGAGAACAAAAATTCATAGCAATGAACATCAGACAATGCACTTGATTGAATTTTCAAGCAATTCCAAGCAGCTTACCTTGCACTTCATCAGAGGAAAGAGTGGCAAAAGGTTGATCATTAAGCTTTTCCATATCTGAAGATGACCTTGATCTTCTTCTCTTCATGAGAAAGAAGGCTGCTATACCTCCAACTAAAAGAATGGATATCACAATTCCCGCAATTCCACCTCCTCCTATTCCTGACTTTCCACCACCGACTGATTGATTTTGATTGGGATTGCGATCTGCGTTTTGATTTCCACTATATTGGGTCGACGGAGGCCAATAAGGTGGGGGAGGGGGCGCGGGACCAGAGCTGAAAAAGTTACCATCTTTCCTGCCACAATAGGTAGCAGAGTCGTATTGCACACAACTTGGCCGGAAATAAACAATAGCTGATGAAAACTAGAATACTCACTGCATATCGATGTTTTTAAACCGTTCTGGAATCCAGCCGGTAAAACGATTGTTTTCGATATTCCTTAACCAAAACAAACTCTAATTTGTGTTAGTAACTAGAAAGGGTAAAAAATATTGCAGTAAGACATACAAAACATATCATACTCACAGATGCTGGAGAGGAAGATTAGTAAGAACATTAATAGTACCATTGAACTGGTTGTTTTGCAAATACCTGCACCAAAAAATTAATCGAAAGAGTGAGGAGAAGGTAGCATTACATATAATCTATTGCGAAAGAAGTAATCTTTTCTACGCTTACATTGTGCTCATACTTGTAAGGGAGCTACAACTCTGTGGGAGGATGCTCGAGAATGAATTAAAAGAGAGATCCCTGAGCAGACAAAACAAGTTCACTGGATGTTTCTCAGGCTATCTCTAAAAGAAAAGTAAATGATATGTGGGAACATCTTTAGAACTACCTCACATTCTACCAAAATATTGATCAATTTGAAGGAAGGTGGCTAGAAAAACGACAGAAGATCCCCCCGTTTTATTGGCTAAACTAAAATTTGTAAAATTCTTCTCTTCGAAAAAAAACTAGAAGTAGAAAAGAATGCCTCTAACATGAAGATCTAAGGAAAAAAGTAAACTTTCGGAGTATGTGGTTAAGAAAAATTATCTGCTACCACCCAAATCAATTTCTCAACTACATCAAGGAGATCTCACAGTGTAGAGAGGGAAGAAAGCTGGCCAAAGATATCATACAAGTCCTGAAGCTGATTATGGCTGACGTTTCTACAATATGCAGAATGAGAAACCAGTATTTAGTTTGAGGACTTAGACAAATGACAAAACCTACTCTTTCAGAAGAATCCCAAGAAGTGATAAATAAAATGACAAACTTACAAATACTTGAGAGAGATCATGGTAGAAACTGAATAGGGGATGTTTCCACTAAATTTATTACGAGCAAGATTTCTGCACAGTTGAAATTCGCTACATGAGAAACCAATCTTTCGCAAGTGCATAAATTTCTAGTTTTCGTTCAAGTTTACATTGAAAGACACATCAGATCAGATGTGGCTCTAATACAAGTTTTCAAGTGCAATCTCTAGTAATCACCTTTGTTGCTAAGCTTATTCAATAATAGCTAACAACTTAAGCTTGTTATTGATTAGAGTGCATTCAAAATACATACAATTGCTGCAGGTTTGGTGGGAGCTGATAAGATATTTGGCCCTCGAGATTGTTATTGCTCATGTCGCTGGAATATACAACAATTAGTCACATGCAAATAAATATGACTCAGAACCATGAAGACAACATCAAGGCTATTGACCATACAAATTCACTACTGATGTCAAACTTGTGAGCTGGAATCCTAGTGATCCAGAAAGTCCAAGGCCGGATAATACTCTGACAGAAACAAAAGTAGCATATCAAAATAAAAACTTTATGAGGAAAACTTGCAAACAAGAATAAACCAAAATAGGAGATAACATTTGTGTGACACGTGAGCCTGAGCAAGTAACTCCTTGCCAAGATTGACCACAAGGATCATCACTAGTCGAACTCCATTGGGATAACCAAGATGGCGAGTTTAAACTGTTGTACAAGTTCTTTAGAGCAGCAGCTGTAAATGAAAAACAAATAGGGTATACATTAATGTGCATCAATTACAGTAAGTGAAAGTATGATCAGGGCTTCCAGTGTGTGCTTTTTTTGGTGAGAGAGAGAGAGAGGGAGATATATAGAGAAAATTGTTATGTCCAACTTAAGAACACTTGTCGTTTTGCATGTGCTGATATTTATTCACCCATCCATCAACCACAAAATCCAAACATTAATTTTTCAGCTAAATAAGCTTTGCCACGAATGAAAAAGTATAAGAGTCCTCCTATCCAGTTCTCGTATGCAAGCATAAGCAAATAATGTTCTTTAGGAAGTGTTAGGGAATAGGAGAGAACATTGTGTAATTTGGGTATCAATTCTTGGGAGAGTTCACAAATCATTCAAGCAATCTGTTGATCCAAGGGGTGCCTATCAACCTTTTCCTGGAATCAAGGTTAAACATTTGGTTGGACAGACCTATCTTCTTCTCTCAATGTTGTTCTCACCTCGATTACCTTCTTGGTCGATTTCACAGGCATTTCATGTTTCTCATTGTCCCCAAACTACCAAAAAGACTCTTCTTTTGATTGTATAAACTACTCCAATATGTTGTAACCAACATTTTCAGACTCTTCTCTTCCACAAAAATCATATCTAACACCATTGGTCACAGTCTTACTTCTACTTAAAGCACTTCGATGATTGATACATAAATAATATTCCAACAAAACATATGTTGAAAGGAAGTCAATAATGCTAATCTCACTAATCTGGTAGATTAAATAGACTGATAAGCAGTTGAAAAAAGGCCTCTTCAGAAGGCGTATGAACCCATTTAAAAGGAGTCTCCCATATGCAGATGTGAGTAGCATTGTCAACCATGTAGCTCCATCTCATAGCTAAGGGCGTTAATGAGGCAGGTGGGCAAGTCTTTCTTGAGCTAACAAGATTGAGCCGACTCTGTTTTCAATTTCTCAAACAATTTTTAAACTAAGCTTACATAAATGGTATTCTGCCAGAAGCTCACTTCACAGTTAGGCATCTACAAATAAAATAAGTAGATTTCCTAATCTAAAAATTTGCTAGCTGCTTCTGCTAGAAGCTTCAAAGGTTTCTATTTTTCCACCCTCGTAAAAGGGGAAGCCCGATGTGTTGCAACTAATACTTGCCCAGAACCATATTGAGCCTTGGAGAAGCTCGTACTAAAACCAAGAAGAGAAAAGCAACGAAGGGCAGTTCAAATGCACTTGCTCTCTGTAAATTAAGTAAAAACTGTTTGAAATGAAAGGCAAAGGCGAAGAGTAAATCAATAAAAGAAGAGAAAATGAGTAAGATTAATGGGTCTGGCACTGACTGTCTCCTGGATCTGTGGCTCCACTGATAGAGCAAGGCCCCCATCCGAAGAAGCAAATGTTTATGAGCAACAGCAGTCCCCTCCTGCTCCAAATCTTCTCCATTTCTCTAACCACACTTTCTTCCTCCTCGCAAAAGCAGAAATCGAAAGCCACAAAAAGTAACAGCCTTTTTTTTTTGTTCGAGTATTATTGTGTTTTCCTATAATAATTTAGGCACGCCCGTTGCCCATAGTCGGCCAGTACTGTTGTCAGAAAAAGAGAATCTGAAGCCACAGAAAAAAATACCTTCTTTTTATCACTTTTTTCTCTCTCTCTCTCCTCGTTTTTTCTAATCCACCTGTCTCATATCTCTCTCCTCTTCCCGTGAAAAAAGACAAGCGTGGCATCTGCTGGGGTGTATCTGATCCGGATTCAAGTGAACTCGAAACGAAGTAAAAAATCGAAAGTCTTTTTCATGGGCTCTGAAGCTCATTTATTGGCTAGTGTTTCCTCAAGTTTTTAGTGAGACTATGAAGAAGAAGCAGGGAATTGATTAACAGTAGCTTTCAAGGCATGGCCAAAGAGAGTGAAATTTCTTCCAAGCTTATGTAAAGCAATAATGGAAGATTACCCGTTCGGTTAACCAACCCATATTTAATTAAAAGAGGTTGAGAACCTGATAATGGCGATTCAAACGTGGAGGATGGTAGTCACTGTCAAAGCCAGAGCGATCAGATGAACCAGAGCCAAAATCCATTGAGTGTTTGTCGTCGCAAGTAGCTGAATCACCTTCATCATTTGAGCCTTTGGGTGTATTTCTCCATAGGCGTAGGTTCTCCAACGCAAGCTTTCTTAACATTACTTCTTCTGTAGAACTCGTTGAAGCGCCCGTTATTAATCAAATACTAGACTGATATTGTTTTTTTGAAAAGCAATAAAGATGCCAAGCATTTAGTTTCCATTCATTGAGACATTGAACTCCATTCTTAATCTGCACACCTACTTTAAGATGAGCTTTGAAGCTTTTAAATACCCTTCGAGGAAGGTTGATTCTTGTCTTTCTACTTGTTTATGAAGTATCTTATCAAAAACATGTCCCAAACACAGTGCCTTTCATGTTCTTCTGTCTTGAAGTTTGAACGGAGGGTTGGATAAAGTCATATGCGTGATTACAGAGAGAATTATTGGTGATAGGAGACTGCAGTATGAGATACGTAGCCTCTGCGTCAGGGGGGTACCCACCTATTGTTTCTGCATTTGATAACTGAGATTCAAATCAGTTTCTATTATTGTTTGAGACAAAATACTAACCCTCAAAGCCAGCAAAGAAAATAGGCAGCCTAGTGCCTCCAGGAAGCTATGAAAAGCCAGTTTCATTTGATTAAGCTATGGAAGTAGCGTAGCCTAATTCCCTTACAGTTCCCTTCTTCTACTTTATTCTATTTGGCTGCATGTGCTCTTTCTGTCCTATCTTCTTCTTCTTCTTATTCAGGTGGTGCTCTTATGTTGGGAGCAAGATGATTCAGTTTTCAATTCCTGGGCAGAGATGGGTCCCATTTTCTGAATCAACATATCTGAACAAATTACCTCTAAATAATTTTCGTTAACAAATAAAATATTATCTCTCTGATGCAGAACATTGTCTTTCCATCAAATAGATTTAAAAGATTACTTTCTGCAGACGAAATAATTACTTTCTACTGTGAAAAGACAACGTTCAACATTCCGCTTGAGAAAGATCACTTTTCGTAGAGGAAAAATTACTTTCTTATGCGAAAAGTGAGACATTAGTGATGACAACTAGACGACGACGATGGACAAGGAAGAGGAAAGAAAAGATGGTGATGAGAATTAGACAGATGAAATCGAGAGAAAGGGTGAACCACCAGAACTTGTTCGAAAAATTGAAAATGTCAGAATTGTTTTCGACAACGAGAAAACCATGCTGGAGTTTTTCGGCATTGTGTTTCAAGTAAAATTGCTTCAATTATTACAATTTTAGAATAAAACTGAAGTAAAATTAAAATTGCAAATAGTTATGTTTCAGTATCGTTTTCGTAGTAATGTTTCTTTCAACCGATTAACGGTGATGTTTTGATGCCCGCACGAAATGCCGACGAATGAACTATGGATGAATACACCACTTCTCATCTCCTTGGACAAGGATGCAGTTGCAAGGTTCTCTCGTAATATAACTCACACAAGAGGATATTTGGATATGACTCACCAAAGGAAGAAAATGATCTCTTCAATTTCCGAAAAGCAAAAGCTTTGCTTTATCAAAATTCAACAACAGTGTAAAACATAAAATTAAGTGGCTTTATATAGTTTTTTACAAACATAAATTAGAAAACTAAATAAAAGATAACCTAAATAAGTGGATCTAGATCTCCTAGATAAGTGGATTTAGATCTCCTAGATAAGTGAATCTTTTTTAGAGATAATATCTTTCTCTCTCTATTGTCCTCCAAGCTTGTCTTCATAGGCTTGCTCTTGAGCTTCTTCTCATGTTTAAATCGTCCATTTAGATGACTTCCACATCTTGAGTTTATTGATCTCCAAGTTTGGAAACTCGGGCTTCCCTTAAACTTTTGCTCTCTGTTATTTGAGCTTTTACCATAGCAAATGGATTCCGAATTAAACGATCTAATATGCGTTAGAAAGTTTAGGAAGTTGGTTACAACCTTCATGAAGAACATTTTTTTTGAAAAAACGTAGTCTTGATTTCCAAAATAGTTGAACCATTGGCAAATGTCAGAATGAAGATAGTTTTGGAAAGATCTTCAATTATTCTCTTGATCTTCCACTTATACTTGATCTTCGTGATATTTTTTGAAACTTGATAAATAATAAAATGGTATCATTTCACATCATGTTTGCGTCGTTTATTTTCCATAGTTGAATGTTTTATTTGATAGCAAAATTATTTAGTGGTTGACTTGTCATTGAACTCATAACACATAACACCGCAGTTGTTTTGTTAATTTTCCAACAAAAAATTAAACAAACGTGGGTAAAGATTGAAGCTTATGCAGATATTGTCTGCATAAGCTTAAACATTGGCAAGTGCCTGTGTTGTCCCTAGATGTTGGGCATTACGGAAACTTGTCCTTCTCGTCTTCTACCTGAAGCTGATCTCGAGGCGAGGTGGAGTATTCTTGTTCTACCCTGTCAACTTAGAATTTGAGGAAGAAGGAGGCATCTGTCATGTGATAAGCTGCCAGTGCCAGCCAATCCAGTAAATAATTACGATCGATCAAGCTATACTTTAAT
The DNA here is from genome assembly GCA_022433065.1 of Begonia loranthoides. Lineage (NCBI taxonomy): Eukaryota > Viridiplantae > Streptophyta > Magnoliopsida > Cucurbitales > Begoniaceae > Begonia > Begonia loranthoides. The sequence goes on along the minus strand of CM039472.1, from coordinate 156,131 downwards.
AAAGAGTGCCCAAAATGTCTCTCATATTTTTATATTTAGCTATGGAATGCAAATGAGCGACATTATCTGAGAAGATTGAGGCTGTCTGCAATGGCGTCCAGCTGTAAGATTTTTAATTTGGAGCCACACATGTTAAAACAACGACGTCCAGACCCAGATACAAGCTTTCTTTTCAGCAGAAAACGACGAATAAAATTCAAAACTTGATCAATCTTGGGTCACGGACCGCCATTACTGACATGGAGAGAAGGTTAAAAATTAAAGTCTCAAGAAGAACAGTGGCGACATAATCAAAATCTTGAAAGTGAGGTTGATTTCTTGGTGGATGGGGAAATTAATGGCGAATATTTGATATCAAACCAAACCAAACCAACTTCCAACCACAAAACCAGACCAAGCCTTGACTTCTACTGCTCTGCAACTACCTTCCTCTTTCCAAGCACACTCCTTTCTCTGTGTTTTTTAATCAATTTTAATGGCGGATAGCACATATCCGTCAAACGCCACTACGGAATTCGTATTATATTAATATCTACCCCACGTTCACTCCCCCTGATCCTTCTTAGTTAACTGTGCCTATTTTGGCTGGAATTCCCTCGACCTGACCATGTTCATCTCCTTCTGCATTCAGTCAACCCATTGGAATTGCCATGCTTCGAGATTCCCATAATAATATACACAAATATATGATTTTGAATGTGTATATATGCCCTACCCATTTCTTAGGATCTCAACCTGCACGCTTAGCTTGCTCAGGTTCTGGCGCTTGCCTTCTGGGTTCATAATGTACGGGAAGGTTAGAGGAAAAGCCATGGTTCTTCAGGCAAAGAGGCCGAAAGGGAATGGGCTGTGGAGCCGCGGCGCTTCCCTGGTGAAGGAGCAGCGAGCTCGTATTTACATCCTTCGTCGCTGTGCTACGATGCTTCTTTGCTGGTACATTCATGGAGAAGATCACTAAACTAATCTAACCCCGCCTCTTCGAATCGGCCATCTTCTTCTTTGTCGCCATTTTTGGACTACTTGTCTGGTGTTCGGTTTAACAGGCTTAAGCTGTGGGATCTTCGTTGAGCTTCTATTTTTTTTTTCCTGTTGCCTTTTTTTTCTCTGAATTGGAGATCATAAATCCATCGGGTTTATAGTTATGGGCAGAAACAGGAGCTGAGGAAGAAGACCGAAAGACGACAGTTGAAAGATTTGATCTCTTGATGTAGCTTCTATATGTATACATATGTCTTCTCAACGATCTCAGAGGTTGTTGGTTGTAACTTTCTTAGTAGTATGTCTATATAAAAAGGCTTTGTATTTTTGGGTTTTACCCACCAATGAAGAAGAAGTGTGTTATTTTAATGTAGTTTTAGTTAAGTCCAATGCATTTACTAAGAGTTATCAAAAAGGTTTTCATTCATGTATGGGTAGATACATTGGTTCATGTACTTACATAGTCAACTGATGGATAGTTCATGTAATTCATTACGAATTAATACATACATTAAATTAAATAAATGGTTTATAAATTACTTTATACATGTATCAAATAATCTTATAAATAGGACATGAGTTTAGGTTTTTTGTATCAAGCAATAACCAAAAACAATTTGAATAAAAATTTCTAAGTTTTCTTCTTCTTCCTACTTCCAACAAATTGGTATGGTTTTTTGATACGTAGAAATGTCAAATTCTATATTTTTATTCCGTTTCTCTCAACTTGCCAAAGATAATTATGAAAATTAGTGCATTTGTATGAAAGTTTTGCTCAACTGGCACGATGTGTGGGAGATTGTCAATAGAGGCTACAACAAGCCTCGTGATGATTTTGTATTGACTTCTAACCAAAGGGAGACTCTCCAAAGAACGTGTAAGAGAGATCGACAAACTCTTACCATTATTCATCAATATTTAGATGAAGCAATGTTCGAGAGAGTATCTGTAACGCTAAAAAAATTTAATATATGATTTCTGATTTAAAGTGATATTTAAGATTCGAAAAAAGAGTTATTTATTTGGATTAAGTTGAAATTTTATGGAGAGTTAAAGTAAAATCGGTTTATGTATGAAGATTGAAGCATTGCGGGCATCTGGGACTAAGTGTAGACGTCCAGATTTTGGACACTTCTTGGGTGTAGATGAATAAGGTCCACATATATTTGATTTTAGTCGTGTGATGACATGTCCGCAGAAGTGTTGGTGTCCGCAGATATTTGGTTTCGGATGAGCATGTGGTTGCATGCACATGAAGGATTTGCGAAATAAGATTTGTCCGCGGAAAGATATGTCAACGTGGCATATTGCGATTGACAGATAATGTGCGTGGATATCACAACAGAAGTGTTGGTGTCCGTAGATGTGAGGCGGAATTCACGAAATGAGATTTGTCTGCAAAAAGATATGTGAACGTGGCAGATTGTTATTAGTGGACAACGTGAGCGGATATCTGCAACGGAAGTGTTGGTATCTACGGAAGGGTGTGTATCTGCGAAAGTGTGGGTGTCCGCGGATAATTGGTTTTAGGAAGGACATGTAGTTGCAGAAGAGTGGGTGTTTGTGAAATATTATGTGCGAAACAGATATCCGCATAGGACGCGAAGCTTTCCGAGCAAGCAAACGTTCAGGGTTTAAGTCCTTATTAGAAGCAGATGTCTGAACTTTTATTTTATCACGTGAAATGCTCGTGTAAACATTTAGGAAATGAGTGTGAGGCGGATATCCACAGCGGATGCATAAGTTTTTGCAACGAATGTGTTAGCGATCAGAAAGTTAAAAGATCGTCAACTTTTAATAGTGAGATGACATAATTTGGAATAACTAAGTATCTTCTTTACTAATATGGATAAGATATTCAACAAGCATTTTGACACCTTAGCTTAACAAATAACTCATAATATTTTCACCTCATGCTTAATGGAGTTATATCTAATTGATATGAGAATGGAATGAAAGAGGAGGATAAAGGTAGTCATCTTGTCTCTTATCTTGAAGAGGTTTGAAGAAGGAAAAATTGAGAAAAACTAAGATAGTGTGTTAAGGTTTTCAAGTAATTAATATTGTTTGTATTTGACCTTTTGGCCTATATCACAATATGCTAGGATGTGCTATGTTGTTTGCAATGATGTTTAGTTAATAGTATGTTGTTAGATGATATGTGTAATGTTGCATTTATTATCATGCATCATGTTTTCAAGAAACGAACAAAAACCATATTCATGCATATGTTTTCATGTAAGAAATATTGAAACATAACTTAATGTACGAGGGGTGAAGGACAAGTTGTTCTAAAAGTTGGACCTATGGGGGATGAACATGTTAGTTTGATAATGTGGGGGTCTCGACAAAGGTCGCAAGGTCGTTACGTGCTAAGATCTCGACAAAAGTCACGAAGTCATCATCCACCGCAACTTCGACAAAGGCTCTGAGGTTGTTGTGCATGATGAGCATAACAGCTAACAAAGGTTTCAATTGATGTCGATACTGTCTCCCAAAGGTGTGAGATGTAAGTAGTGTGTATCTTATAGTTGTGCCTATTTTCCCCTAAATGATAAAGAAAAAAAGATAAAGAAAAGATTGAACAGAACAAACAAATGTTTTTATGAAATTGTATATTATGTTTATCCATGCATTCTTTACTGAAAAATTAAGTTCATAGTTTAATCTTGTGATGTAGGTCAGATTTTTTGGTGCCATAAGTTCTAGTGAAAAAAAGGAGTTGATGAAGTATCTCCATGTATGGAAACTTGTGTTGGCAAGACAATTTTGACTGTGATGGAAAATAGTTTTTACAGACTATGTATAATTGGTTCAAAGAAGTTAAAGTGTAAGTGTGAAATACGAAAATGAAAAGTTTAGCAAGAAAAGTCACCAACCATGACTCACTTCAAAGTGGTGAACAAATTATTTGATATATTAAAAGTACAATTGATTTGGGCTTGCTTTATTGATTTTTTTTGTACATTTAAACTTGTCGGATATATCGATAGCGATTGAGTTGAAGATATAGATGTCTGAAAGAGCACAACAAATTTTGTTTTTTTGCATGGATAATACAGCTTTTACATGGAGTTCGAAGAAACAACAAATTATGATATCATCCACTTGTGAAACTGAGTATGATGCTGTTATATCTTTTGTATGTCATTCCATATGGTTGAGAAAACTATTGCAGAAGTTACAAATGCCATAAGAGTAAACTACAAAAATTATTGTTGACAATCAATCAGTTATTGCATTAGCATAGAATTATGATAGAAGCAAACATATAAATACAAAGTATCATTTTATTCGTGATTGTATTACAAAGAATAAAGTGCAAGTGAAATATGCGAAGACGGATGATCAAGTTACTGATATATTTATGAAGCCTCTCAAGTACGACACTTTCGACAAGCTAAGGATAATACATGGAAGTACAAAGAATTAAGTTTAAGAAATGATATTGAAATTATAAGCTTAATTTGAATAATATGATTTGGTTAACATAATTTTAGTTAAGCCAGTACACCTAGGAAGAGTTAGAAAGTTTTCATTCATGTATGTGTAAATCCATTGGTTCATGTACCTATTTGGTTTATTGATAGGTAGTTCATATAACTGGGTGATTCATTATGTACTAGTACATGTATTACATTACATTAAATAAGTTATTCATATATTGTAACGTCTCTCGGTGCTCCCAGTACAATATTGTCCGCTTTGGGCCGAAGACCGCACGATTTTGTTTTTAGGGTTAGCCCAAAACGCGTTGTATTAGGTAGGAAGGGAAACTTTACTTGTAAATCATGCATTTTCTACTTTCCCAAGCAACATGAGATTATGCCCCCTGATATGGACCGGACCCACACCTGGGCCCCTTTCCTGGCCTTCACAGGACGGGTTGCCACAATCTCCCCCCTTGGGGACCTGCCATCCTCGTTGGCCATACTTTCTATTGGGATTTCGCTCTGATACCATTTGTAACGTCCCCCGGTGATCCCAGTACAATATTGTCCACTTTGGGCCGAAGCCCGCACGATTTTGTTTTTGGAGTTAGCCAAAAACGCGTTGTACTAAATAGGAGGAAAAACCTTACTTATAAACCATACATTTTCTACTCTCCCAAGCAATGTGAGATTGTGTCCCTTCTGATATGGACCGAACCCACACCTAAGCCTTTTCTAGCCTTTATAGGACGAGCTGCCACATATATTGTTTTACACATACACCAAATAATCCTTTAGAATGTCTGTATCAAAAAATATTCTCAAGTTCTCGAGTTTCTTTATCTTCTTTCTCCAAAATGGGTTGATTAAAATTTGATCTCGAGGACACTGCAGTTTTTTATGACGAAATAAAACATCATCCCCCATTTTGTAAAATTATGGCCTCAACCAAGAATCTCAGGAGGGTAGGCAGCAAAGAAAGGGGCCAGTGAACTCATGCCTAGTTTGAGGCATTCTTAACATCCATAATCAAATTCATGTCATAGACACTTACTTTTGCCTTGTATAAATTGATGTTCAACCACTTGAATCAACTTTTAGTGAAGTGATGACCCAAAATTCTTATTGATGAACAGTCCGGTCGCAAAGTTAGCAGCAGGAAGTGCTAAGAGAATCAGTTGCCACGTCTGCGGACAAGATTGCTGTACATAATTTCAACAACCAAGAGTCTCGAGCCGGATTAATCGTCGTCTGTAGAGTAATTAAGAGTATCCCCGTGAACATCAAGTTCGTAAACACAATTAATCCCAACAAACAGATTATGTAATCCACTCCTCAACAATGAATACATCGTCCCACTGAATCAGAGAGAATTATAGAGAGAGAGAGAAAGAGAGAGAGTGAGAGAGCCTAATCTACTCTTCTATTACAATTTTTGCCAAGCTCAATGTGTTAACGAAAGGAATATAACAAATAATTACGCGCAGAGAAATAATACTTTTACTCACCGCTCGAAGGGTCGACGTGGAAGAAAAAACTGGCGCCTACTATCACATAGCATAGTATAAGCATCAATCCCTTAAAATAGCTTGATGCGCCTTCCTGCAACAATAAGCAATCCAGGTTAACAAGTTAAATGTCATATTTCGAATAAGCATTCATAATCGTTGTGGAATAACTACAAACCTGTAGCATAAACGCGACTACAATCACTGCGATAAATAGAGTGGCAGTCTCAAAGAGTTGAAAATTTAAGTCCATCGGTACGCCCATGAACCACCCGACAACCACGCAGAATGGAATCTACAATTGTCCAGTACACAAAAGTTATTAGCCTCAAATTCAATGATATTCTTGATCAAATGGATGATCCCATTTTCAAGGGAACAAATGATTGACAAATAACTTGAAGGCTTACAACAAACATTGATATTTGCGTTGACGATCCGATTGCAACTCCAAGGCTAATATCCTGTAGATTATTGATATGATCAGCCACACAGAAAGAATGGCAAATTAGTAAATATCTTCTCCGAACTCACAAGCTTATCTTTAACAGCAAACATGATGGCGCTTGCATGTTCTGCCGCATTTCCAACAATTGGAAGCAAAATGACACAGATGAAAGACACTGGGATGTTTACCGACTCAGATGCGCCCTGACAACATACCAAAGATTCATTTAATAGCTGCCTCCTTATAGTTGAATTGCCTTCAACTCAAATATGATAAATTGCAATTAATCCAACAAACTTAAGATTGCAGGTTGATAATAATTTAATTATTTATATATTCTTAATAATCCCCCTCACATTAAAAAACTTAACGCTGTAAGTTGAGAATAATTGAACAATTTATGCATTCTTAACAAAACAAATAAGTGTTCCAAACAGGCATTACCTCGATGGCATCAACGAAGTATCCAGATAAGATAGACACCCACACGGTCAAAATGGCAAGCCACCCAATTGCTTCCCAGCTAGTTATCTCAGGAGCTTCATCTGAATTTGAACAATTCTCGCTTTCCTACAAAGCAACCAAAACAACCTATGAAATATTAAGATGCAAGTTTGGTCAAATTTGCTAATGTATATTTTGGTTTTTCACACTAGAAAACAACAAAAAAGATGTCCATGGGCAAAATTAACATAAGCTGCAAGATCAACCGAAAAATTATGAGAAGATTGAAATGAACTCACCGCCTCAATTGGATCATAATGATTATGTTGGCTTTTGAATTGAAAGAAAAGGTAGCTGGCGTATGCTATTAGCATGACACAGCTACTAAATCTTGACAGAGCTAATTCTGACTCCCCAAAATGCACCTCTGTATGCGTGAAATGAAGCACTGCAGGAAGCAGTATCCCCATGACAGCCATCAATAGCAATCCGGAGTTCACGATTGCAGTTGCCTGTTCCAAAGAAACACATTTCAATATAAATCTATTGGTTGTATTGAAAAAAAAAACCCAACAAATCTATCAGTCCTGTTAGAGTTTGGACCTGATTTTCAATTGGCCTGATCTCTGCCATATTTAGTATCATGGTTTTTCTTTTTACATTACTCTATATATTGTTACTTGAATCACAAAACTCAGTTGTACCTTGATTTTATTAGCGAATTTTCTACCTTTGCCCATGGTTTTTCCATTTAGGATTTTCCACGTAAATCCCAATGTCCATATTTCGTATTTTCTTTTTAAATTTATTGTTTGACTTCTAACATGTACAATGCAACATACCTTATTGAAAACCTGGATCTTCTTGCAATGAACTATCCCACCAGTGAAGAAGGCACAACCAAGCACCAAAAGCATATTTGACAAGATTGAACCCAACAAAGATTGCTGAACAACCCTAATCATCCCTTTCTTTAACGCATACAAAGCAACGATCAATTCTGTTGCATTTCCAAATGTAGCATTTAAAAGACCCCCAACTGCAAAATATAAGCAAAGATAATTTCACATGAGACACGCATACAGTGAGTAAAGTAAAGTTGAACACACAACATAAGAATCTCCATAGCATTCTAACCTAAGTAATATTTCAAATTCTTTCGAAATAATAAGCTAAGATAAAATGATATGTCCCTACCTGTAGGTCCAGTATAAAATGAGAGCTGTCTGCACCACCAAAACTTAGATAAGCCTCAGCCAAACCAAAGGAACTGACCCAAAAAACCAAGAAAAGAAAATGAATTGGTAAATAAATTGGCAACTGAACACGTACTCGGTGGCATAGCCAAGTCGCTCGGCCAAAGGTATGATGCCCACTAACGTGAAGAAGAAGACCCATCCCTAACCAAAGAAGTTCACCATAAACCAATTACTAATCAAAAGAGAGCTAAAAGAAACTTACTAAGGGTAACCAGGTTCTCCTAATGACATTTTTATACTTCTGAGACACTATTCTTAAATCTTTGAGTTAGGAGCAAATAAAAACTATAAGATCTATATCCCTTACATGTTTCCCAGTCAAATAATGGAGCAATATAGCCAGAGGACCAAAAGGAAGCAACACGTTGATTTTTGCTTTAAACAAGACCAAGTAAATGCTCTTTAGTGATCGTAACCGCACAGGCTTAGAATTCCATGAATTGGTCGCATCTGCAAAGGAGCGCAAATGGGTCGTATCCAAATGAAAAGGAAACGGCTTCCTCCTGGTCGGTGATGAGCTCAAGGGGATCTCCTCGTCGGATTCAAGGTCCACTCTCTCATCAATAGGTTCCATCCGCTGCATAGTAAAATCATTTCCTCATAAATATTTGAAGTCAGAATTACTGATAGAAAAAATGGCTGGAAGCAAGAAGAGAGAGTCAAAGACGCTCCGGCTCAATCGCCATAAAGATATGAAATTCATTTGGGAGCTGGTGAGGAAAATGAAGAAAGGTGTACCAGAGAGCAGACGGATCAAAGTTGATAAGAATATGAGGGCAGAGTTTGTGGAGGTTTCTGGAGCAGGTTCTACAGAACGAAGGGAGTAACAAGAGGGCGTCTTCGTCGTCCACAAGACACACCCCACGAGGTAGGATCGGACAAGAACTCTGTGTTTGAAGTTGGCCGGAGCAGAAGAATCGGAAAATGAGAGGAGAGTGGTATTAGTGTTGTGATTAGGAGAAAAAACAAGGGGGGTGGAGGCAAAATGCAGGCGATGTGAGGTCGGCAGCAGACGACCACAACGAAGCTTCTGCGAAACCCCGCTCCCTTCCTTGAACTGATTATATTCCCTTTGTTTTTTACGAGGGTGGAATTGTCGTGTTGGAATCCAATGGGGAAAGATGGAGGTCCAGTTGGAGTATGAACAACCCACAAAAGTGGTAATATTTTGACTTGTCCTTGCCGGTGTCCATTGAGTTGCCATGATCTTATAATTTGTCAACCATTAAATAAAATCAACATTCATCATCAAAATATACAATTAAAATGAGAACAGAATCTTACTTATTAAAACATAATTAAGACCAGGCACAATTAAGTTGGATAAGTATCGGGAGGATGATAATGGGCAGAAAAGCTTGTCAATCAGTTCTAATCTAGCTTGACGGGTGAAGTCTAGCTTGACGGGTGAAGCTTGGGCTCACGACCGTCGATTTGTTTGTACTGGACCAGGGCCAGACCTCTAGGCTGGCTACAGCACAACCCAGATTAGGGGTGGGCAAGAACCAACCAGAACTGAGAACCGACCCGAAACCGTGTTGCGGTTCTGCGTCGGTTTCGGTTCTTGGTTCCTAAATGGTTCGGGTTCAGTTTTTTGTTCTCTGTTTGGTTCTCGGTTATATAAACAAAGAACCAAGAATCGAGAGTTTCATTGACGTGGAACAGGGAGATGCAGCTGCAAACCAGGAACCTAGAACCTGGAACCGAGAGGCACTGCGATTCTACGTTCCCGAAGACGAACTTACGATTGCGAAGGTGAATCCGCGAAAGACGAACCAACGAAATCGTTGCTTCTGACCCTTTCTCCCCTGATTCCGAAGGTTCATCTAGTTAAATATCGTCGCTTCTAGATTTAGGGTTTGCGATTTATGGTTTGAGATTTTGACCTACACTTTGATTTATGATTTGCGATTTACGGTCTGCTTTGATTTAAGAGTTGCTTCTGTTTTTAAAAATCGTTGTTTCTGTTGCTTCAATAATTTGTTTTTGCTTCTGTTGCTTTGAAAATCGTTGCTTCTGTTTGCTCCATTAAAATGGACGACATATCACTGTTTTTTATTACATTGTTCAATTGCTAATTGCTTGTCTTGCACAGTCCAAATTGCTAATAGTTCTCTTAATCGCTAATTGCTTGTTTTGCTAATTGTTCTGTCTGCTTTGATTCAGTGATTGCATTACTATCATAGTCCAGATTTTTGTCCAAATTTTATGTTCTTTGAATACTAGAAGAACTTGCATTTCAAGTTAGGAATCGGAACCGACCGGACCCAGAATCGGAACCGAGCTTGGTTCTAGTTCTGGGTCCGGTTCCGGTTCCGGTTCCAGTTCCTGTTCATTACTCTCGGAACCGATAACCAAATGGTCGGTTTCAAGAGATCCAGAACCGGAATCGAGAACCGATTTGCCCACCCTTAACCCAGATGAGAGAGACTGTAAGCCAAAAAAGATAAACAAAAATGATTAACGTTCAACAGGTTTTTCAACCTATAAGAGCATTGACAAATTTGCTACCGCGCTCTACAATTAGATATAACAGTGATGAAACTAAATTCACATTACAACACAGAAATCCCAATGAAATTAGGAAGATTTTAATAAAGCACCTTCTCGTTAAGAGCACATCTGGACTGGACGTAGGAGCGAGCATCGAATTTGTCAGACTTACAGAAATTGAGACCGTCGTCAAGCTTGAGTCCATTGTCCTTGAGAGGAGCAGCTCTGGACCCAGCCGTCTTGGCCGAAGTCATAGGTGAGAGGAGAGAAATAGAAATAAGTGAGGGAACGAAGGTGATCACAAAGAGCAGAGGGTTGATCAAGGGAGACAAGAGAAGAGAAGGGGAAAGATGGAAGAGTGACGAGAGGTAGCTATTACACCAAGACGCGCGGGAGAGAGAATCAAAGCTTAGGACTAGTCGAGTCACCGCCAGTAAAAATGGCTCATCCTATTAAAAAACTCGCCCCACGAACCGACCCTCCAATGGAAAACATAGGATGGGGGGCCGAGGAGGCACGATGCTGTGTCGAGTACCATGAATTCCATCTTCTCCTGCAGTCCTGGTTCCATCCCCAATCTCAAATTCACAATCTTTATTTAAAGTCAATAGACAATCTTTCATGACTCACAAAGTTGACATGTAAATTATTACAACCTGCAATCCAACCAGGATCAACAAGAAGTTCACCTCCACTTCTGATAACACAAACTAAGGTCTATCCCTATCCCCATCAAGTAGCTTTGCCAAAATCAAACCAGCTTCGCTTCATCCACTTCTCTCTTTCATTCATGTCCTGCATCTGTACGGGTGGCTGCAAAAAACAAGAACCCCAAATTCTTGGCTCAGTCATTGGTTTCAATCTTCAAGCACAACACAATCAACAAACAAAAGTTGACAGTTTCGGATATAGTCCTTTGATAGAAACTAGATGCGGACTAACGAAATTTCGAACGTATACAAGATACATCTAGCATTTTATGATCTCTCTTAATAGTGGCAGAGAGTCATCAATTTGTATTTGAAGATCTAAAAAGTTTTGACCTGGAAAAGCCTTTTGCACAGACCAAACAACTTGAATATTGATTCTTTGCTTTCATCGTCGACAATCAACCTCAAAAATATTTTTAACGATGAACCAATTAAATGCCATTACAGAAGTCACTTTATGACATAAAAAACAGCAATTAATTGACATCAAGATCTTTCTGCCTGGCTTCCAGATTTCTCATTAACAACTTGCAGGATTTTACCCAAAAATGACTTGTGCAGATGAAAAATGAGAGAAATTAATATCAGAGGACATAAACCATTATCACTGACAAAAGATATGAATTTTGAGACAAATGCCAAGTATGAAATGTTATGTAGACTCGCAATGCCAATGCAATATCCTCTTCGGCACTTGGACGAATTCCGGTCGACCCCCATTCTACAGTGATGTCACAACTGACCCCAAACCCCAAATCTCACTAAACATTAACGAGTGCTTCTTTTAGACTAATTTGAATTTTGACTCGAGCAATAAAAATCTTGACTTTAAAGTATGTCACCTTTCAAGATTAAAAAGGGAAATGGTTAGTTGCAACGGTAAGGGTCCTTCTATACATAAAAGGGCTCTAGGAAGGGGAATTAATCAGTTTTTGAGAACAGTTGTGCTGTGGAGATAGCCAGGCTCTCGAAGTTCTGGAAGAGATTGCGTAATTCCCTCTTCCTACCAATAAAGAATTATTCAATTCTTGGAATTCAGTTTGTTAACTCGATAGGGATCATCCGATTCCTATCAGCTTCTTGGTAATAAAATCCTAGCGACCTGCCTTTGATTTTTTTAATAAAATCTAGTGTGATTAGTTGAAATCAGAATAAGCTGGCTCAAACAGCGAGTGCTATAAAAGTGTCTTTCTCGTAGACTACCTTACCAACTAAGTCAAATTTTGTATGAGGAAAAAGGCAAAGTGACATGTTAATGCAAGGGTAGATAGAAAGTTCACCATTCCATAACAATTCCATCTACTCATAAATCAAGGAAATATTTTTCGCGAGGGAAAGAAACTGTTTCTCCTGATGATAGGCAATCATAGTAAAATGGATATGATCAATTAACTAATATCCAGCAAGTGCGATGAGTATGTGTTAATTTTGTAGTGTCTAGAGCTCAAATGCAAAGGAGCCAAAAAATGATGATCTCGAAAAAAGAAAAAGGCAAGACCAAACAATTAACGCCTCAATATTCAGATACAATATTTTCGATCAATTCAGGATAGATGTAGAAGAAGAATAAAAGGAGGGAAGTGGCATACTGGGTCTGTCGGGCTTGCCGTCGGTCCACTTGGAAATGGAGAAGTGGACTTTCTCGCGACTCAGAGCCTCGGTCTTGTGAGGCTCCTTGAGACAGTTTCTAACCAGATTAGCACATATGTTAGAATAGGTGATGTAGGTCATCCCCGCCGCTCTCCAGAACGGCGCAGCTGCGTTGGACGCCATGGCTTCTTCTCTCGACCTCTCGGGATCTCCAAACGGAGTAGTATTAGAAAGGGGGATTGTAGATAGTTGCTCTCTTAGGCTGGGCTGGGCTCATAAACCCACTCATATTAAATCTTTTAATGTTGTATTTATTTATTTTTTATTAAATAATAATAAGGGTATTTAATACTAATCTAGCAAAATTTTAAACTAATTTTATCAATAAATAAAATTCTCAACAATAAAAAATAATCTTTTCGTCACGTTTTCTGTTAAAAAAACATGTTTCAGATGTCTGCAAGATGTTTGCTAATTAAAGTACAGACGTTTGAAGGTATATTCTTTAGTTAACGTAGACGTCCACTAATTAAAGCGCAGATATCATGGATTGACAGGACTATCTACTAATTAAAGTTGGAATGTGTTAATTAGTTTATTATTATTTTTAATTACCCTAATAATAATATTATAGAGAAAAAGGACATTACTAGATTTTTAGGTACCAAGTAACATGAAAGAGACACGTGTATGGTTGGTTTTATAGGGGCTTGAATCTCCGACCACTGCCGAACTCCCGATCACCGTGGTTCACGTCCCGTCCTTCTCCCTGCACTGTACAAATGGAGGAAGAGACGTAGAAGAAGATGAGGGAAGCTACGCCATTGCCTGCTACTAAGCATGGAAGCAAGCATTGAAGAAGTTGATTTTCTGAATGAAATCCGCTTCTCTGCCACTGCCATTTCCGTACTTGATTAGCTTCGGTTTGAACAGAGACCTGAGCATCTCCTCCATCTTCTCCGCGCTGTATTTCACATGCTTGCCTCCATTACCGTCCTCATTCACGTATGTCTTCAAGTAGTTTCTGTAAACTGGTACAATTGCCTGCACTAAAATCTGGCACAGTTTCTCTCCCTGCCTCTGGTCCGCCGCCACCCACTTGGACTCCTTCTTGTACCTTTCATTGAAAGCCTCGTTGAAATCCTTCAGCCTCCTCTTCAACCATACTTGATCTGTTCTATCTTTCCAACCCTTTTCTCCCACCAGCACTACCACCTTTCCCCAGCTCTCTCTCAAGTAGAGCGCTGCGTAGTAGTCCTTGTATTCCTCGTTTGCTCTCATCCATGATTCCCCCATCATCTCCCCTACTTTCGTGCCTTGCATGTTGCTGAAATGGCAGTGGTTGTTCATCATGAAGTAGTAGGACTGACACAAATCGGCGTAGCTTTTTGACCAATGGTCCAGATTTCCGGCGACTTCTTTGATCATGGCGTATATTTGGTTTGGAAGAAGATTTTCTCCCTCCTTTTCTCCCTTCCAGCTTCGTTCTATGGACAAAACTTGGTTCAAGACTGGCCTGTATTCGTCACCAAGCAGCTGATTGCAGTAGCCTGTTACGAAGCTTACCAGCTGTGGAACGCCGCCGTCTGCCGGCGGAGAGCTTGGCCTCTGCAGCTTAACTTGAGCCGGGAGCTCCCAGAATATTTCGCATATTCCATTTACGACTTGCTCGACAAGATCCCTTATTAGGTTTCGAATCTCACCGCAAGCTTCCCCACCGAAGATCCTATTCATATCGACTCTCAGATTATTCAAAACCATAAACATTTCCAACAGCTTCAAGAGCTTGACGGGATCTTTCTTCCTCTGCGCCATTTTCTTTCCAAAATGAAGGAAAGAAAGAAATCCAGATTGCACTGTCATTTCCGCAAAACATTCCGTCCCAACGTTTGATCCAAGTTTCTCCAAGATATCATTGCAGAGATTGAACTCGGGAACAAGCAAATGCTTCACAGCCGACTGAAAGTGCTTTTTCCATCTACTTGTGACATCTTCTATGCTCTGGGAATTGCAGATATCTGCGGTGGAAAGTTGTAGGTAATCTAGATCGAAAGCCCCTAAACTTTCCCTAGCGTTTAAACTCCGAACTTCCACATATATGGATATACATTCTTGGATTCGATGGTTAGAATTCAACCTGTCGACAATTTGTTGTAGGTCAGGGACAATGGAGACGGGTAAGGGGGAAGAATCGAGGAATGCTTCCATTTCACGAGAAGAGGAAGCAGGCGGCAATGGAAAGGGAGTGCTATTTTCCGTCAAGATTCTTCTGAATTCAAACTCGAGATTTTCCAGTGCAGCACTGAGAAAGCCTCCATCGGAACGGGCACGCTCTTCAATCGACTGCAAAAGCTGTAGAATCGTCAAAGATTTGGTTGCGTTCGCAACGCAGCGCTCTGTCGATAGATGGTTGTCTCGGAAGAATTCAAGCATATCCTTCAACCATTGAAACACGAGCCTGGAATTATCAGAGAGAAAAGCCAATGCTTCTTCCAGCTGTTTCATGACAGAAAGATAAGCAGAGAGATGGAGAGATGAATTGGCCATGAGCGAGTCCCGAAGCTCGCACACTGTAGTGTAAACGTTGAGAAGGGAAGCGGCCAGCCCAATAGCGTGGTCGATTTGGTCTCCGGTAGCGGAGAAGAAGGGGTTCGGAAAGGGGAGAGCTTCATCTTCCAGAGACGTCAACCGCTTGGCAATGTTTTCCAAATTATGAACGGAGTCGACCAGTGCAGAGGCAATGTGTGTTGATTTGAGGAGGCCAGTTTTCAACACCTGGGAGGCAGGATGAAGCTGGGAATAGAATTTCGACTCAGACGTCACCATTGCCATTGCCATTGCCAATCGCAAGCACCATGGTAGAAATCTTTAAGTTGAAATTGGGTGGGTGGTTTCGGATCAAAGTTTTTACCTTTTTCCACACCAAACTCACCAAGAACAGTGCTGCCGGAGTCAAACCAAACCTCACTTGCACAACGAACATCCTGATCCGCCATTGCTCCACTCTCCAACTCTTTGACAGATTCTGCGAAGCCAGTGACTTTTCCAGGTCAACCACCCCCTTCTTCACTGAATTTCAAGATTTTGGATTCATGGTAAGCAATCGTCAAATCCGCTCCCCATGTCTACTTCATTTGAGCAGGGGAGGCTCAGTTACAACAATCATCCTCAACAAAACGACTCCAAAGTTGCTGTAATCTCCAAATTAATACCCAAAATATGTTGCAGAGCATCTATTCGTACCAATATATCACAACAATTGCAAAAATTAGCGGCTCGAAAAAGTCTACAAGGAATTGCTAAAACAACAATTGGCTTGAAATGGGAAAAATTGTCAAAAATCACGAGCCTCCCTTCTGTTTCAAAGTGATCTTGTCGCCCAGACTGAGAGCAATGCCTTGGGTTTTACTTCTTATTCTGATGTAACCACTCAGCTTTCCATCTGCCTGCTTTTCAATGCTCAAATTCACCAGAGCATCTTCCCCAAAAACACTCCTTGCGTACAAGTTGGCAGCAAGGAATCCGCACTCCCCTTGGAGTCCCGAGCTGGTGTGTCAAAGCAGATCAGAATTTTTATCAGAATTTGATCCTTCTTCTGCACTTACAAGTTGAAAAACTAAAACTTACGGAGGGGTAAGGCACTTCATATTGGTTGACTTGATTATGTGGCTTAAGAATTCCTTTTCATCTTCAATGACAGTATTCACACCAACCTGTAATTGGAAGAAGAACAGAAAGAAGGGTGATGATTGAGACTGACTCCAGATATCATAAGACTGTAAGAGACACAGTAATGGTATAGACTGTAAGAGATATAAGACTCATTCTAGGAAATATGATTTCTGAAAGCAACAATAATAGTTTGAATGACAATGAAAACAGCATTTGGCTTGAGTGTCGGAATTGATGAAGGAAAACATTCACAGTAGGAAGAAATGTACCTTGTTTTCCCACTCAAATTCAGCCCACATCGCCCGAAAGGCGACGTCAGTACACAATGCAGGAGAAATGTAATCCATTATATCGATGTGAATATCGTTAAGAACTATAACATTCCTCTCGAGCACATTCGAAGAAGTCTCGTACACAATGTTTCCAAATATGACTCCTGTTTCAGTAGAGGAGACCTTGATGTTTGCTCGTATCTGTTTGCTCGATTCTGGAGCCATCGTATAGTTCTGTGGACGTTCGACAAGTTTTAGATCACCCATGGTAGCCAGCTCCAAGCACAAATTCTGGAGCATTTCTTTGGTTCGATTGATGACAGTGATGTCGAGGACAATGTCATAATGATGAACTGTTACATAAGCTTCTGCATAAACAGGGTCGCTGAAACCTGTTAGCTGAAGAATGCGATTGAGTTTATTTGCATCGTCTCCATCCTTCGTGAACTCTCCAGTTGCACGTTTTAGATCATCTTGAACTTGGTCCTCCAACTCAAGCTGGCTCATCCCCTGAAAGAATATGCTGGCATAAACAAAGCTATCTAGAACTAAAGAAGGTTTAGAACTTTTAAAAAGGGGTATCTTGAAAAGAACTGCATGCAGATACAAGGAGTACTGTGAATTTACCTTCCTGCTTTTCAGATGATAGAAATCAATAAGATCATCTGGTTGTGCATGCGACATTTGAGCTTTTGCTTTGATTTCCTCAGTCTCGCGGAGCTGCTTCTCTGCAAGCATTTTCACAAAGCTCTGTCTGCATGATTGCAGCCAAATATGTCTAACCTCGTCTCCCGTGTTGGATAGCAATCTAATGCACAGGACTACTCTTTCACGAGAATCGTTATCAATTG
Source organism: Begonia loranthoides (assembly GCA_022433065.1). Lineage (NCBI taxonomy): Eukaryota > Viridiplantae > Streptophyta > Magnoliopsida > Cucurbitales > Begoniaceae > Begonia > Begonia loranthoides. The sequence continues at coordinate 138,475 of CM039472.1, read as the reverse complement.
GATGAAGAAGGAATGAAGATTCACCCAACTGCAGTATAGAAACCATGATCAACAATGCTTGAGCAAATGCTCTGTTCACTTCAACTTTAGATGATCGAACCTCTTCCAACCTCAGAACAAGTTTTGTCAGTGTGCAGGCCACAACTGCTCCGAGGAAAAAATCACCAGAAAAAATCAGCGACCTCAAATTTCCTACAGAAGACATAGATCCTTGGACGAGAGTTGGAGGAGCCATGGCTGTCTCTAATGCAGCACTTTGAGTGGCATAGGTCCCATCAGCTAGAATTGCAGGTCTCCTAGAAGACACGGTAGTGGCAATCACTGGCTGGGATTTCTTGGAAGCATCTTGAGCCTGCCCCTCTTCTGTGGCAGTGTAAAAGGGAAGGTCTCCAATACACTGTTTGATTGTGGCCATTCCACTCTCAACTTCTGAAAGTGAAAGACAATACTCACCAATGATCCAAAGAGCACAAGAACACACTCTTGCTGCTCGAATCTGATAGAAAGTGTCCAAAAGTCTAGTGATAATTGAAACCCGAAGCTTGGGATTAGTTTCGATAATCTCTCTGACAAAGACGACCACATCCACTGTCGAAGCCACATTGGTATCGCTCAGAAAATCCATCAGAAGATGAACCACAGTGCTTGCCACCTCTGGAAACTTAATCGAACAAGTGTGTATCGCCTGCACCAGCATTTGCCTGTACTCTCCATTCTTCTCCTGCTCTCCACTTTGAGTCTTCACCACTTCCTTCTTCAACATCATCACGACCTCGTCGATATTTCGAGGGGTAATCAACTCAAGAGCGATATCAAGGGTTTTCTTCCTAATATCTACGTTGGGACTTGAAAGGGCACGAAGAACATCCATGACCATTTCAACCATGATGTCCCTGTGGGAAGTCTTGAGCTCATTGAGCCTGTCGAGAACGATGAGCTTGACGTTATTATCACTCTGGGAGAGCAAAAGCTGGCAATAGGTATTTGCAGCAGCCCTTATGGCGGTGGGGGCAGAGGAAAGAGACACAAGAGTGCCGGCACATTCATAAACGACAGCAGTTGAAATGGAATTCAACAACGAGATGATGATCTTAATATATTTACCCTTCTCGGCCTTATTCGTCCTACACACTTTCTTAATCAACTCTAAGACAACCATTTGAAGTTGTTCCCCCCAATCGTTGACCCTATCGATATTGGTGAAAAGGTGATTAATGGCTCTATCCTGAGAACAATTAAACAGCATAAGAAATGCGTTCATCTTACAAGAATTGTCCTGCTCTGTGGCCAGAATCTTTTCTATGATCTCAGGAGCACTGTCCAGGAGCTGCTCCCCTTGGGGAAGTTTGTATACTGACATGATAGCCAGAACCGCATTGCGCCTGACAAAAGGGTGCCTATGCTCCAAGTTGGAGAGAATGGAAGGAATCAAGGGCTCGATTATCTCCGTCTCATTAAGGCGGCAGAGAAATCGCAGTGTAACGCCACGAATATACTCGTTGGGATGCTGTAGATTATTGCGAAGATTCTGGCAGATGAGGATCATCTCGGGAAGGACCTTGCCTTTAGAATCAGTTTTGTCGATGATCTCCAAGTAGAGAAGGAGAAGCTTCTGGACGGTATGGTTGTCGGAGGGGAGGACGTAACGAATAATGGTGATGAAGAGCTGAGGAATGGTTTCGCCATTGAGCAAAAGCATAATGGCTTTCTTCAAAGCCTCGATCTTGGCTTCGACGTCATTCCCTTCTAGAGCTTCTTTGATCTCGTTGGCCAGAGCCGGGGTTCCCTTGTCAAAGTGAACCAAGAGAGAGCAGGACTTGTCCATCGGTTTCCTCTATTTGGGATCTAATGAAAGCTAGAAATTGAAAACGAGAAAGATCAGATCTAGATAACAACAAAAAAAAGCGGAAAGAAGAGAATTGTAGGTGAAGGATGACGAATTAGCAGGATAGTTTAGAGTGAGGAAGAATTGGAGAACTGTGGAAAGGGGATGGAAAAACGGGGGCTCTGAATGCGCTCAGAAAGACGACGACGACGACGACGACGACGAAAGAGGATGGGAGGTGGACCAATGGAAATGGGCCGGCTTGATGAGAATTGCCTCGGGCCCAGCGATTGTCAAGTAGAATGTGGAAATGGAGCAGGGTTGTAACTGTAAGTACACTCAGATGACGTCCATTGGAAGGGATGGACGTTGACAACCCAACCTCGGAAACAGGGGAGAGGGAGGTGAGGATTAATCAATAATAATAATGTTTAAGCAGTCAAACAAAAACATCAGTGGTTGTGAAGTCAACTGAGCAGGTCCAGAAAAACATGGCTTTATTATATTTAGAATTGAGCTCTGCTCTGCTCTAGACAGACACTACCGAGCCAAGTGTCGGTGGTGACTGGAGGTGCCGACCGCCGAGGTCCAATTCCCTTTTATATTCCCATTTTTCTGCACTAGACTTGACTTCTTATTCCCAATCCCAATCCCAATCCCACCTAAATTTCTGTCCCGCCACCATCTCCTTCAGTCGGTCGGTGGTCTTGGGAGATCTGCCGATTCAAGAAGATGGGGGTGGATTTGAGGCAAGTAGTGGCTGGAGTACTCACCCTGATGATGTTTGTCATGCTTGGCAACATGATAAAGCGCGACCATTTCGATTCTCTCCATGTATATTTCTTCCTTCCTTCTCCCTCTTACTTTTCTACCATTCTCTCCATGTGTATTTCCTTTGATTCACTGTTCGTCAAGTATTTACTTTCTCTCTCTCTTTTTAGATACATAATATGAATTGCAATCAACACACTTGCTCTCCCTCCTCCCGTCCGGTTTGTTTGACGACTAACCTTAACGCAAGCTTAATCTGGATTGAAACACCTAGTGTTTCCCAAATTCACGATAGCTTATTTTTATATCTGCTGATTCGATTTTTGTTTTGAGTGGTTGAGAATTTATTGTCCAGTAGATTGATCTGTGTACTTCCCCGTTCCCCCATTTGAACAAGTTGTTGTTTTGTTGTTTTCTGAAGGACGAATTACCAGGAGAAGAAGCGAGGGATGCCAATAAGATGGAAGTGCAAGGCCTCGCAACTCTCCCAAAAAATACCGATGGTCCTTGGAAAGAAGACAACGGCGTTGAGCTCAAACCATGCTGGGGAAAACCTGTTTTGGGTATTAAAAAGTTCATATTTTTCTCTGTTTATACACTTGCCCAACCTTTCGTCTCATCTTTTACTTGGATGGCAGAGGAGATATCGGAAGGATTCGTCACTTTTTCTTTAACCGACGGCCCCGAATACCATGTTTCTCAGGTACCCGCCCCTCTTGTAGTCCACTGATTTATTTATCATCTTGTCTGTTTGGAATTTACTTGTCTTATGTCTGTGCAATTTGTCGGACCCAGAGGAGAATCCTCTTTCTCATGTTCCACCCTCTAAGGCTCTCTAATTGATTGTGGATGCATTGTTTTTCTAGAGTCTCAACCATGTCCGACCAATGATGGACTTTGTCTCACTTCCATCCTCTGATTTCTGAACGTTCTTCCATTTTTGATGCTTCAGATTGCTGATGCAGTGGTTGTCGCACGATATCTCGGTGCAACTCTTGTAGTTCCAGACATTAGAGGAAGCAAACTGGGTGAAAAGTGGTAAGTGTTTCACAAGATGCGCTATATTAACATAGATCTGCCTTCTTTACTCGATTGGTTTCTCAAGTTTTTCTGGTTTTTACTCTCGCTCACTTCAAGTTTTGTTGGAGTGGAACCATTCCATCATTCTTGAACTCGAGTTGCAGAAGCTGATGGTGTATTTTTTTTGGTGTTTTTCTTATTGCTATTAGCAGCTTTTGCATAGTTTGTCTAAGAGTTTATTTAAATTTTTTAGAAGGGTTGAATTACAAGGAAGCAAATTTCGATTTTGCAGCAACTTTGGGGATATTTACGACGTTGACGAGTTCATCAATGGCCTGGAAGGAGTAGTGAGAGTAGTACAAGATTTGCCGCCTGAAATATCACCAAGAAAGTTCCCTGCTGTGAAAGTCCCTAATCGGGTTACTGAAGATTACATCGAGGAACATGTTGAGAAAATTTATCGAAGAAACGGCAACATTCGGCTAGCAACTTACTTCTCTTCAGTAGACACGAAAAAGACAGCCGAAGGGGCCACAGATTCAGTTGCATGTATGGCAATGTTTGGAACACTGGTGCTGCAGCCAGAGCTTAGGGAAGTGGTTGACTTGATGGTTGAGCGGCTCAGAGCCTTGAGTCGGAAGTCGAGTGGCCAGTTCATTGCAGTGGACTTGAGGATTGAAATGTTGGAGAAGAATGGCTGCCAAGGAGGCAGCTCCAGTGGCAGTAAAGGCTGTTTCAGTGCTGAAGAGATTGCTTTGTTCTTGAGGAAGATTGGGTTTGATAAGGATGCCACAATCTACTTGACTCAGCCCCGGTGGGACGGCAGCCTCGACGTGTTGAAAGATTTATTCCCCAAAACTTATACGAAGGTGAGAATTCTTTTTTGATTTTCGACTTTCGTTATTGATAAGGTAGATTATATTGGACAAGTAGTGAGTGATGTTTTGTGAATTTGACAGGATGGCATAATGCCTGCAGATAAGAAGGGAAGGTTTTTAGAATCAGATGGTTCGGAGTTTGAGAAAGTGATCGACTTCTACGTATGTTCAGAAAGTGATGTGTTCGTTCCGGCAATCTCGGGGGTGTTCTACTCCAATGTGGTGGGGAAGAGAATAGCTTCTGGCCGGAATCAGATAATCGTACCGGCTGATATTCAAGAAACAACTGCCCCGGCCTCCAAGTTCATATCGCATTATGTGTCGAAGAAGAAGCACTTGGCATATTCTTGTTTCTGCTAGGATCGGCATCGAGACTGCACTTGGTCTTTCGGATGGGAGGCCGGTTGTATAAATGCATGTATTGGATGAGGAATTTCATTTACAACGAGACAACACCCCACCTGTTTTTTAAGGTTTTCCCTCTGAGGACAGGCTTCAAGCCATCTACTTCTCCTCCAAATACAAGTTAAATTGAGCGTCCTAGATGTTCCATTTGAATCTCTTCTTCTTTTACCTTCTTCGTCAACTTACAAATAAGCACATGATATGTCACACTCTGAAATTTCTCGTTTATATTTCTTTTAACTTGTTTTTAAAGACTGTTACACACAGCAGAAGACTTTTCGTAAAATACATTATAATTCAAACACTTTAAAAACATTGTTTCATAAAAATTTTTCATGCGTATAAAACATTCATCAAAATCCTTTTATCATGAATCATATTCTATCGATCAAAATTGTAGTAACAACCTCAAACGCTCCTCACGAGCATGTACCATCAACTGTGTCATCATTTATGTCTTTAAACACAAGTTTCATTGTCAAACTTGTTACTTACATCACAAGATTCACTTATGAGTCTAATGCTCAATAAGTAATGTATAAACAATATGAACATGATTTACGTTTTTCATAAAAAACTTTGTAATTTTGTTATTTCTTTTTCTTTTCTTTCATTTTATCGTTTAAGAGAAAGTAGACATAATTATGAGAAACACACCACTTACATTTCGTGAACTTCGGCGAGCCAATCTCAAATCCATGAGATCTCCATTAGTTGTCATTAGTTGTCACGTTCATCGTGCACAACGATCTCGCAACCTTTGTTTAACTCCTTATGGATGATGACCTCGCAACCTTTGTCGAGATCTAGTACATGACAACTTGGTGAACTTCGCCCAGACTCCTGCATCACTAGACTAACTGACTTATGTCATATAGGTCCAATCTTTGTGACAGTCTGTCTTCGACCCCTTGTATCTTTTTTACACACATTCATTTTTATTTCAATATTTCTTACATTAAAACAAATGTGAGGGTAACATCCTCAGTCCTCCCAGTACAATATTGTAAAGCTTTGGGCTGAAACCTGCATAGTTTTGTTCTTGGAGTTAGCTCAAAACACGTTATACTAGAAGGAGAACTCCACTTATAAACCATGTGTTTTTATTCTCCCAAACGATGTAAGATTGTGCATCCTCACTGACATGGGTCAAACACTCACTTAGGTCATCCTTGCCATCACAGGACAGACTGCCACGTTGACCACATTTGTGGTTGAACTTTGACTCTGATACCATTTGTAATGTCATCAGCCCTCCCAATACAATATTGTCTGTTTTTGCTCGAAGCCCGCACAGTTTTGTTCTTGGAGTTAACGCAAAACACATTGTACAAGTTAGAGAGTAAAACTCTACTTATAAACCACGTGTTTTCCACTCTTCCAAATACTATGAGATTATGCACCCGCATTAACATGAGTTAAACCTCATTATTGCCATTAGCTGGCATAAATAATCTTTCCGACGCTTTCCTCCAAGTCAAGTCCACTACGCTTCTTACGATATGTCGTCCTCACTTTGGGATTCACGACGCATCGTCGACGACATTTCATCTCCTCCATTTAGCCTTGACACTCTCTGCATCTTTAGTCTCTCTTCGTTGGTCTTCGCTTCGAGCAGAAAATGAGTAGGTGGTCCTCTCATTCCTCAACCTTAATTCCTTGTCTCCCTCCCAAATCTTCGCCTCTCCTCCTCCTTCGGCAAACCCAATCTAACCACTCCTCTTGCCGCGACAGCAACCTCGCCTACCAACCAAATTCTACTTCTTCATCTGCAAATCCCCTTCTTCGTAAACTCGAAGACGCTATCTACTGCATTATTGTTCGATGATCAGCCCTCGATTGGCTCCCATTCATTCCGGGTGCATCCTACTGGGTCCCACCACCTCGCTCTCGCTCTTTCTGCGTTGCCCAACTCTTAGAGAAGCTTACTAACCCCCTGTCCGACGAGGAATCCTTGTCTACCACAACCATTCGTGGCTGGCCATCTTCTGCCTACTTCTTTAAAGGTATGATTCGAAAATTCTAAATTTGCTTTATACTTGCTTCCCTTGTCGTCGTCGTCCCTGCTTTTAAGATTCATGGAATCCAGCTGAAGTATTCTCCTGAAGAAGGCATCTGGGCAGGAATTGTACTTCTAATAGGAATAATTACTACGACTGTTGATGGGAACTTTGAAGTGCTGCTCCTTTTTTATTTAGTATTAAAGGAGTTTAAGAATACCTTAGACGGAACTCAGTTTTGTTTTGGATTCAGTTTGGATGTTTGTTGTGCTTACATTCCATGTTTACAGGTGCATCTCCTCATCCTGTGGAGGATGAATCGAATTCCAGTAACGTGTCTAATGATGAGGAGGAGGAAGGATGAGATTCAAGTGTCTCACTCTGGTTCATTCATTGTCGGAATGGTTGGGTCGATTGGGGGCTGTTTATTGCAGGGACATGGTTTGTTTGAGCAACTCAGGAGTGTTTTTTGTTTTTGATAGGAAAGCAACTTAGGAATTCGAACCAGTTGATTCTTGTTCTGGATGTTCAAGTGCATTTGTATTATCACGTACATAATAATACAAATAGAGATAATATCCAATCTGACATGGAGTGCATCCTTGTCTATGGTTGAGTAAACAGATACAGAAGGAACTCACAGATAGAGTGGGAGGAGGGAGAGAGAGACAGAGAGAGCGAGTAGACGATGAAAACAGAGACAAAGTGGCCATAGAACTGTTTCCAAAGTGGGTGGACAAATCCTCGATAGTTGATTGAAGTAAGAAACCAAAACAGGCATCCTCAATATTCATAATACAACAACATGCTTCTGTAAGTACATAAAATATTCAGCAAATAAAAGCCACTAGGACTGCTCTCTCCACTCACCTGAGGAAGACGCGTAGCCATGATTGGACAACTAGCTAGTAGATTCCCGGAATGATCCGATAAGGAACTTTATCGCAGTATGATTTCCAGTACTTACCATACCTGCAACCAAGTACAAATTCCATTACACTTGTAAAACCAATGATTACTTGATGACGATGATGGTAACTACGGCTCTAAGCACATCCACAATACAATTGATTAGCTGTGTGATTCATTACTCAATTATACAGAGATATCCCACATTAGGATCAACAAGAGATCGAAAAATAAACACTCCACAGTCAAAGGATTCCTCACCGGATACTTTGACGGCGTTAGTTAAGAGTAGCACGCTTCTCTTGAAAGGCTCCTAGTTTGATTACTTTTACTAATATAAGGAGGCAAAACTTTCGCAGATAATTGACTCTAGCCTATTCTTACAAAGCATTGGGCGCATGTCAGGAGTTGTAATTTGATTAAAGCAAGCTCCCCCATATCAAACCCATAACATGTTTTCTATGCAAAAATAATTAAGTACCAAACCTGTTCTAGAGTTCCATTTGACAATCGTTTGACGACTTCAGATACAAGAACATACTTGAAAGAGCCATTTCCAAAATTTTGAAGGAAAGAAGAATCTTTATTTACTTACTTGGATCGACATCTGTCATCATCCCTTTTGGCTCGATCAAAAAGAAGTATTGTAAGAAATATCACATAGAAATACGGCAGAAACTGTGGAACAAAAGGAGATTAGGAAAGATCCATCAGTATGTAACAAAGACTCATAGTGACAGCATCCAGACATTAGTTGAAAGAAAGAAGAAAATTATTTACATGATTGAAAAGAGCTGGAACAGTCCAGAAAAATGCGGCCAATATTTCTGGGACATAATGAAAATGACGTGCCAGTCCCCACCTGCAAGAATGATAATTAAGTAACCACCAACGTGAACTCCAACAATGGGGGAAGCCAGTATTAACATGAGCACGATGACAACTTGCTAATCATAACTAATTTTGGCCAACTCTCACAAACTCTTTATATAGATTATTACCCATCAAGTGGACCAATTCCATCAACAAGGATCAACAACCGTGGGTAATCGGAGATCAATAATGTTGATATTGAAGATTTTAGGAATGTTATTAGAACCTATGAAAAAACTCACCATCCGGAAGTTAAAAGAAGGCTGGACTTTGTTTCTCCAGATGTTGTAGTATATGAAGCAACAATCTGTTGAAAATTCCACTTGATTATATTATTTCTTAGCAGAGATATTTAGTATTACTAAATCTAAGCATTTTCATCTAAAACCAAAGAAAATACAATATAGTCAATTTTTTTTTCAAAAACCTTTGACGGAGCTTTTCCCCAAACTAAACATTTTCCATTTGTTCTGCGGAATTCTTGCCGTTGCCTGTCGCAGTCGTAGTTGACGTACACACAAAGAACTCCCGCCACAAGAATGTAAATGGCTAACTGTAAGACAAATAGTTGTTCTTCAGCGGTGTTAATATAAGTACGGTTTAAACTTCTTTTATATGGCTATCCTTTTTTATCTCCTTCCCCAACCATGACCAAAATAAAAACAAAGGGGAAAGGAAAATGTGATATGTCTCCTCAATTAAAGTTCACATAGTTAAGAAGAGGGTAGTAAAAAGTTAGCATTTAATATGTATATGTTGTGTTAATGTGGTTAGTTATGTCTCCTGAATTAAAGTTCACATAGTTAAGAAGAGGGCAGTCAAAATTAGCATTTAATATGTATGTGTTGTGTTAATGTGGTTAGTTGGGGGTGGGTTGTTTTTGGTTAGTGGATGGAGTTAATGTTTGCATGGGAATGGTTACTTAGAGGGAGACGTAGGGGATTGAAATGGAGGAGGAAAATGAATTGTGGGAGAGTGCAAACCTCTCGAAAGTCTGCAAGCTTTGTTATTTTACAGTGCATGTTTGTTATTTGTGTTCGTATTTTCTGCCAACTACAGGGTTTATAGCAAAATGTTGCCAAAATCTTTGATAAGCCAATGTTGTGGTGCCCAGTTGTAAATGGAATTGATATTTTCCTAAACATATTTTTGGAAAGTGAAATTCAGGAAGACATAGGAAATATATTAAATAGGGAAAAACTAAAGCAAAAGGTTACCTGGGTTCCTAGGTTTACAGGATGGTTGACCAGGTACATGCCAGGGGAAGTATAGATAGATGGAACCCATACCAAGCATCCCCAGCAAATATAAAAACCAGCTGCAATCACCACGTCCAAATGAGCCCATTGAGAATATTATCAGAATAAGTGGTATGAGTGAACCACATGAATAAACCACAATACTTGATAATTTTAATTCAAAATAAAATTATATTAACACTTTTTTATTTGTAAAAGAAAGCTAATAAATATGTCTATTACAGATTTTGACACAGATAATTATAAAGGATTACTTTGTATCAACTATTGATCATGGGATGGAAGTATCAATTTGAGAGTGTCAATTACTTAACACAGTGCCTATTACGATCCTATGCTCTTGTCCCCCAGAGAGAGAGAGAGCACGTTAACACGAGCAGTTTTTCTCAACCCTTCAATACTCTTCAACAAATTGATGACACTTTTGATGTCTTTTTATAACATCTGAATGAAAACTTCTGTTATTATGTAAGTATAACGTTTCCATCTGGGATTGCAATGTCATAGTGACATAGTGAATCAAGTCATAGTCCACATTTGAGTTGAAATTAATAACCAGGAGCAGTTGATAAAACAGATTTGCCAATGAAAATCCTGAGTCCAATAAATGTAATGATAAATAGTCTATAGGGTAGAACACTACAATAGAATACAAAGTCACTAACCTATGTTTAACAGCCGAAGTCCATTATGAAAACAAAGTGATACGTCTCCTCCATTAAGTGGTTGGTTGTAGTTAGTAGTAGGAAAATTAAATAGGGCAGGGGACAAGTGAATTATTTAGGGAGACGTAGGAGAAAGGGAAAGCATTCGTATTTTCTGCCATCTCCAGGGGTTGTTATATCACAAAGACAGATTGTTCATTAAATACCAAAATTTGATAAAACAATTGGGAGAAAACTTGCAAAAAGATAAATGCTACCTCTATCATGTGCAATATCCATTGTATTCCAGTATCCAGCTTCCCACCAAAAAAATTTTGTAACATAAACTAACATCAGTGTAGTATTTACAAGCATCGAATCAGCAATTTTTCCTGTCTCTTCATACTGATCAAAGAATATAGAAACAATGAGTTATATATAACCATTAACTTTACGTGGACTTTGAAGAAAATTGTACATTTCTTATTTTTTATGCACTGAATTTACGCATACATATAGAAGAAAAAATCTCCAATCTACAAAACTTCTACACAAGGAAAAATTCATAAATTATGTCACAATTACAAAGATAAAATTCACAACGTACAAAAAGCTTAAGAACTACCATCTTGTTGTATTTGGTGCAGAATCATCCACATAAAAATCTCTAAGGATTTATATGGTTGGTTCTGTAATTCAGTCAGGATATTATTGGTTGATTACCAACCTTATTTTGGTTAGTATTTCAGCAATTCTCCACACTCCTCTTCAAGTTGGATTGAAGATGTCTTCCTTACAAGCTTGACAATGATTGCTTGAAAATTTTCATTTGGTAATCACTTAGTTAGAATATCAGCTCATTGTTCCTTAGTGGGGCGTTGGATATGCAAATTATTTCTTCCTCTCGCTTCTCCTGTATAAAGTGCTGTCAATGTCATGTATTTGGTTCGGTCACCTTGTACCAAATTATGATGTATATTAATGGCAGGTCAACTGCCGTTGTATAGTCTCACAACATCTTGGTTAATGATTCCAATTTCACTAAGAATTTTCTGCATCCCAAAATATGCAGTAAGCATCCTTTGTTACGGTGTTGAGTAAGATCCATTCAGACAACCCATTTTTCCTCTACCTTGGGTAAAAAATTTTACCAACTGAGACCATTGGTGATTGTTTACACCATTCAAATTTAAAAGACGTATTTTGAAAAGAGTGGTTTTCATGAACTAACTTCATCTTCATGTTTGTCTTACTAATTTTACTTCAGTCTTCAGACATTTTTTTTTGTGATCATATGTTTAGACAAGAGGATTGCCGTCTAAACTAGCATACGGTTGACTTAAAAAAGATTGTATCCAGATAGGAGGTTCTGGTACCAAGTGGAAATTTGCAAATAAAAATTTATATTTTCTTGTTTTTTACACTCTGAATTTACACATACATATAGGAGAAAATTCTCCAATTTCGGAAACCTCATTAGGAAAAAATGCCTAAACTATATCATAATTACATCAGTATTCAAAATTCATGGAAAGCTGTTACAGATAATACCTCACCGTATTTGGCGTGAAATCATCAGGATAAGTAGCTAAAGATTTGTTTGGTAGATTTCCTAATTCAATCAGGATATTATAGCTTGATATAGGAATTTATTTGGCAAGAATTTCAACAATTCTCCCACTTTAAAATAGTGTTCTAATTCTAACAAGAAATATATGCTCAATGTGATTTGTGAATCTACCTGCTTTATGCAATAGGTCAAGGCAAGAACAGCCCAAGACATCATCCCAAATCTGCAATTTGTGAAAACCTTAATGTCGAAATTTTTTCCAATTCGAGGATACAACTCCATACCCTGCAATCAGAACAGTAAATTCAAAAGGACAAATGATAGTGAATTAGTTTTTGCACATTTTAGCAATCAAAACCTCACTCTCATTAAGATATAGTGAGAGCAGAACTAGAAAGAATGAGCAAACAAGAATCTTAGAAAATACACAAAGGAATAATGAAGGAAAGATCATGAATAAAAGTTTGTAATGGCCTATAGAAATTACAACAAAGTGTGAAAATATGAAGGGGTTTGAAGACATCTACCCAGTAGAAATCAATTATTACGTTCCCAGATGATCCAGAATCAGAAGAGGAAGGAGCCAAATGACCCTAATATGAAGATTTAATACAGTTAGAAGAACTAAAGTTATCATAAGCCTAGAGAAAATGATATGAAGTAGCAGTTTAAACCCTTACTTTCACATATAGCAAAATACAAAAGACGAAGCTTCCAAAAATTAGGGTCGAGAAAATTTCTCCCAAATGATCATAAACGATTGTTGGGTTGAATATGCCAAACCTGATGAACAACAACAAAAAATATGAAATGCCATTCAAGATCCACCATCACCGATGTATATTATGAGACAGAAACCAGGTACAACACTGTCCAATGAAGAACAGGGAATGAAGACTTGAAATTCATTACTTCTATTGCAATAGAGCAAAAGTAGATATACACATCAATCAACCACAATCATGCAAAATTCGGAGTATAACAAGAGTTCGATGAAGTTGTTACAAGGGTACAAGTAGAGACAAATGCTTTCCAAATTTGCAAATAGGAAATAGAAAAACCAAGGTATGATAACGTAAAGAGGCAATAAAGAAAAATCCAGCACCCAAGAGTTCCTACCAAATAGAAAACTTCAAAAGTAACACTTCATAATCTTTTCTCAGACATCACAGTGTGAGCATTGGTTACGTAATTTAAAGATTCACCAAAGCAGACAGAAGACGGGATGGAGCAAAAATATCTCAGATAAACTCTATGCATTCGGATATTATGACTGCAATAGAAAAAAAATTATGGTTTTGACGGTTCAGACTCTACCGCCAAAGGCCCAAATAAGTAATCAACGTCACTACATATGCAGCCATTCCATTTGCCTGAAACAATGAAAAACCAGTAGAAATTTAAGATGAACAGTAATTGTGAAAATCTCAGCTAAATTGAGATCGAGGCGCAAGTTAGTTACAACGATAGTCAATCAGTTCTTCACAACAACAAAGAAATATTCTAAAAGAATTCTTTTATTGGGTGGGATTGAGAAGAATTTCTTATCCTCTCTCGTTTGCACCTTTTGACAGTCAATACAAATGTGTTTCTTGATCAAAATTGAAAATTCACTAACATTTCTAAACACGCGTATGATATGCAAATATCGATTATCAAGTGCTTAGACAAAAATGATTGTCAAATACCTTGTATACAGGGCGATTTCCTGCTGGAGAGACTGGGCCCTCGACTCTCTTTCCAGGAAGAAGGAGCTGAAGAGTAGCCTCAAACAGTGCATAGACTACAATTATCAGGCAAGCAGTTGGAGTAGGCTTCGGCCATAAGTCTATGAATCCCTTCAACCCATTCTGCTTTAAGTAATCAAAAGTAAGAGAGATCGAACCATCAGCGTGCACCATTGTATACCATCTGCATGAAAACAAAATACAGAATCGGCATAAAGTAGCTTAAGAGAGAGAATTATCATAAAACAAGAGCAAAAGGAAGAAAGAGAAATACAGAAGGATAACAAAGGGAGGACAGAGAGTGAGGAGGGAGAGCATGGAAGCATAAGTAACGAGGGGGGAGTGGACGGTGTTGGACTGCGCCATCGGGAAATGAATCTGAGTTGAGAGCGAAGATGCGCTGGGAAGAAATGAAGGAAGACGACGTCGACGGAGATTAACCCAAGTCTCAAGTCAGCCATCAGTCTCCACTCACTTAGTCCAAGTCAAAACTGGGCCCAAATGAAAATGTGAGTTTGGGGGTTGGCCCATTTTGCATGGCTCAATACAACATCTGCCTCTCAATGCCTGCATGTATATAAATACTAGTTATTGGTAGGGGTGGACAAGAATCGAATCAAACCAAAAATCAAATCGAAACTGACGATCGGTTTTGGTTTAGTTCTGGTTCTTGGTTCCTAAAATAATAATTAGTTTGGTTCTGGGTTTTAATTTTATTTTCGGTATGGATCGCGGTTCTTGGTGTAGAGAACCGAGAGAACCGAGCGCTGCTTCAAACGAGGGATTCTGCTTCTAGTCCTATTAGCTGTGTGATAGGAACTAATTCTGTAATTCCTGATTATCAATGAACAACAAAGAACATAGGACACTTCCTACACTAAACTAAGCTTTCGAGTCACTAGTGACTCCCTACATAATACTCAATATCTGATCCCCAATCTCCACTACTCCAAGTCTTTATATATAGACTTGACTAACTAAGTAATTTTTCTATTATAACCCTCCTAACATATCATTACTCCCGCTCTAAAAAGACACCTTGTTCTCTACATTTTTTATCTACATCTTCATAATATTCTTCTCTAATGTACTTTAATTCGTAAAACTTGATCTTGATCAAATTATCTTTGATCAAGTCATCCTTAATATTCTTCCAATAAAGAAAGGTAAAATCAAACTTAAAAGTTGTCTTTTTCCAGCCTAGCCCATTAGCTCAGGTTGAAAAATACTGGTTTATCATACTCCCTTCTTTATCCAAATGGGCCATAATGAAACTTAGCCTAATTTCTTTCAAACAATCTTCTGGAAACCCATGTTCTTCCAGTGTTGCAGTTACCTCGTCCAGCTCACCCCTTGCAACCATTGAGCAGTTTCTTCCATAGTTTCCTCCATCGAAGGCGGCTTCTTCGTTTTTATTGTCGGCAGTTCCTACATTTCCGCCGTTGACGGTTCTTCCAACGGTTTCTTCGTTTCCACCATCGACGGTCCTTCCACTCTCATCATCGCTGGTCCTTTCATACCCATCATCGCCGGCCCTTCCATACCCATCGTCGCGCGCTACTGTTTGCTCGCAACACGCCTCCTCAGTCGCTTATTCTCCTTCTCCATCTTTGGCTGATTCTTCAGCAGCTACCTTCTGCCACTGATTGAAAAACGTAACCGGTTCTTCGAGTTGCTTTTTCACTTCTTCAAGCTGCTTCGCCGTGGTCTGGAGACCATTTTTCTTCAGTTCTTGTTCTTCGTAATTCTCATCACAATTTGTTCGTTGAAAGGCTTCGGTTTCCTCAATGACCCAGTTTCTGCAAACTTCCACACCTATGGTTTCTTGCTCGCCTGAACCAAAAACTAAACTTTCTGCCACTTTTAATTTTGCATTTGATGTTATTTTATCGTCTTCAAGATTCTTTGCTTCCACTGTAACAATTTCCCCATCGATATTCTACTGGAATTTTGTTGTTTCTGCTACTCGGTCCATCTCCTCCGAGACAATTTCTTTTCTAATGACCAGTTTCTCATATTCTGCCCATTCCCAAGTACTCTGAAAACAATTTTGAAGTTGATATTTCAATTCTCTCCAAGAATTAAAGGCTGTGCTGTTAGTTTTCTATTGATACCAACGCAAAACAGAACCTTCAAAACATTATGATGCTGATTTCAATTTTTCCATCTCCGTCAACCTATTGATATTGAATAATCTATCTGTACGTGATAACCACCACTCCAGATTCATTTCATTGAAGAACAGTAACTTCATATTGATGGGTAAGAATTTCGACCTAGAAAATTGCCAAGATTCGTCCTTCTTTTCCTTTCTATATGCTGGTAATTGTTGTTCATCCAGCCGCTGTAGAATTCTATTCGTTAATTCCATAAGTGCAGTAACCTTTTTCTCCCAATCCATTCTCTTTTGTGTTTCTGATTTATTCTCAATAAAAGAATTGCTCTGATACCAAATTGATAAGAACTAATTATGTAATTCCTGATTATCAATCAACAACAAAGAACGTAGGACACTTCCTACACTAGACTAGGTTTTCGAGTCCCTAGTGACTCCCTACATAATACTCAATATCTGATCCTCAATCCCCACTACTCCAAGTCTTTATATATAGATTTGACTAACTAAGTAACTTTCCTATTATAACCCTCATAACCTATCATTGTGCCTCTCGGTTCTTCCTCTAAGTCACGAAGTCCTCTTTTGTTCTCACCTCGGACGCCAATCGCCTCACCTCGCGTCGCCAAACGCCAGTCGCCTCGCCTCTTTTGTTCGTGTTCTTCTTTCGTGTTCCAGTCTCCTCGTGTTCTCGCCTCGCCAGACGCTAGTCCCTTCTCGGTTCTTGACGTCTTGCTTGTCCCCTTCGTTTGCTTTTGTTGAGTCGAAGCTTGTCGTTTATTAAAAATTCATTCTTCGTCTGTCTCAAATTTCTTCTTAAGATGGAGATGACATAAAAGGCAGAAAGGACAACAGAAGTGGCCATTGTGTGAATCCCCTCTCTGTAACTTTTTGCAAATTATTTGTAGTTCGTCCATTCTATCTTAGCTATTTCTATAACCACAACACAAGGGAGAGATATGAGCAGTTGTTGGAGAAGTTGAAGGCTAAGGGAGAGCCTGAGCTTGACGAAAAAATGACAATTTTTGGGCTTAGGGATAGGAATCACGAATTGGAACTTTCAAAGAAAAGAGTTGATTTGTCAGGTGTGCAATATCAAGTGCAGGATTTTGATGACTGCTTTGAGCAATCAAAGTTCGCTGCTATGGCAACCTTACGATTGCTAATTTTCTGGGTTTCTTTTGCACTGGAATTCGCATTGCCTCCTCTGTTACAAACAGCAACGATGGTAAAATTCCCTTTATTTGATTGTTGTTGCTCTAAGAACCGGAACCGAGTGTCGGTTCCGGTTCCTTAATCTTGTGACCGATAATTGAATGGTCAGTTCTAAGAGGTTCGAAACCGAAACCGGAACCGAGAGCCGATTTGCCCACCCCTAGTTATCGGTACGTTCACTTGTTAAGCTGGATATATTTTTTTGTGCAATTCATAAAAGGTAATATCGAAGTTATTACTTTAATGTTTGTTTTTTTTTACCATTTACCAACATTTTCATAATTTTTTTTTCAAATATAATTTGAATTCTTAGCTATTCTACAAGAAATATAATGGTTAACAGTAAAAAAAAATTACCTGAATCTGTTGGATATCAAATTCTTAATGACAGTACGAGTTTCGCATGATATCTAGAAACAAAACTTGATATAACATTTAAAAAAAAAAAATCAAAACAGTAGTACAAGTCACTATTTTATTAATTTTCTCCTTTGTTTTTTTTAATATTTATCAATTTATCAATTATTTATTTTTCAAATAGAAAAGATAGGAGCATGGTGCATATTTATATGACAAATAATAGTTATTTTCATTTGTTTTGATTATAATACGTATTTAATATTTGTTAAAAAAAACGTTGATGATTATACAAATATCTATGATATATAAAGCGAACATAACCAAATAGATGAGAAAGATGTAAGAACTAATAATACATCATATTACTACGCGTTCAAGATACCTAAGAGTTTCAAAGGTAGAAAATCTAAAATTTTTAGTCAATAATGATAATCTAAGTTAGCTAATAATAGACAATTATAAATCAACTCTATGTCAAGTAATTTAACATGACCATTGAGACTACAAACATATACAATAAATCATGTCCGAATATAGAGAATATAGAGAAGGAATTAAGACAAAGAAAGCAGAGTAATAGAAAAAATAACTATATCAATGTATCAATATGCTGCAATCTGATTCAATTTTCAAACCAAGAGACTTATTAATAGACTCCAAATTACATGCATAAAAAAATAACTACACAAGAAAACATAAACATGAGTCAAAGAAATTAACACGAATGTTGTCTCTAATATCCTACTCTCAATAATTGCAAGAATAAAAGGTATTTTTAGTATGACATGTAGTCTTCTATTATATTATCTCTCACCTACGTTATACTAAAATAGCCTCTTAACAACAAATATTTCTCCAGCTATATAGGATATAATCATCAATTGCTTGGGCAGGAGTGGAATGAGATAATCTCAAATATGATATGAAAATAAAAATAAAATAAAATTCTTCACAACTATAAAATTGTAAATCTTGAATTCAGACAGTGCTAATTATCAGTAGCATGTGTTGCGCTAAGAAAAAACGTACTGTTAGGCTTCCAGACTTTGTGTTCTCAGATTCAATGAGGCGCTTTGTCAAAGTTGCATCACAAATATGCACAATCCTTTCTTACTGACAATAAAGTAAAACACAAAAACACAAATAAGTGGCAAAATAGCAATAAAAGTAACATACCGCTTCGTATAAACAACGAGAAATGCCCGTTGGATCAGTAAAAAGGAAAAATTACAAGCAGAAAGTAGCGACGTTGCAAAATCAAAATTCAACTACAAAATTTAGGGTAATGAAAAGGTGAAAATAAATTTAGGGTTTCTATTTAAACGATCAGAGATGCAAAAAAAAAGCTGCTTTCAACCCTGAGAAAATCGAAGATGCGAGTTGAAGCAAAAAGAAAAAGAGGAAAGAAGCTAAGACCCAGAAAAAGCTCAGAGACTAAGAGTAATAGATTCCCAAAAAACAGGTCGAGAGATTCAACATAGGAAAAAACGACTTGTTTAGAGAGAGAGAGAGAGAGAGGGAGAGAGAGAGAGAGAGAGAACAGGAGAAGAAGGCACAGACCAGGAATCATTAAAGCAGTCGGAGGTAAAAACAGCGTCGGTGACTCCATTTGGGCTCTCTGGAACCTGATAGAATCTTCTCCTCACAGAGGTTTTACCGCCATTGAAATCGGCGTTCGACAGCTCAAGTATCAGACTACAACAGGCATTTGAATTTTCCTGCGAGTGCGAGTAAACAGTCCAGTAATGGGTACAAGGTCATACCCACGAGATAAACATTGCTTTAAATGACATATTATTGAAGGGAAGCTACTTACTTTGCTTATTTTAAGAGAACAAAGAATCTGATTCTTGTACTCCATTGATTTGCAGGGCTCTATCTCGTCTAAAACCCTCACCATTGCAGCGGCAGCCATGCATGACAGAAGGAAGATAACTCACAGATCTTGAATCTAACAGAAAAATAAAATGATAATCACACCCATTGAAAATAATCACAGCTTTCTTGAAGAATGGATACTAACCTGCGAGTAGTGAGAGACGAAGACAATCAAAAAGACTAAGAAGTTCATAATATAAAATTGGTCTTTAATCCGATCTTCCTGCCTATGAGATCCATAAATGATAAAAAAAACAAATTCTGTCTCCTCTAAGTGTAAAACTCGAGAATTTTTAAGAGAATAAATTCCACGTATAAATTTTTAGCGTTAAAATAAGTCATAACGTTGAAAAATTGACTCAAGTTGTCGCATGGCGGTCACATACAAAATTTTGATAAATTAGTCAAATCAATAGAATTGGAAATTTTCAAATGGAAAATTTCTCTAAGAGATAGAATTGAGGAATTAAATTAGAGTGATAAATATCATTGGGTGATGTTCGGAATAAATCGGGATTGAAGTTGAATTATATGATTTAAGGATAAAATCAATGGATTAGTGAAATAAATAAAATAATTGAAATGATTTAATGAAAGGAGAAAGTAAAAGAAGGCCTCCCATAAGGAAAGGGTGGAGTTGGAATAAATGGGGAAAAAATATAATGATTAAAGTGAAGAGAGTAGAGAGGAAAGAAATGGTTAAAATATGAAGAGAACAAGAAAGGGGGAGGGGAGGCGACGCTGGCTAATGTGAAAAGTGAAGAGAATGACTTTATAAATGAAAAAAAAAAGGGGAAGGTAGAAAACTCGCAGCAGACTTTGAGAGAGAGATTTTAGGGTTCTCCATTTTCTTTCAGCCGCCAGAGTTTTGCGAGAGAGAGAGAGAGGCGATTCATGAGGAGCAGACCGGCGACGACATCCGACTGAAGCGACGATGACCGACGAGCACCATGCAGAGGCGAGCGACCCTGTCTGAGAGAGAGGCGACGATAGAGAGCTCGCCATTGCGAGCTTCCGAGCAGGCGACGGCGGCAGCAGCTCCGACAAGCTTGAGCTGCTGAACGCCGATTAACAGAACGCCGAAGCTCCATTTCCTCTGATTTTGAGACTTCGGTGAGCAAAAACATAACACTTGTTCTGATTACGTTGGTGATGAATTTTCAGATTGATTGTTTCATTTTAGTTTTAGATTATGAGTTGGATTTCTGCGGTGACTCTGCTTGTTTTGGATGAATAGAAATGTTGAGGGTTCGACCCCTGTTCCCCTAATTTTTGTCTGATAAATAGGCTGTTTTGGGTTTTGTTTGAGGAAAATGCAGATTGCCATGATTCGATTGAATTCTATTTGACTCCCATTATGGATTTGGTTTTTGGTTTTTGGTTTTTGATAGTTTAGGAGTTGCAGTGCATTTGTTGTTTGGATGGGAAAGTGTTGAGAAATTGCTCACTGGTTGTTATTAAATCCCGTAGGCTCGTGCATTGTTTTGCTACTGTCTTCACAGAGTAATTTGGGACGATATTTAGCTTGTTGAGTTTCATTTTCAGTTTGGGTTAATGGAAGAATGTCGCTAGAATGCTCATTGTTATATTGTAATTTTAATAGAGGAATCTAGATATATTTCTGGCATGTTGGTTTGATTCGATGAGATAATTGGATGGTTTTGTTAGTCTATACTCTCTGCTTAAGTAATAACACCTAAGGATCATAACTTTGGTTACCCTTTGATGATAAATATTGAGGACTAATTATTGTTGGCTACTAAATTGTTACATGGTGGATTGAATGATTAAAAATGGCTGAATTGGTTGAGTTCATTTGCTATCTTGGGTTCTTGTTTCCAGGCTGAACAATTTGGTTATGTTTAAGTCGATGGGTTGTGATGAGGTTAAATTGTTTCCTGTTTAGAGATGGTCTATGACGGATAGACTCTTGGAGTGTTCTTAAATTATTATTCATTTGGTTGTTGTTTGATGGACAATAATGAGAGTAATAAGTTATGGTTTTGGGAAGGACTTTATGTTTGTTCACAGCTTTGATAAAAGTTATTAAGGATGAAAATCTATTGATAAAGTTTTGTTGGGAAATCTTAGGTGATTTGTTTACACATCGATATGGGCTCCTAGATTTATATAGGATCCTTTCAACCATTTATTGAGTCATTGACAAGAGTGTTTGTCTGCTGACATGTTTTAGGTTCGAATGAGTTTGTAGACTTCAGGCCGATATCTAAAGTTGCTACTCCTTTGTATACGGGGAGGGATCGTCAACCAGGTAGGGGCTTTATACTTAGTTGCTTGCATCGCATTGCATAGTTTTCAAAATAAAACCCTATTTTTTGGAATACCACACATGAAAAACCTGATGGGGACTGTTCGACAGCACGTCAGCTTTTCATATTATGTATGTACGAAAGTTTTACACGTTTACTTTCGTGCATCTGATTTCATTGTGTGATATACTGGATACTATTACAGGATTGATAGATCCTCTTGGCACTTTGAACGGTCTGGGCGTCAAAGTATCAGGAGGCTATCCCCGGTACATCTTCTGCTGCGTGGAGATGGTTTGTTTGCACGCTGTGTGAAAAACCTGATCAGGGTATACCACAGGTGTGTCGTTGACGGAATTTGCTCATGACACCCCGGAAGACGGGTCGGGTCTACGGACCGCCGTCATTTGTGTATATATATCACGGGCGAGTCGTTGACGGAATTTTCTCATGACTCCCCGAAAGACGGGTCGAGTCTACGGACCGCCGTCATTTTTCTTCCTCCTAACTCATGAGGTGTTGCTTGCGCTAAAGGCCGCCTTTCTGTGTATTTGTTCGGAGGAATCCATGAGTGACCCTCCTTTTTCACGGACTACGATTTCTGGTATAAAACACGACGAGAGTATTTTAACATATAGTTGTCTGTGTATACAACCATGTTTTATTATAAACCTCGTCGGAGGCCTTGGGCCTAATTCCTTGAGACAAAAAGGATTTAAATGTTTTATTAAAATGAGCATGATTTCCCGAAACTCATGGTTTTCAAGAAAAGGTAAAACAAGTTTTACACATGCATAGTATTTAGTAGAAATTCCATACTGAGCTAGTCACTCACCCCAATCGACTTATTTTTCCCAGGTTAGAATTTCAGTTGAAGGCTCTACTGCTATTTTATTTTATTTCATTTCCCTAGTTGTACTCTTATTTATTTGTAAGTCTAACGATGGATGACTATAACTTTTAAATTTGAATGACGGTAAAAACACTTAACTTGGTTGTTGGATTCCCTGGATTGTATGCACAATACTTACTTGGATTCTTAAGTTTATTATTTTCGCATTATTTATAATTCTCACAATCACTATATGGACCGTGGCTCATCACAAGTGGGTCACGGCTGGGTATTTATTCAAGTCTTCCGCAACAATTTAACTAGCCTTGGGCTGGGCGATCGGGTCTTCTACGAAGACCGGGTCGTTTGGCCGGCGTTTCTGTCCAACCCTCTTCCAGGTCGTGACACATTAAAAGTATGATAATTTCCCTGTGTACTCGATTTAGAAGCATGCTAGGTGTTATAGATTTGGTTGTTAAAAAGCATGTGTAGTATGATTAGATACTTGGTCATAATCTGATATAGTTCATTTGTTGAATGTGGTCCATCAAAAGAGCATGTTAGTAGTTAGTTTCTTGCTAATTAAGTTGGGATGAGAGCACGATTTGTTGTATGTAAGTTTCCTATTGTTAAGCTTGATTTAGAGTATGAATTAATTGAACGGAATACTGCTGAATAGTCATCTAGATGCTATTATTTGACATATGAGCTTTGTGAAGTATGAAGTAATTGTGGAAAGGTAAAGAATGATGAACTGAAAAAGAGAATGTGTAATGAGCATGAATGAACTTTGATTTACCTATCGATATTCCTTTTATTGTCTTAAAGTCTAAGTGATAGATTTGATGCCTACTGAATGAGATGTGAATTACTATGATGAGTGTTAACTGAATAACAAAAGAAAAAGGTTAAGTTAACTAAACAAACGAAGAAAAAGGGTTTAGTTAACTGAACAAACGAAGGAAAATGGTTTAAGGAATTAAGATGCATGAACGATGTCATGATTTCAATTAAAAGTATGCTTGGTTAAACGTACTTCTGCTGATTAGTCAGTTTCGATGATATTAGTTTCATTCATTATTTACTGTGGATTTTCTAAAGTGTTGATATTGTTTCTCATATATGTTTTGTGTACTTAGGAAGAAGTTAAGTTGAGTTCATGTTAATAGAAACCAAGTAGGGGGTACCCTTCGGAGGGTGGTACCCACATGCATGAGTGAGGAAAATGCTAAGAACGAGAATGTTCGGGATGGACGGAATATGCCCATCACCGAAGAAACCCTCTGGCGGGATATGCCGGAAGGGAAGAAACTCTAAAGGCAGGATACGCCGGAAAAAGGAAGAACTCCAAAGGTGAGATATGCTAGGAGGAGAAAGAACTCAGAAGGCGGGATACCCCGGAAAGAGAAAGAACCCAAAAGGCGGGATATGCTTGAAAAAGGGAACGAATAGGGAGTTGAGGTAGATGGGTAATCTGGATCTAGCCTAGCTGCTAGGATACACCCTCACCAAGTCGGGAAAGGGACTAGTATGCGCACAGGAGGTTAGAATCCGAACAGCTATGCCATCTCAGGACAACCCTTAATCTCCAGCTCGATATACAAGTTAAAAACGAACAAAGAAAATGAACGTAATGAAAGAATTTGGTTTGAGTGGCCCCATTCCAAGAAGAACTAAAGAGAGAAATGCATAAATTGTTTTCCCCAATCTCCTTACTAGGCGTAAGCTCACGTCCTTACTTGTGGTGTAGGTACAACAACGAACAGAAAGTAAACGGATACGAAGTAGATGAGAAACACATAATGAAGCAGGGATGGATGATTTCACATACATGGGACTCGGGCTGGCAAGGCAAAGACAAATGAAAGTAAATGGTTATGAATCAACGAAGTTAATTGTCAAGTTTCATTTGATAGACGTAATGTTGAATGGTACTTAGTATTTCCTTGGAAAGATTTCTTACGTTTCCGCCATGATTTACAAAGGATTATTTTATAACGCTTCCGCAAGACTTTAAACAAATGATTTTCTTTACAATGTTTACGCTTTCGGATATTTAATAAGTTGGTTTTCCCAATGAGTTTTGAGAAAAAGTTGGTAACGATTCAGATTTACGCACTCTGATTTGGTTTAAAAAGAAATTTCAAATTTTTACGCCATTTAAATGATCTACGGAAATCTAGGTCGTTACATATATATTCCAAACAATATACACACATATATTTATTACTTCTTCTTAATAACTATAATTTTCTCTTCTAATAATCTAACCTTCAACATATACCATATATTTCACCATTTCTCCATCACATTATTTCACACAAAATTCAAATGGTATAAATCCTATAGTTTCAATCTTATAATATCCAATTGTGTCCAAGTATGTATTATATTACTATTTCTCATTAACTGTCATTCCAATTGATATCGTCCAATATAACTTCAATCCTTCTTATAATCTAACTATAAACATAACGTAGTATCATAACTCACTTATTCGTAATATATTTTCTCTTGACCAATATATTTACTTGTCCAACTTAGCTCATAATATCCCAAAATTAACATATAAGCTATGCCTTTAGCTCAAAGAGGATTCGAGATATTACAACTTATGTGCGATCATGTGTCCTTTTTAAATTAAGTATCCTTGTGCACTAACACTTTTGCGGACACAAATACATTTGGGATCACCAACATTTACGTAGATACACCTCATATGAGGTCACTTTGTAAAACCCCGACTTTTTTTTAAGTGGATAATTATTTAATTATCGGGGTATTACGAAGGATGTATTCGTAAGAATTCTATTTATTGAGATTAAATGGAATTTACTGTAATTAAAATAAATAGAAATTTAATGAATTATAATGTTTGGATTACTTAACTTGTTTTACATTAAAAATTAATTTAAGGAATTATTGGGATTAATTAGTATGAAGTAAAGATTAAAATAAGGGAAAATTTACATGGTGGTTTTGCAATGTGAACTATTTCACTTAAACCGGTTTGGGTTGAAGGTAATGAATGGCCTTCAGCCATTCACTGGGGGATAAAGAAATGGCCTTTGTCCATTTCTTAGCAGGCAAGACAGAGCAAAAGGGAGACCGAGAGAGGCCGAGAGAACGAGCGGGC
This sequence comes from Begonia loranthoides, assembly GCA_022433065.1. Lineage (NCBI taxonomy): Eukaryota > Viridiplantae > Streptophyta > Magnoliopsida > Cucurbitales > Begoniaceae > Begonia > Begonia loranthoides. Next base: position 112,787 of record CM039472.1, on the reverse strand, counting down.
GACGAATGGCGATAGCAAGCGGCAGACACTGTCTGGCATGCGGCATGATGCCATCGACTTCACGGGTTCGTTTCGGTGTGGGTTATCTGGGTCTCAAAAATGTGGAGCTTTTGGTGCAACGATCGAACCACGAAGCAGTGATTTTCTGAGGTATGCATCTTGATTTTGTGTGTGTGTGATTGGATTACGTGATTGGTTGTTGGATTCAGTGGAAGATTCGGCAACTTCACGATGGGCAGTGATCGACGGGGGGAATGGCTGGATTGACCAAGGGGCTTCAGTTCGAGACCGACTGGAGCTTGTTGTCACTGCTTGTGCGTTCTTCATTCAGTAAGACTTGGATGTGTCTTGGTCATGTGGAGGCCCTGCACCGCAAGTGTATGTGTGTGTGTGTGCGTAGAGAATTTTAGATGTAGTGGAAACATATAAATTTTGAAGACATGATTCCTTGGTAATTCTGTAAGTTTCATTACTGCTTAAATCCTGCGTTCCTTCTATTAAATGCTATGCTCTGTTGATACAACTCTGTCCTATGCTAACATTTCATTTCCTGTTTGTCTATTACTACATTCTTAATGTTCATCACTGAATGTTAAGGTTGGAAATATGAAACCGGGCTTGATGTCGAGCCTAGTAGAAGTATGAACGGTAGAAGTATGAACTAATGCTTTCATAATGACTGATAAGGCTGAGATAGACCATAAGTTCTACTTGTAGCTTAACTGCACCTACATTGTCTTGTGACATATGATGTTGTCCGCTTGTACTACACTGTTTTGCGATGCACTCCTATTTAAGCATGAACTTACTTTCTGTTGTTCATGGCTCATTCTCTGCGATAAACTTGTTGTTCGTAATACCTCTACTGTTGTTATATAATTCTTTACCTTCGTTCATGGTGAATCACTACATAAGTATGTTGTTGTGCACTGCTACCGTTATAGTTGTCGTTTATAAACATGTTCTATCGCTCGTTATTTTGGTTACGTTCATCGTTTAATAAGCATGTTTTTCGCTATTTTGTTCAAATATTTTCACTGCTCTGTTATTAAGTGTGTTGTTAGTTCTCTAATAAGTGATGTTGGGTGTGTGAGTTTACGTTAGTTCCTAAATGTTAGCTGTTAGATAATGTTAGTTCTAGAGCTTGTTGTTGAAAATCAAAAGCTGTTAATTTATTAGCTTTGTTATTAGCCTATTGTTAGCTCTCTGTAAATTGTAGTTAGTTGTTGGTTATTTCATTGATGGCTTGGCTTGTATATTAATTTGGTTGCCTTGCATAATTCCTCTGTTGAGCATGCTAATTGATATAAGTAATTATAACTAGTGTAAATAATTAGTCCACCGAACATATTAATCCATTGATGCATGTTAACTACCCTAACCTGATCAATTTAGTTAACTCAGGTAAACAAGTTAATTAAGCCGCGAATAAATCTAGGTTATAAACTTCTCTAGCATGTTATCGTCCTTTGA